>JARYHS010011408.1:162353891-162548236 GCA_031002005.1 Vandiemenella viatica | reverse complement strand
TTTTCAGTTGATTTAAGGTTTATTTATTATTATTCAAAGTTTATATTCGGCATTTAGCAACTGCATTCAATTGGTTTGAAACTGTAAAAGTTTTTTTTTTTTTTTTTTTTTTGCTGTCGTCAGTCTTTAGACTGGTTTGATGCAATCCTCCATCCCTTCCTATCCTGTGCTAACCTCTTCATTTCTACATACCCTTACAACCCACCGTCCTCAATTATCTGCTTCATATATTCTAATCTCTGTCTACCTCTACAGTTCTTACCTTCAACTGTTCCCTCCACTAACAAATTAACCAATCCAGCATGTCTCAAAATATGACCTACCAGCCTGTCTCTTCTTTCCGTAAGCTTCTTTCCATAAACTTCTTTTCTCACCCATCATTTTCCAAACTCTTTCATTTCTTACTTTGTCTGTCCACCTAATTTTCAGCATTCTCTGTAGCACCACATTTCAAATGCTTCAAGTTTCTTTCTTTCTGGTATTCCTAAAGTCCATGTTTCGCTACCGTAAGTGCTGCGCTCCACACATAGAGTTTTAAGAAGTTCTTTCTAATTCCTAGATCAATATTTGAAACTAAAAGGTTTCTCTTTTTCATGAAGGCTCTTTTTGCTAGTGCTATTCTGCTTTTAACATCATTCCTGCTTCGGCCATCGGTTGTAATTTTGCTTCCCAAGTAACAGAACTCACTCACTTCTCCTATTGCATCAGATCCTATTTTTATATTTAATCTGCTAGTATTGGTATCATTTCTGCTACATTTCATCACTTTTGTTTTACTTTGATTTATATTCAGTCCAAAGTCTTCCTTCAGTATTTTGTTCATGCCATTCAATAACTTCTCAATATCCTCAGCCCTCTCTGCTAATAACACAATGTCGTCAGCAAATCGTAGCATACTGATTTTTTTCTCCCTGAAAACTTATGCCACATGGAAATTTTTCTTTGACTTTCTTCATTGCTTCTTCTACATACAAGTTGAATATTAACGGGGATAGACTACAACCTTGTCTCACACCCTTTTTAACTGATGCATGTCTCTCGTGATTCTCTACTTTTATTCCAGCCACTTGATTCTTATATAGTTTATAGAGTATTCTTCTATCTCGATACTTTAGGCATGACTTCTTTAAAATTTTGAACATCTTGTCCCACCTAACATTATCAAAAGCTTTTTCTAAATCAACAAATGCCATAAAAGTATCTTTGTTTTTTCTTGATCCGCCCTTCAAGTATTAATCTTAAAGACAGAATTGCTTCCCTTGTACCGCGATTTTTCCTAAACCCAAACTGATCTTCACCTACTATCTCTTCTACTACCCTTTCCATCCTTCTGTATATTATTCTGGTCAGTAATTTTGAAGCATGTGATGTTAGACTAATGGTGCGATAATTCTCACATTTGTCGGCTTGTGCTTTCTTTGGAAGTGTGAAGATGATATTTTTATTAAAATCAGTAGGAATTTCTCCTGTTTCATAACTTTTTGATATCAGCCTGAATAATCTTTCGATTCCTTCCTCTCCTAGAGTTTTAAGAAGTTCTGCAGGGATCTCATCAATTCCAACTGCCTTATTTGCTTTCAAGTCATTCAGAGCTTTATTAAATTCTGTCCTCAAAACAGGATCTCCTAAGTCATCAATGTCGATATCGCCTTCCTTTTCCAATACACTATTGTTCAAGTCGTTCCCATCATACAGTTTCTCAATGTATTCCTTCCATCTGTTAGCTCTATCTTCTGAGCTTAAAAGGGGTTTCCCATCGGCAGTTTTAATGTTCATACCTCTTTTCTTCATTTCTCCAAAATTCTGTTTGATCTTTCTATATGCAACATCTACTTTTCCTACCACCATTTCCTTTTCTACTTCTTCACACTTTTCTTGTAGCCATTTTTCTTTTGCTATTTTGCATTTCCTATTTATTTGATTTCTAAATTGCCTGTACTGCTCTCTTCCTGCTTCATCCTGAGCATGTTTGTACCTTCTTCTCTGATCCATCAGCTCCAAAATTTCTTCTGTGATCCAAGGTTTTCGGGCAGCTTGTTCCCTAAAGCCTAAGGTTTCTTTGCCAGCTTTCATTATTTCGGTCTTTAATGCATTCCATTCGTCCTCGGTTGAGCTCCTTTCACATTTAATTCTTAGACCAAAGTCTACCATTTCTGCAAATTTTTCTCTTGTGCTAGATTGTTTCAGTTTATTCACTTCTAGTCTGTTCTGCTTATACTGCTTCCTTATTCGCTTGAATTTCAGCCTGCACTTCATTACTATCAAATTGTGGTCTGAGTCTATGTCTGCTCCTGGGTACGCTTTACAGTCTAGAACTTGATTCCTGAATCTCTGTTTGACCATGATATAATCTAGCTGATATCTGCCTGTATCCCCAGGACGTTTCCAGGTGTATATTCTTCTTGCATGGTTCTTAAACAGTGTGTTCGCCACTACTAGCTTATATCTTTCACAAAATTCTAGCAACCTGCTTTCCTCGCTCATTTCTTTCTCCTAGACCAAAACTTCCTACAGTATTCCCCTCTTTTCCTTCTCCCACTATTGCATTCCAATCACCCATGATTATTAGATTTTCCTCCCCTTTCACATATTGGATTAATTCTTCAATTTCAGCGTATATTTTTTCTATTTCTTCGTCATCTTCCTGTGACGTTGGCATATATACTTGTACTAATGTGGTTGGGACGGGCTTAGTTTCTAACCTCATCAAAATAATCCTGTCACTAAATTGTTCATAATAACTCACCCGTTTCCCTACTTTCTTGTTCATTACAAATCCTACACCAGTGACTCCATTGACAGCTTGTGTGCTAATTATCCTGTGTTCCCCAGACCAGAAATCCTGTGCGTCCTTCCATTTAATCTCACTAATCCCAACAACATCTAACTTAAGTTGTTCCATCTCCCTTTTTAAGTTTTCTAACCTACCTGCCCTATTCAGACTTCTAACATTCCACGCTCCGACTCGTAGAATGTTTCTATCCATTCTGATGACTCCTCCCTGAGCAGTCCCCACCCGGAGATCCGATTGGGGGACTATTTTACCTCCGGAATATTTTACCCAGGAAGAAGCCATCATGATATATGTAATTTGAGAGGATTACATGTCCTCGGGATACCCTTTGGGTCTTTAATGCAGTGGTTTCCCGTTGCCTTCTGCATCCCCATGCCGTTGATCATTTCTGATTCATCCGCCTTTAGGGGCAGTTTCCAACCCCAAGGGCAAGAGGGTGCCCTGAACCACTCCCCGCTCTTCCGCCCTCCTTTCGGAGGCCGTTGGCAAGCAGTGGGTGACTCCTTATACCGGGAATCTTTCAGTCGCCAGAGCCTCGTCCGTGCAAACAGGGTGCACCACGTGAAGGAGAGGTTGACATTTGGTTGGAAAACACTAGTATAGTCTCTCCCAAACCCTTACACCCCACTGTAAAGTTAACCTATATCAAAATCTATTATTTGAAACTGAACTTGGGGGATTTAACCTATTTCCTCCCAAACTGATGTTTTATTTTTGTTATCAAAGGTTTATTTAGAGCATTTATTTAATTTTGAATACTTTTATTATCCCTAAAGGGTTTTATTTAGTGTGTTTGGTTACAGTATCTCTATGCTATACAAAGCTTTACTCCCATAACCTGTACATGAACTGAAAACTATCTTTTACTACAGAGTAAGCTTTCCCCCTAATACCTAAAGGTGAGAGGCTAGAATTTACTAAAATTCTAAGATGCTTACAAGGAGATTTTTTTTTTTTACACTTCTTTGTAGTAGTTTACAATTCTTCAAAATACAACATATGAATCACAATTTAGAATTAACTTTACCAACAACAACAGTTATGTGCAGGTCACATTTCAAGTGGTTTTATACTACGAGGTAGGTCTGATAAGTACTTATCCTCTCTTTCCGATGGTTCGACTGTCGCCAGAGAAATTTATTATCATGTAGTACATTATCTTAGATGACTATTGTTAAAATTTCAGCCAAATTGGACTCATAGTTTTGTTTTGATCGTGCGTGAAAGTGGGTGTGTCCGCGGATTTTAGAAAAATGGAAAAACAGCAATATCGGTCAGTGATTCGATTCTTGTTTTTGGCAGGAAAATTGCACAGCGAAATTAAAGAAGCGCTTGGATGCTGTGTATGATGACTCTTCTCCTTCAATGGTGACTGTCAAAAATTGTTTTAATGAGTTTCAACATGGTCGCATGTCGGTTTTTGATGAGCCACGCCCAGGTGCCCCGAAAACGGTTACCATGGAGGATAACATGATGAGTTCTATTAAAATTGGATGGAAAGTTTTTTTTAACTTAACAATCTACCAACAGTTTAAGAATTGCTAAGTATCAGTATTTCAGTAACTCTGTAAGCTGGATAACTTTTGTGATCATGCATTTTATTTTGGATGTATACTCTTACATACTTAACTAGCTGATGCCCATGACTTCGTTCATGATTGTAAAGAATGCACGATGGTAGACTTGAGGCCAATACCACATACAAATAGGGTATTTATGGCTGCAAAATGAAATAAAGGGACACATTTCTTTGGTCGAAATATGAAATTGCCCTCCATTGACCAATTTCAACCACCATATCTCCCACATACCCATAGCTACCAACATGAAACCACTATGGTGCATGGTTGGAGACTTGGGATTAATACCAAACACAATCACCAGTGGACTGCACTAGGTAGTTTTAGATGTGGATTGAAATATAGGAACACACATGTTTATTTTTTATCAGGTCCTCCACTTTCAACAACCATATCTACCACACCCCTACAGCTACCAACACGCAATCACCATAGTACATGATGGAAGACTCCAGGCTACTACCACACACAAACGCCAGTGGTCTGCACTTGGTAGTGGTGGCTGCAATGTGGAATATAGGGACACACACACACCTTTGGCAGAAATAGGAAAATGCCCTACGTCAACCTTTTCCAACCACTATATCTCCCACACTCCCATAGCTACTGACATGTAACCATCATAGTGCATGATGGGAGACTTGAGGCCACTACCACACATGATCACCAGTGATCTGCGCTAGGTATTTGAGGCAGCTAAGTGACATATACAGGCACACATCTTTGGTCGAAATACGAAAATATCCATGATCGACCAGTTTCGACACCCGTATCTCCCAACTCCCACAATTATCGACATTTGGCCAATGTTGTGCAAGATCAGTGACTCTATGCTACTACCACACACAAACACCTGTCATCTGCGCTAGATAGTTTTGGTTGAAAAGTGATACATAGGGTCACATACATCTTTGATCGAAATATGAAAGTGCCCCAGGTTGACCACTTTCAACCACCATATCTCCCACACCCCCATAGCTACCGATATCTACCCACCATAGTGTATGATGGGAGACTTGAGGCCACTGCCACACACATTCACCAGTGGTCTGCACTAAGTTTCTGTGGCAGCAATGTGAAATATGTGGACATACACGTCTTTGGTCGAAATATGAAAATATCCTTGATCGGCCATTTTCAACCACCATATCTCCCCACTCCCATAGCTATCGACATTCAGCCAATGTTGTGCATGATTAGTGACTATATGCTACTTCCATGCACAAACACCATTGATCTGCGCTAGAAAGTATTGGCTGAAAAGTGATACATAGGGACACATACGTCTTTGGTGGAAATATGAAAATGCCTTAGGTTGACCACTTTCAACCACCATATCTCCCACACCTCCATAGTTACTGACATCTAACCACCATAGTGCACAATGGGAGACTCGTTGTTACTACTACACACAAAGACCAGAGGTCTGCATTGTATAGTTTTGGTTGAAAACTGATACCTAGGGACACACGCGTCTTTGGTCGAAATATGAAAGTGCACCAGGTTGACCATTTTGAGCAACCATATCTCCCACACCCCCAAAGCTACCGACATCTAACTACCACAGTGCATGATGGGAGTCTCGATGCTACTACCACACACAAACGCCAATGGTCTGTGCTATATAGTTGTGGCAAGAAAGAGAAGTATAGGGAAACACAAATCTTTGGTCGAAATGTGCAAATGCCCTGCATCAACCACTTTTAGCCACCATATCTCCAACACCCCCACAGCCATCGGCATTTGGCCAGCTTTGTGCACAATAGGTAGCTCCATGCTACTACTACATACAAACACCAGTGATCTGTGCTTGGTAGTGGTGGCTGAAAAGTGCATTATAGTGAAACACATCTATTTATATATAGGAGATTACTACTTTCTTTGCTATATTCATTTGTTTTAAATCTTTTACTCTCTCTAGTAACCCAGTCATTTGTCTTAATGTTATTCATCACCAGTCTTTCTCCGACTCCCTTTAATCATTATTTCTCCTGTCAGTTAACCGTTTACACCCAAAAATTCCATTATTTTATATTTTTGTGATTCTACACACTATTTTTTTTTATTCATCTTATACATTGACCTGTATTTTTCTTCTGTTATGAACAGTTTTCTTTTGTTATTATCATTATTTCAAGTGATAAAATTAGACTTCAGTAAATATTTTCTATAAGGATGGTATCAAAATAGTGATTTTATTGCCTAAGTATTTTGATGAGTAGGAATTTTCAAAATAACATGCCAGAGAGCAGTCTTCGGGTCTCTTTAAAAGTTGCTTTAAATTTATGATCAACTAACTAAAAATATTCAAAGGTTGCAAGTACAAGGGAACTGAAACTTAATTAACTAAGGCTATGTAAAAAAATGTGAAAGAAATAAGTACGTTCCTCCAACTTTACACATAAACTTAGATACCTATCTTTGGAACATTAAGTTGTCATCCAGTTTCAAAAGAATTAAAAGCTGGCAAGGTCCTAGCTACCTCAATACTGTGTGCAGTTAAAACTGGCCAGTGGTATTTGACCTATGATTCAACTTTACAGTTACT
Organism: Vandiemenella viatica; assembly: GCA_031002005.1. NCBI lineage: Eukaryota > Metazoa > Arthropoda > Insecta > Orthoptera > Morabidae > Vandiemenella > Vandiemenella viatica. Next base: position 162,541,314 of record JARYHS010011408.1, on the reverse strand, counting down.
TTAAACCCTCCTGCTTGGTGTTTACTAACTTGTTTTATTTTTGGGAAATTTCAACAATGTAGTAACTATAATTTGTATTTCAAATTAAAAATATATATAGTAAACAATGAAATAATAAGCACTAACAAAAGACATCTTTGACCTCGAATGCTTGGAAGCGCATGAAAACATGCTTAGAATAACATGTAATCATAAACAAAACAGTCGTGTGTGTCATTTCTATGCAAAACATTGCATTCTACCTCAAGTAACATTTTGATAGAGAGAAACAAAGTAACAAGATATCAATGCCATATGAAGGAAATTACACGTAATTCAATGACATCAGAGTATCATTATATTTTCAGTCAACAGTGCCAAAACCTATCTGCCTAAAGTACTTAATTAGCACAAAACACACATATACAGCAGTACCACACATCTGGTAGTGCTTATATTAGTCCTCAAAGTGCAGATGCGGTATTTCAATGAAGTGATTAAAACAAAGTGGAATAGAACTATGTGCACACCTCACTAAAGCCACATTATCACATTCCAAGTCACATTCACGCACTGCAATATCAAAGGCCACACTAATTGCATCATCATTTGAAAATGTAATTAGTGTGGCTTTTAATGAGGCAAGGAGAATATGAGAAAAAATAAATAATAATATTAACGACTAAGTATTATCTTAAATTGAGACCAGGTGGTAGCCTTGTTCAGTGATAGGCAAGTTCCTACCTTTTGAGTTCAAAGGAGCTGCTGCTGTTTGGGAGAACTCTGACAGCACGGACCGTGAAACAAAATTTAAAATTATTCATGTCTTGGGAGATGGCATAGGCAGTTACTGGGTGCTTTGGGTTCCATGTGAGTACTGTCTGTCAGTGGCTATTCATTCTTATGCCTAGCGGATTGGTGGCCAACCTATATAGGAATCCAGTCAGTAATTGCATTTTAACTGTTATATTACATGGGAGATTTCACAGATGGTGTGTCCTATGATTGGAAAGCTTTCCCCTGTGACAGGGTAGGATGGTGTATGTTTCATATTTTTCATTCCATGGGAAAGAGCCTTGAGGGTGTCTGTTGGGATGTGGAAGACTTTTTATGGACTAGGAGTTGGCTGAGATTAGGAGCCCTACTGAAACAAGTTCTGGAAGGGGCTGGGAGGATTTTGGGAAAATGGAGCTCAATTCTGGGCAAGTTTACAGGAAATCATAACCCTGCTGAAAGATTCTGTAACCTGCCACCATTGCACTAGTTCATATATAGGCCTTGCTACCAAGCAGCTCTGAATCAGACTGAATAACCACAGGCAAACAACTAACATAAGCAACCTAGACCATTAAGTAGCAGCCTATGATAGTTCCCAAAACTTATAATCTTAACAACTCTTTCACAGAGAGAGCTGTCACAGTTTTCTAGTAAACTACCATTGGTCAGAACTTTGTAGATGGGAACCAGCTTACAAAAATTTTGTGGATATGAGACATTCACCTGTCCTCAATCTTCAATAAGACCCTACCAATAACCCCATCACCTAACATTTATTAATATACTTTTTGGTGTATTTATTTTATTATTGCTTCTTTAATTATTCAATACTAAATTTTATAATAAATGTGTATCTATATATCTACTTATGTATTTCACCACTGCCTGTGATATCCCACCCTCCCTGCCACCCCCAGAGTTGTTTGTTCACTTTGCATTATTTTACCTATGCCTTGACCACTGTTCTCCAAGACCAAGTCAGTCATGCGGTAAGCTTGGTGTGAGCACACTTCCATTACAAATGGCATGTTCCTCTTTTCATGAATAAGGATTTTAATCAAAATATTGTATAATTGTATTTGTCTAATGTTTTGTGTGTTCATCACAGCCCTCTTGCCTTCAGCTTTGGGGAGTAGTGGGTTTATTTTTCCCTATCATTTATATTCTTAATTTTATGTAACATAATGTTCATAGAAATGAATGATATATTTGTATTTCAATTTTTGAAACAAGAGGAAGTGGTGCATAGGTTTCTCTAAACACACATTTCCAGATAAATCAATCCTTTTTATATCAATTTCCTCTTTGAATCCCCCCTCCCCCCTTTTCATGTTTATTTCTTCTTGAACACATTCATCCCTAATATTCTTGGATTTTATTTTCTCCATTTTGTCACATGTGGCATTACTAATTGTCACTTTGTTTCCTTTCTATGATCACTGATATTTGTATGTTTTCCTTTCTTTGAAGGATGAAAATTTGGAAAGCAGTCATCAACCATCTGTGGACAGAATGGAAACACAAAAACTTGAAGAGGTACAGGATGACTCAATTTAATATGAAATACGGTTTTTGTTTTGTGTGAAATTTGAGTGTTCTAATTTATTGTGTTTCTTGTATATTGCTAACAGTCATAGTAGAAATTTCTGTACTCTGTTGCATGTGTTAACAGCAAAGAATCCAGACTTTAATGAGCAACATGGCATCCATGGAAGAACAAGAGGTAAGACATAGTCTGTTGTTTAACATTAATTCATCTTGGGTCTAACTGAATTTTTGGCATTCAATTAACTGACTCAATCTTAATTTCTGTTTCTTTTAGCTTATATTGTTAATTAAATGCAGTTATAATGCTCTTGCTATTAGTTTCTGTAAATTAGTTCTTTATTAAGAAGAAGTTTGTGGTCAAGCATCGGAAACATTTTCTTGCTTATTTTAAATTAAATGTTATTGTAGTTAGTACAACTGAATTTTGGAATTTTGGAAATTGTTGAAGAATCGATTTTATCTCACACACACTATATAATGGGAACACGGTTATTATAAACAAATTATTTGAAGCATATAGAGAAGTTTATTATAATTAAGGTAGATTAATGCTAATTTTCTGATTTCTCAGTATCATTCTCTTCAACATATTGTTTGTTCTGTTTGGTATCAATGATGAACTGTTAAATTTAGAAAGGATTATTGATTGCATACAGTTTTTAAAATTTCTTTCAAATGTTAGTATGAAAATGCTACCTACTTATTAAATTATGTAATAGATGCTGCAATAATGCACCAAGTGAAATCTTTTTTTTTCCTTAATGGAATTCATTTATTGTACTGAGCTTGATGAGTGAGTGGTGACATTTTTGAATGATATTTAGTAGGACACAGCTTCAATCTATGATCTGTCCAGTCTGATTTCAATTTGTTATGCTTTCTTAAAATCACATGAATATCTTGAAGGTTCTTCCATAAAGTTCAAGGCAAATTTACTTCTCATTCCCTGTCCTCCATAATCTTCCAGCTCTAATTACATTGATGAGATGTAAATTCCTGGGTAAAAGATAATATTTAGTTTCAAACAAAAACAGACAAAATAAATTTAAAACTTCTGCTAAGGAGGATGGTGTAGATTTCAAGCACCCAAATTCATGATAACATGATGTGGTCTTGATAGAAAGAAGTCAAGCAGTTAGAAATGCATGGAGGATAGTTATCGCTATGGACTGGATTTAAAATCTTCGGCAATAATGTGAAACTAGAGACAGAAAGGAGCTGAATTAAAAGAAATGAAGAAAATGGAAACTGGGACTGTTAAAGAAATGGGGTAATAAGAATAAAAATAATTAAAATGTTAGTTTAATTTATGAGCTGAACATCCCTTGATCTCAATCTGAAATGGATGCACCTTCATTCACTCCATCTCTCACACACTACTCAAACTATTCGACATTTTGCAGTGTGGAGTTTGTCATCCATTAGCTTAAAATGACAGGTGGTTTGCCTTTAAAACTCTACTATTTGTTGGTTTCCACATGGAACTCTGATCCTGATGTATCAAAGGCAAGGACACCAAGCATCATTCATAACAGATATCTATCTTTTAAGTTTGTCTGTATATAATAAAATTACTGTTAAATACTAATAGGCTGTAATGTGTTTCAAAGGGTTATGATTAATAAAACATTGGACCACAGGGGAAATTAAACTGAAAATGCTCATGATAAGGAAGACAGTGGTGCTATTGTTTTACCATCATACTAATTGAGAAACTGTCAGCAACGGAATCTTTTAAATCACTTTTCTCACAATAATTTCACATCTACATGATGTAGCAACAAATATATTACCTATTCACTGCAAAAATAACTCGCAGAAGTTTACGTGCAAATTCATTAGATAGAATGGTTTAAAAATCTCTGATACACTTGATAATATTTGGGAAGGATATTTTTTTATATTTATTTCTATTTTCTGCAGGGTCGAGTGACAGCAGGTATTGTTGGAAGCATAGTCAGCATGCAGGCTGAAGAAATTGCTCAAGCAGCTGAGCGCTATGCAGAGCTGCAAGCTGAACTTGAGGTATTTTCATTTGTTGCTAGTTCTTGTTTCGTTTCAGTGAAACTTTTGTAATTGTATTTATCTCATGAAAACTATCATATTTCATTATCAGTCATATTTGTCCCAGTTATATAGTAATTAAAACTAATAATGCTGTAATTTCGCTGTATATTTGGGATATGTTTTCTTCATAATTTTTAAATGTTTCTGCAGATGCTTATATTTACATGTATGGTGATATTTTCGAAGTCCAACTTTCACCCAGTATGAACATTAGTTTGCATGAAATAAGTTGTACCCAATAAGTGGAAGAGAAATTATTTTTGCACAGTTTTATTTTCCTCGCAGCATTGAATTTTCTGATGAAAAAATATAAGACCATCATAATGAAAAGAAAGAAAAAAACTGGTGCATGTATCAGTGTGTGCATGTGCAAGAAGTGAAACTTCTGTGTACTTTTTGTTTGTTAATTCTTTAAAGAAAAACAAACTGTGATTTTGGTGAATTTTATTTAAAATGAATCTGCAATCCTATTAACAACAGATAGTAGCGAAAGAAATACACGTTTTGCCGATACGGGGACACATTCACCAAACCATTATTCAGCTGGCTTAGCAAATACAGCTCTCCTATAGGTATTATACAACTTTAAAAGTCACAGCTTTTAACTTAATTTCTCGTTAGTGAAGGCCAAGGACGAATGTTAGTAGAGTCAGATACCAGGAATGTTATTATATAAATCCACATTTATCGTTCTATGATTCTGTTTTCCACACTGAAGTCCTCTTCTTCTAAGTTATTCCCATAAATAAATGAAAATTTTAAAAAGTTAAGGCATACTTCGCTAGATTATAAGAGTGGCTAGACTGTGAATTATAGAATATTGCATTTGTATTTTGTGTTCAGGTTTTATATCAGAGAACAACTTGGACAAAATTATCTAATAACCATTCTAACAGTCAACATGACGCAATAGTCACAAGCACAATAACATTTTTTAGAATAAGTCAAATTTATTTTATCAGATATTTTGAAATAGGATGTTGATGATAAATATTAATATTGTTATTAATATTAATTTTTATTACTGTTTATTATTGTAAATAATAATATTCTAATTCCATTGCATTTGGTGAATTTGTATCAAATAATTTTGTAATCAAAGGATTATACTAATTGAAATATAAAATATATGAATTCTCAGTATTCCGTAGCCATCTTTGTTAATAACAACTGGATTTTGCTGGAATGATGCATTATTTATTTGACAGTCAGATTTTGGTTGCCATTCTACCGAATGAAGGAGGCAGCAGAAAATTTAATGAATACAAACAACTTCATCAATGACAGTGGCCTATTTCTTTGTGATGCTATCTCTAATAAAGGAATTGTCTAGTCTCCGATAGCATATAATGAAAGATTCAAGCGTTTTGAATTTTGTAAACATAAATAGAATGAGGGTTGTACCAAAATGTAGGTTCTCAATGAGCTATAGCCATGAGGAAAGGTTCTAGGCTAAATCCAGCAACACTGCCATTCACAGGGGTTCACCAACTCTCAATTCCATCCATTCACGCTTTACTATACTGCATGCTCTTGGCATGGCAGCCATCTGAGATGGAATTGCCGAGCACCGCTCCCACCACGTGCGAGGTTTGTGCAGTAATCCAGTTTTTACACGCAAAAAAGATTCCACCTGTGGATATTCATTGTCAACTCTCGGAGATTTATAGTGACAAATGTATGTCCAAAGCACACATTGTGCAAAGCTCGAAAAAAGAAATCCAAGAAGGTGTTATTGCTTGGAAGTAGTCACGGTAGGGGGTTAAGTGCAATGCTACAGTCAAGCCTGGGCTCTGATGTTGAGGTGTGTAGTATATTTAAGCCTAATGCAGAACTTGGCAATGTTGTGGATGAAATTTCAAGCCTGGGGAAAGATCTTACTAAAGAGGATCATATAATTATAGTTGGGGGTCCTGGAAACAGTCTGTCCAGAAATCTCAATTATTGTGTTGAAACAGACATTGACAACATTGCTAAAAACACCACTCACACCAATGTTGGTTTTGTTGACCTGTTCAGGCGTTATGATCAACCCTGGATGCGTGGTCATGTACAGCGTACACAGGCAGATCTGAAGCGTGCATTGTGTCAGGCTGACCGAACACACATTGGTTTGATAGATGTTTCTGGCATAACACGGAGTGACCATACCTCCCATGGACTCCACCTGAATGTTCGGGGCAAGCAGAAGCTAACGCAACTGATTGCCAATAACATCAGGAGAGGCAGGTTGGATGTGAACCCCATCCCAGTGGTAATTGGTGGTAGGACTCAGTCTTTTTTTAGGCCAAATGTCAAGAGTAGGAAGAGTTATTTAAGAAATGTACATAATGGTATTACAGTAAAAAATAAAGAATGTCAGTCTAAAATAGCTTTGTTCCATCAGAACATTAGGGGTATCTCAAGCAAACTTGATGAGTTCATAATATCTATAGAAGAAACCCAAAAATCATTGAATCTTAACATAAATATCGTATGTCTGACAGAACATCATCTGAAGAATTCTGAAATAGGTCTCCTCCCTTTTATTGGATATAGATTAGCTTCTTGTTATTGCAGGTCAGAGATGAGAATGGGTGGTGCAGCAATATATGTAAGCGAAAATACCGAGACAAAATCGTTAGATGTAAGTAAATACTGTATAGAAAAAGATTTTGAATGTTGTGCAATACAGTTAGAATTAGAAAACAAATATCTTATAGTGCTGACAGTTTATAGGGCTCCCACAGGAGACTTCAGTAAATTTTGTAATAAACTTGAGGCAGGTTCTAATAAACTTATCACATACTAAAAGGGAAATTATCCTCTGTGGAGACTTCAACATAAATTTTGCTGTAGAATGTAACCAGACAGATTATCTTCTAGGAATGCTTAGATCATTCAATCTCTATCAAACTGTAAATTTCCCAACTAGAACACAAAAAGATAGTAGTACCATTATTGATAACATTTTTGTAGAGCACAATAAATTAGAAATATATGAAACAGTTCCAATGGAAAATGGTTTGTCAGACCATAATGCTCAAATAAATATTTTGGATGTTGTGGGAAATGAATGTAACAAAAAGAAAGGATTTGTCAGAGTTAGGCCATTAAAGAACAATTCAATAAAAATATTAAATGATGAACTTCTCAATGAGGACTGGAGCACTGTTTATAAATTAAAAGGGGTAAACAATAAATTCAATTACTTTCACCAAAGGTTTTCAGAAATTTACAAAAGGTGTCTCCCTACAAAACTAGTTCCAATTGGTCAAAAACGAGTAAACAAAAATTGGGTTACAGTTGGTATTAAAACATCTTGCAGACATAAAAGGGAATTGTATGTAAAAGTTAGGAATACTGATAATATGCTTCTCAGACAACATTACAAAACTTACTGTAGAATTTTAACCAAAGTAATAAAAGAAGCTAAACGTTTGGCCATAAACGATGAGATTAGTAGTTCAGATAATAAGATAAAAAGTGTTTGGAACATTATTAAAAGAGAAACAACTGTATCATCCCTTGAACATAAACCTATATCTATAAGCATTAATGATAAGCTTGTAACTGACCCCTCTTATGTAGGAAATGCTTTCAATAACTACTTCTTAACAGTTGCTGAAAAAATAAAAGGAAAATATATTGGGAATATGGATGCTATAGCAATACTTAAATCCTTGTCACCAAAAACAGCACCTATGTCTATATTTCCCACCAGTCAAAATGAAATTGAAAAAATTATTAAATCCCTCAAAAATAAAAAGTCATTTGGTTATGATGAGGTTTCAACCCATGTAGTGAAACAATGTAACACCAGCATTAGTAGAGTTATTAGTCATATTTGTAATAGTTCTTTTGAAGAAGGTATCTTCCCTGACTCACTCAAGAAGTCAATAATCAAACCGCTTTATAAAAAGGGTGATACCTCAAAAATTGAGAATTACAGACCCATTTCACTTCTACCAGCATTTTCAAAAATCTTTGAAAAAGCAATGTACAGAAGGGTGTATGCACATTTACAAAAAAATGACCTACTCAGTAAAGTACAGTTTGGTTTTAGACAAGGCGTTTCAACAGATTCAGCAATTTTTGCTTTTGTAAACAACATACTGGAATCAATGCATAAAAAATTAAATTCCCTAGGTATATTCTGTGATCTTGCTAAGGCTTTTGACTGTGTTGATCATGAAATTCTACTAGGTAAATTAGACCACTATGGAGTTAGTGGTAAGCCAGGACATTGGTTTAAATCATACCTGGAAAATAGAAAGCAATGTGTATCACTGAAAGATGTTAATACAGGAGATGTTATAAACTCAGAATGGGGTATAGTTAAATGTGGTGTGCCTCAGGGTTCAATTCTTGGTCCTCTGCTGTTCTTAATCTATATAAATGATCTCCCACATATACTAGGTGATAATGAACACATGGTGCTCTTTGCAGATGATACTAGCATATCCTTGAAAGACCCATCAGCACAAAACCTCGAAAACACAGCAAATGAAGTTATAAAGAAAATTAACAGGTGGTTTAATGCCAACAAACTAATACTTAATGTAGAAAAGACACAGTTACTTCAGTTTGTTACAAAAAATAAAACAAAGGACAGCTATAATGTATTATCAGAAGGAAACGCAATCGATGAAAGCAGTTTCACAAAATTCCTGGGTGTATATATAGATAACAAATTGAACTGGAAACAGCATATTCAACAACTTCTTAAAAAACTGAATTCTGCAACATTTTCACTGAGGGTAATATCTAGAATAGCTAATATAGAAACCAGAAAGTTAGTATATTTTGCATATTTTCATTCCCTGCTCACTTATGGCATCTCATTCTGGGGAAACTCGTCACAAGCACAGAGGGTATTTAAATTGCAAAAGCGTGCTATAAGAACTATTTGTGGAGCAAACCCACAGACACCGTGCAGAAATCTATTTAAAAACCTGGGTGTTCTAACAATGCCAGCACAGTATGTATACTCTGTATTATCATTTGTAGTAGAAAATCCTGAACACTTCAATCTTAATGCTGACATACATAGCCATAATACTAGGAATAAATATAATATTCACAAGGATTACAAATCACTGTCAATTGTTCAGAAAGGGCTAACATTTACTGGAGCTTCCTTATTCAATGTATTACCAACAGAAATTAAATGTTATCTACAAAAACCCAACTACTTTAAGTCCAAACTGAAAGAGTTTCTACTTCAGAACCCATTTTACTCCGTAAAAGAATTTTCTTCTTGGAATTTGGTAACTAAGAATGACTGATAAAATAGTATATATGGTGTATGGAAGGGGAAGGTGACAAAATTATCCACAATTACTAAAATTATATATGGTTTTTCTTTCTGTTGAAACTTGACAAATGAACTAATTACACTGTTTACAAAATTTCACTTATATATAGTAACTAACATGGGATAGCATGCACTCAAAAACTGCTGTGAAAAATTATCATATTAACAGGTTTTTAAGTAATTGACTGCTTATGAGTTGTTGGTAATATAATTGATATTGCTAATAGGTGTGTGTACTGTTCCACATAAATAGCAACTAACATAATATAATATGTAGTCACAAATTACAGTGAAACCTTACATGGTAACTGGTTGGTAAGAAAATAACTGGTTATTAGATGCTGGTAACAAGTGTATACACTGTTCCACATAATAAGTATTAATTAACTCGGGATTGTATTTGTAGATTACAGGAGATATTGGTTATACTAATGGGTTGTTGCTAACTTGTTGTCAATATATAAAAATATTATCAATTATATAGTAATATTGACATTACTAATAAGTGTATGTACTGTTCCACATCCCCGAGATTATTCTCACATGGGATCAAAGTGAACATATCTATCTATCTATCTATCCAACATGTCCACAAATGGTGTAGTAAGTTTGCTGCCATATGCATGGATATTCACAACAAAGAACAGAACAGCAGACCGAGGGTTTCAGTGGAAATTGTCGAGAAGATCTAGAGAGAACTGTTTAAAGATCAGAGGGTCACCGTCCATGAACTTGTTGAATGTGTTCCTGAAAGTTTCCATGGCATAATTGAAAGAACTTTGACTGACACTTTGGGGTATCACAAGGTGTGTGCTTGGCGTGTCCTGCAAATGCTGACATATGGACACATCAACTGTGCTCGCAAGTTTCTTCAACAATGTGAAGGCAACAAGGGGAAATTGATTAAATGTATCATTACGCGAGATGAAATGTGGGTCTATCAAAACAAGAATCACGTCAATGGCATCACTCAGGTTCATCAAAGGTAAAGAAGTTCAAACAAATGCATTCAGCTGGAAAAGTTATGGCGACTGTGTTTTGCGATCGTAAAGGGATATTGCTCATTGATTTCATGCCTCCTGGGACTACACTAAACTCAATCGGGCATTGTGAGACCCTAGCCAAACTCAAGTAAGCTATCCAGAATCGCCGTGGGGAAACTGATGGATGGACTGGTGTTGCTTCATGACAATGCTCGATCCCCCGTCAAACACAGGACCTTCTGGAAAAATGAAAATGAACTGTTATGCCCCATTCCCTTTACATCCTAGACCTAGCCCCCAGTGATTATCACTTATTCCCAAAGTTAAAGGAATACATGGGTGCCCTATGCTTCAGGAGCAACAATGAAATAAAAGTAGAGGTAACACACTTCCTCAACAGGTTGGCGGCAGAGTTCTTTGACATTGGGATACAAAAGTTGGAGCACTGTCTACAAAAATGTGTGGAAAAAAATGAGGACTATGTAGAAAAATAGAGCAATGTTCAAGCTTTTCAACAGTATAAATGGTTAACAGAATAAACAATTCTGTCTATTTTTAAAGAAATATCAGAACATTACTTTTGATACAACCCTCGTATCTCTGACAAAGGTTGCAGAATGGCAGCCAAAAGCTTAGACTGTCATATAAATAATGTGGCATTCCCACAAAATCCAGTTATTATTAGATAATATATGTTTCACTTGATCCATGTGCCATGTGAAGACAGCATCAATTTTGTATTAGATTTCTTGGTTGAAATTTGTTGCAAAGATACATTGAATTTATCTCATAAATATTCAACCAGCTTCTTGGTTTTGTCTAATGCAAAATTGACATTAAAAATCCCACTAAATATCATAGGTATTTTATATTATCTTTATGAAGTAAGACAGACCCTTGTGTTATATATGGTAATAATGAATCTATCTAATGAAAAAAGCTATTCTTGGTCACCATGTACTGATGTCTGTCACACTGTGATGGCACACTCCTGCCTCCACTGCCCAACCAACAACGACAGGAGATATTTGTGTTTATACACGTTATTTAATAACAGTTCTATTTTGAAGAGCATCCATGAATCCACTAAATCCAGCACACTAAAAGAAAAGTATGCGTTTTGTAAAAATTGACATATTAATTAGTTGCTTTTTCTTAATTAAAATTTGTTCAATGTAGGTTTTTCTTATACTTTTTGTACAATGAAACTGTTGTTACAGTAAGCTAAGAAATATCTGTATTACATCATTTTCAAGATTATGAGCATTATTTGATGAAAATTATACTTAGCGCAGAAATACTGCGTACAACACGTCGCTTCTGACAGGCTTACAAGATATTTATATTCGATGCAGATTTTTTAAATCACTGTTATAATATACTTGAAGAAATGATTTGCAAAAACACTGAAATAAAAGTATGTACTGCATTTGAATTAATATATTAATTATTAGTTGCTTTTATTACTGATGTCACTGTATCAGACAAATGTAAATATTTCCAGTAGGTCAATGTTGTTGTTGTTGTTGGGGCTTAAGGGCGCGTCGACGACGGGGTCATCAGCCCCCATCCAGTAGGTCAAATTTAGATCACAATACAGTGAATATATTCATACACGGGTAATGAATTTTGAATAGAAACATTAGTAGAAGTTGTGGTTATGTTGAAATGTAGACAGGTGCAGAGTGACAACTGACACTTTTTTTTTTTTTTTACAGAATAATTCACAATGAATTTAGTTTCATAAATAATTTAAGCTGCTTTCATAAGTGCCAAGTTAATGAAGTTATTATTTTATATGGATGGAAATAGTTCAAACCTGGTCCAGGAATAAAACCAATATCGCACTATTTTATAAGGTTTTGGGATTACTAATTTATTTTTAATTTAATTGGTTCCCTAATTCTGACATTTAGTAGAAGCTCCATCTGTATCGCTGTGTAAACTGCAACTGAAATATGTACAAATTACAAAATAAGTTTATAGCATTACATAACAACAATTCACTTTATTTAGCCAGTCGCAATCAATTGCCAGAATATTCCTTTCACCATTCATTTTGACAGGCTTAGAGGCTAGTGATGTAAATAATGTCATCATATTTTTGATTATGTTTTTGTTATTTTCAATTTGGCATTGAACTATACACAAGTCGCCAACTTTTAATGCCATCAAACTATATACATTCGGTTCTGTGCATGCACAGAATGTTGCAGTGCATGCGCAGAATGTTGTGGCACATGCACAGTAACCATGTAACACATATCATAACTCGCTACGTGTAATGCTCACAAATTCCTCCCTACCCCAACCAAAGAAGTTTCACTTCAAAAACTTTGTAAACTTCGCTTTTCCTTATACCTGCACAATATTCAGTAAGTTCACTTTTAGCAGCATTTGCTTCCTCAGCTAACCATGCCATTCAACAAGCTATTAAATATTTTACTGACCCTAAAGCTAATTAACAATCACTACCAGGTATCACGACCTACTCCTTCACTTACAAGTGGCCGAGCTCTGGTGGCTGTCAGTAGACAGAAAACAGCCTTAGAAAAGAAACTCGAGTTGCTGTCTGTTGATCGAGATAACTTGAAAGAAGCAGTCAACAGGTCTATGCAGAGTCTCCAACAGTTGAAACAATCTAGGGAGAAACTGCAGGCAGAGGTTGCTGAGAAGGAGAAACTGGAGACAGAAGAGAACCAAATGTAGGTACTTGTCAATAGTATCATAACTACTTGGCCGAAATAAGAAATTGCCCCATACTGTAATGATATTGTTGTTTCAATCGATTTAGATGTGTTTTCATTAATGGGGAAGTTTAAATTCTTCTCTTAACACCATATTATCAATTAAATGATGAACAAATTACTGAATTTATTTTTCAATCTTTTAATTTGTTGTAGAAATCTTGTGTTGTGATTTAGTATTTAAAATTTAACTTCTTTGTAGCACAAACTAAATTACCTATTCATAATATTTCATAGGATCTTAAAGAAACTGCAAGCATTGGTGGTAATGAATGAGAATCTGAAACAACAGGAACAACAGTTCCGTGAACAGTGCAAGGCGGAGCTTACAAGACTCCAGCAAATGGTCAGGTTTGTATTCATAACATCATAGACAGCAACAATGAAGTGTAAGAAATGCTATGAGGCGATATTTATATGAAAAGGAAAGATAAAATATACCCAACACTCACCAAAGTAGAAGGGAGGAGGACGGCACAACAAAAAACCACTTGGCAAACATGAAAAACAAAGGATTTTTGGCTATTCCCTTTAGGAAGTCAGAACATGTGACCAAGCTAAAGCAGGGTACCCACAGACAGCACAGCCACATGAATGGCGGTTTTAATTTAATTTCAATGGAGCACACACTTCAGTAGCAATTTTCCTACACACCCACTCTTACCCTTTCTTGTACGTACCTACTTTTGTCTCTACAAATTTCAGCTTTAAATTCTTTCAGTGTTTTTGATAATTTATTGATCATTTCTCTTGGTCAATTATTCTAATCCCTGACCCACTTACCTACGAAAGAAAATTGATCATTACAATCAGACTGGAGGTGGTTGGAGGGGGAGGCAGTAACAGTATCGGTGGAGATGTAAAATGCGGAAAGAAAATAATTGAAATAAAACTAAAAAAAGTATTTATGGTTTACCTTTTTTATAATAACTTTTCACCTCATGTACCAGCCCCTTTTTGATTTTATTTTGATTATTTGGTTTTCTGTGGTTAATATCACCACCACCTGTCCAATTGTAACTGTCAAACTGAGCGTGGTGGGTGAGCGGTTAATGTTCTAGCCCTGCATTGGGCAGGACGGTTGTTCGAATTCCTGTCCGGGCATCCAGATTTGGGTTTTCTGCGGTTTCTCCAAATCATTCCAGGCAAATGCTGGGATGCTTTCTTCGAAAGGCCATTACCGAATTCCTTCCCTTCCCATTCCTTGTCCTCAGTCCTTTCCCACCTCTAATGACCTTGACGTCAATTAGGTGTAAAGCCATAAGGAAAAAAATATAACTGTCAAAACCACTATTCATGTTGTCTGTGAGTAGCCATGTGAGCTCAGTTACATGTCCTTTTTCCAAAATATCCCAACATATTTTGTTTGTTGTTGTTACTCTCCTCCTCCCTTACATTTTGGTAAGTGGCAGGTATATTTTACCTTTCATTTTCATATTAATTGATATTGGAAGTATGTTGTACTACTGTTGCACATAACTGTTCCTACTTCTACCTTTCATGTCTTTCTAAAATAGAGATGAACCAGACTTCATTTGAAAGGTGTTAAACATTGGAGGATTTGTAGAAAAATGTAAAAGGTAATCAATTGATAATTGGTAAATGATCTTACCTGGAAAAATAATTTATGTCTTTTAAAACAATAAATGGAATACAACTATGTGGAATAGTTAATATTCAAATTTTGTTATAGAGAACACAGTGGCATAACTATTTCATTGAGCCCTGAGGTAAATTCATCGGACGGGGCCCTCCATCGGTGCTGTATCTACGGATGGGTGGCAAATGGGGCACCCAATTTATAGGCAATGGGATGACCTTTTTTCCTATCTCCACTACTGCCCCAGGTGGACAATGGGCAAAAGCTGTTTCAAGAGGCTGCGGGCCCTTCTGGCCTTGAGCCAGGAGTTCTCCCCAGCTGGGTGGGGGCCATGGCATTTTGCCCATTCTGCTCCCTGTTGTTATGCCATTGGGAGAACATATAGTTTTCCCTGCAATTTAGTTTTCCTCTCCCCTCCCTCATTTTATTTTGTTCTTAAAATTATGCCCTCCTGCTTTAGTTTTATATAGTCTTTAAATAATCCCATTATTGCTCCTTTGTTCACATATTTTTCAAACCTTTTTAATTGCAACCGGTCTTTATGTCTGAAATGAAGTATCTTGCATCTCCCCTCTTCATTTAAGGAAAGTTTTTGACCTAAAAATTTTTGCTTTCCTTGGTTTCATGGTGCTTACATCAGTAACAAAGTTTAATATATTCTTGGAACATTTCCCCTCATCTTTTTTAGCTAAGTATCTTAAGACTCTACCCAGGGCCGGCGCTAGGATTCTTGGGCCCCGGGTAAGTGTTCTCGGTCCCCACCCCCCACCCCGAACCCCGATTTTTTTTTTACTTTAAACTTTGATTTTTTGGATACAGGCAGAAAATTTTAATCCAAAAAATCAATTAACAGCTTTTTAGAAAAGGTTTTTTCTGTTTGGTTTTTATTTAGCTAGGCACCCTCGCCTGAGGGCCCCCTTTGGGGGAGCGGGCCCGGGTACTTTTGCCCCGCTTACCCCTCCCTAACGCCGGCCCTGACTCTACCATACTGTAGGAAAAAAGAGGTGATCAACATGATTTGAGATATTACCACACTCTTGTTGGCATTAACGATTACAAATTTAAGTGATTTTTTAATCATTTAGACAAATGATATCTCAATTACAATGACAGATTTAGCAATGTGAAAAAATTATTTTGTTTAACTGCATATGTTATTATGCTGTTACATAGTGTAGAATAGTTTACTATTGGGGTATAACAGCAAGGCAATACTATTAACTATTATCGTGCACTGTTCTTGCTGATACCATATTTGTAAGTATATATTATCTTTGTTCAGTTCTTTAACTGTCACACAGTTGGTTGCCAAATTTTAAATAAAATGAGAAAATTCATAGAACATCCTGATTATATAGACTAATAAGAGCAATACAAATTTTAAGAAGGAAAGATTGAGGTAATAAAATGGAGCAACATCAGTAAACAGTTCATCTGACATCAAAGAAATCAGGAAAAGAGTTATAAGTTTGAATTTGTAGTATTTAAAAATATATAAATACTTAATTTCAAGAATAATAACAGATTTAATCAATCTGAAAAACATGCTTGGAAATTACTTGATTTATAATTTAAAAATCTTGAGAATAAAAGAATTAATCCACAAAAGAGAAATAAAATAAGAAATTGGTATTTGTAAAGCATGAAATATTTTTGAAAAGATTTAAAAAGAAATCATGATATGAAGATTACAAAATATGCAAACTTCAAGGGTCAATTACGGCCAAACTATAAAATAGTTTGGTGAAGTTACTAAGGAATAAAATATTTCTAAAAATGATTTGTATAAACTGTGAAAGTTTTAGAGAGATCAGTTGAAGTTGAGATTTTAATTAGTTAACTATGAGTTACCATAGCAATGATAGAGTGGCAATCAAAATTATAACACTACCTCATGGAATTAAAAGATATTTAAAGTACATAGAACAGTTTAAACTATAACTTACTAAAATCTGGAGGCATAAGATGTCCGTTAAAAAGAAGCAAAAAGAAGTATTGAAACACCCTTGAGCTAGAAGTAGGATGAGTGTATTTGCATGGTTTTCGAAATGAACAGTCATATGTGTCAGTGGGCTCTAGACTCACAGGCCTAGTGCAGTGATACAGAACATCATAGTTATGGCTATGTCATTCTTGTGGCCATCTTGAACATTTTGTAGATTGTTTGGTACATATTCCCAGGCAGAAGACAAAATTTTTTGATAACTACAGACTTCAGCATACTCATGCAACAAAATTTCAATGGCTATTGGCGAGGCATATTAGAAAGTTAATATATTGGCTGAAATTGTATTTCTTGTATTTGTTAGTAGTAATGTGATTTGTTTTAAATATTATTTCACATAATAAAGTATGTACAAATTAAGTTGAAATAAAATTAAAAAATTCATGCTCAACAATTTCTGCAGATAAAAATAAATAGAAATGTTTGATACAGCAGGGCTTTAAACCCAGGTTAGAAAATTAGGGAATTGACAGCTTATGCCTACATCTTGCTGACTAATTCCCCACAGGGGCCTGGTACGCAAGTGCCAGGTATGGGTTTGGCGAACCCGCGGTGCCCGAGCTGGAAACTTGTGAGCGCCGCAAGTTTCCCACACCATAAACTCGTGCTTCAACGACCACCATAGGGTGTGGCAGTGGAACATTGTGTGCCTAGGAGAACGGGGATCTTGGCTTCATCACCCTGATCACGAGGACAGAACAAACCTCTATATAAAAAAAAAAAAACACTCAACCTCAAGGTCAGCCACGTGCCAAGGAGGCGAATTGGTGATGAGGGAAATCACTCGCTAATGTGCAAAATCAGGGGCACCTGCGCACCCCTGTTGTATTAGCACTTCTTTTTAAACTGATTTTACTCGTGGGACCAAAACGAAGTCATCCACAAAAACCACAAAACCCTGTGGTACGGGTGTGCCACAGCCTAAACCCAATACACCCAGTTCCAAGAAGCGGGCCAGGGTTGATAGCCCTCCCGCTTCAGAGAGTCAAAGTCACGGGAAAGTCTGTTCGATACCGAACGCTTTTGTTGTAATGCAGAGAGTAGAGGGGACATTTGAAAAAGTGTCCCCTTTTGATATTAATAAAGGGCTGGAAGGATTGGTTGGAACCTTGAGATCAGTTAAAAAGCTGAGGAATGGGACGCTGCTGCTGGAAACAACCACCAGTAGACAGGCATCCCAGCTCCTTAATTGCGAGAAGCTCGGGGAGTTAAAAGCGAACTCCACAGAACCCTAAATTGTAGTAAAGGCATTGTCACCTGCCGGGACATTATGGATTTAGGGACCGAGGAACTGGTTAAGGAGTGGGAAGATCAGCAAGTGGTCTAGGTGCGTCAGAATACACGGAGGGTAAATAGCAGTCTTGAAAAGACTGCCACCTTCATCCTGACGTTTGATACTCCAGTGTTTCCCAAGTGTATTAAGTGTATTTAGTTGACATGCAAACCCGGGCCTAAAGACCCTCAAAGTACTCCCATGCTAGTGTCACCACATGCTGCCAGCGATGTGGGAGGTGCTGAATACCATCAGCCTCAGCATGTGCCGCGCCATGTGTGAATCAGGCCAACCTGTTGGTGCACAGCATTAACAATGTCCTCTCATGTTGCAAACCACCTACCACATGGTGGTTTCTTAATCTTGTGAATGAGATCAGAGTCACAGGGCGAAATGTCGGGAGAGTGCGGTGCGTGCTCCAATTCCTTCTCGCACGACACTCACCAACTGACTGATTTCACAGCTCTCGCTGCGCTACTACCAGCTATCACAGAGCCATTTGTTCTTCTGCATACACACTATGCCTACAGAACTTTCACATGACACATATTTGTTTGTGATCCATTCACATATCTCCAAGAAAAAAAATAGTTGCCATGACTTATGCCCCAACCCTCGTATATGCCAAATTTTGTAATTAAAAGACATTTGGATTTTTTGTTTTTGTTTTTTTGCCAGGCACATTTGATGAAGCGATGATACCAAAGACATATACACTTAAACATATATGCAGGAGATTTAAATCCATTTTTATAATGTCTAATGGTCTCCTTAGTGGGCTTTAAAAAGGTTTGTATTTGCTTTCGATTAAGCTTGAATAAGAAATGATTTGAAAAATATATCTATTAAACTTTTGTAAGTTATGATTAGAGTTTCAATAGGTAAGGAATTGTTATGTATTTTAAAAAACGTAACATAACAACATTAAGCATTATTTGCATTAAAAGAAAATGATCTAGTTAAAGATTCTTTACCTCTTCTTATCACTATACACCACATTTTTTTACATCTCGTGGGCTCAAAATACACTTTATCAGGTGCATTTCTTATCATATTTTTGCACATAGGTACAATACAGTATTTATAAAAAAAGTTTTTGACCTCCTTCCATATCGATATTAGTTATTAAACATAAAACTTTTGAGATATAACACTCCACAATATGCAATATGTCAGTGTAGCTGTGGACAATGATGTCACAATGCAGCACGCCAAACTGGTAGCATTTAAATCGTCAGAACAGGATTGCAGTTTTAAAATATTGATTTTGCTCTTAAATTTTACTATATGCATTAATATTATATTTTGTGCAGTTAAATAATAGTACTGTAAATAATTGATTTAAAATATAAAAATAATATATGCATATATCCTATTGTGTGACAGTTAAAGTCTGAGCAAAGACATTATAATTATTTACACGCATGTACAGTCATAATTAATAGCATTTTTTTGCTATTCTACCTACAACAGTAAGCTTTTCCCAAGACTCTACTCATTTATGCACTTTTATATTTCTTAAACCGTTTTTATCTGTTACACGATACTAGTTTTACTTTTACACTTGAAGGGTAAACTGCTTCATTACAAAAAGATGAACGTTTCCAATGAAGTAAGAGAAAAAAATATATACCCACAACTTGATCTGCATGTAGTTATTCGATTAATGAAATTTGTGATGTCTTTTACACAGACTAGCTCATTGATTTGGACCATATTTCATGCAGCAGTATTAGTTTGTTTGTCATTTTTTCCATAAACCTCAAATATCAGAAACCTCCATTGGAAGAAGTTGCATGGAGTTAGGAAACATGACGGTGCCAGTTGTTGTCAGCATTGTGTGAGATGATTTGGACTCATAACTTTATTGCAGCAAGACAATTTTCTGGTACAAAGCGTGACAGACAGAGCCTTCCTGATGAAACCACAAACCATCAATTTTCATACCAACCAAATGTGACCACAAAGTTGTAGTAATTTTCTCACTTTCATCATTTTTTAAAAAGTAGGAACCAGTTGCTCCAGCAGACAAAAATCTGTACTGCTTAGTGAGTGATTACAGATGCATTCTTCTTATATTTAATTCTTAACATTTTTCTGTTTCCCAAGTGCAACAATTTTGTTTGTTCGTGAAGCCATTCAAGTGATATGTGCCTCATCACTAAAGATGATTTTCTTTGTAAAATTGTCAATTTTGAAAATCTCAAATCTGCAAATATTATCTTGATTTTAGTTTGTGGGTTAATTTAATTTTGTAGCACTGTGTGTAGAGATACTTCTCAATAATTAAAAGCAAGTAGCTTCATAAACAAAAGAATTTTGTTAGACTAGTTGCAACCCTACATTGTAAACACAAGTCTGACAATTGTCTCTTAGCAAAACTTAAATACGAACTTTTCTGGGTGTGTGAATGCAATTTAAATTATACTTATTACACATTAAAACTGCTTTCTGCCTTTATTTTTATATTAAAATTAGCTTAGAGGTATAAATTGCTCTAAAATGTCTTACCCAACCTTGTTCGGCCTATCCCCCGTTCAGAAAAAAATTTCATTAACTCCCCTTCTTATAGTGAATTATGCAAGGGAAAGTTGATCATGACCACAAGCTGGCAGCCAATTTCAGGCATAAGGGAGGGAGAAGATTTTCTTCCGTATGTAACGGGGATAGGGATTGAAATAAATTAACAAAATAAAATTATCAAAAATGCTGAAAGAATTTAAAGTTGAATTTAGTAGAGGCCAACAGTAGATGGGAGTGCAATGAAATTGCCACCAGAGCATGCACTCCAATGCAATGAAATTAAATGTAGCCCATAGTGCTCCATCTTTTTGACTTGTAACCCACTTGTGAAACTGTGTTCGATGGCACCCCTCTTGAGTGACATGTACAATTTTATATAAAGAAAAAGGACATATTTTTAAAATTACTTTATTAAAAATATTGTTGTATTGTTCAGAGTTTAATTAATAAATATATATTATTTTAAAATATTATTAACAGGTAGCTCAGCTTATTGTAATGACACTTATTTTTAAATATTTTGCCACGTTCTGCCATATGAAATTTTTCTTTTTGTAGACAATCAATTTCTGACAACACTAAATCCTGTTTCAGCTGTATATGATAGTGGGAATGCATTTAAAAACTCTTTGATGCAGCCCTTAATGCTAGATATAATACTGGAAAGCAGAGAGCAACCATTTGGTCCTCAACACCCCCTTAAATTTGCCTTGGACAAGAAATGCCCCTTATAATCTCTTTAGTTCCCACTGGTGAGTAGAAACACCCCTGTTTGGAGCTACTGCCAAATGTCTTCTGAACAGACCTCATTTTAACCTGTTGGTCACACTGCCTGAAATGATCAGTTGGTAAATTTGAATAATATTAATTAATGTGAACACAAATATGGAAAGAGGAACCATCAATTATCACTGGTTTGAAACTTTCTGGACACTCATCAGGCCAAAGGGCAACTCTGACCATGTTTGATTGCTCTCTGATTGACAAAGGGTTTATGTCCAGAAAATGTTCCATATTTATGTTTTTTCTTTTTGTGTGTATGTATGTGTGTGTGGGGGGGGGGGGGTTGTGTTTTTACAGCATCTTGCATCACTATTGTGCTTCATCTCTTTCATTATTTACATTTGCTTTTTTGCACTTATTGTTTCCCTGCCAATTCCAAAATAACTACTTGAACGTAAGATGATTACATTTACGAATGTTTTTTGTAACCCTATTTCAGCTCCAATGAAAATTCTGCACATGCTAAGAATTTAATTATTTGCTGTCACTCCAGTAAATTAATATTCAATACCCATGGCTGAGAATGAAACTGTTGCCACACCAAGCACAAGTACTATTTGTTCTGAAAGTAGTTTTGTTTATTTTATAAACAATGTTGGAAGATGCAGTGAAGTCTTCGCTGGTGTACCACTGGATTGTGTTTCACTTTGTAATTTGTTCCAATCCCTGACCCCCTAAACTACAAAAGAAAATCTTCCTGTGCCCTTTGCCTGACAGATTGAATCAGCTTAAATTATGTAAAATCTATATTTGTCATTTTCTGTCTCAGCAGAGAAGTACAGGAAAGTGCTTCCCCAGATGATAACAATGGACAGGTAACTAAGAAGTTGGAGGAAGAACGAGAACGTGAGCAGAAGTTGCGACTCCTTCTGGCAAAGCGAAATCGGTCAGTTGCAGTTTTGCAGAGACAGCTGGATGAAGTACCTGGCCGAGCAGAGTTGGCACAGTACCAGCGCCGTTTCCTTGAACTCTATAACCAGGGTAAGTACCTCACCATTGTAAAGGGATTTATGTTGTACATACTTCTTTACTGGTTCTATCTTTCAGTGGTTACTCATAATAGAAAGCAAATGCCAGGATTTTTTTTCCCAAAAGATTATTGTTTTGAATGAAAAATATCTAAAGATAAATCAGCAGCCATAATAATAGTGTTTAATAGAATTTTAATTGGATAAATAAGCCAGCACAACCACTTTATTTGTGTGCTGACGTTAGACATACTATATAACACAGTTTTAAAAAGGGATTTCATCTCAAGCTGTTAAGAGGTCTGGTATAGGGAAGTTACACTAAACTGCATTTAACTGTTTACCAGCTTATAACAAGGCTATATTATTCTATTCAACCTTACCAGGCAAGCCGTGTTATAAACTGCCGATCATTCCTTTTATTTAATTCGGCAGTTTTGCATATTAATGTAATGCATTAAAGTGAAATTAATATTTGCTAAACCAAGAAAAACCACACATATATACAGTAGAACACCATCAACATGAAACATTTATTCAAACTCATATATCCAAAAATAACACAACCTCTCCTAAACTTAACACAGTCCTTGCTTGCTTTTGTCTTACTGCCATTACCTCTCTCATACCAGAGACAATATTACTTATATTATTCTTTGGCAGCGCCCGCTGACCAAAGATAATTGTCACTTAATGTCAACACTTAGAATCCAGTCTTAGCGTATATGCTACACCTGCCCCCACTTCGAGGCAGATTAATAAATTTAGCACAATTTTTAATTTGCCGAGAAGTTATTGAACTACACAATGGATGACAACATTTTCTCCTTGAATACAATGTCCAACAGTTCTTCTCAAATTTAGTTTGCAATGGCCTTACTTTTTCCACATTATGCTAATAATTTCGATTCAAAATCCAAAGTATTTTACAGTCTATATCAGTTCACTATTTAAATTTTTGCTTGTCACTAAATCTGGCATAGCGTCCAATTCTATTATTGTTCGTTCGCCCTGACACGTACACTCAGTTCAGATTAAACATGCTCAAATTTCAATCTTAACCATTACATTTATCATGCTACTTTTTTCATCACAACAAGGCGTTAACAATAACATTACATATTACTATGAACCATTGGATTGCTTTTCATGTTTCTTTTATGATACTATTCTGTTTTAAGATCAATACAATATTACTTTGACAATTACTTAACATTTTATCTTTTCAGTCCTTTGTTCTATACAATTTTAAATCGATCACATTTCTTAATCCTAATATTTTATTAGATTTGGCATAAGCAAGCAAATAGGCGCTCGCATTTGGCTTAACAACAATCTTAAAAGGTCCATGATAGATTTTGAAGAATTTTTCAATCTTTGAATTTATTTCACAAGAATTTTGTCTAGTTTTCACCAAAAACATATCTCCCAAATCGAATTGATGATGGAAATACTTGCCCCCGATAAGCTTCTTGCATACACGTAGTTCTACCGTAGCTTTTTCTTCCGCCTCTTCCAATTCCTTTCGGCCACTTTTATATATTCTTCCAGTCCTTCATGTAATTTCTTTCTTGTTTTCCAGTTTTCCTTTTCATGAGACCATTCAACTACTTCTCTTGTACTTATATCAGGTGGGTCCTCTTTTCTCAAATAATTTGAAGTAATTCGGTGTCGGCCGTCATCGATTGTGTCCTGCAACAATACTTCCATCGATCCCTTCTCATCTTTCCTGCCAAAAGAAACATATGTAGCGGCTTCTGTATTACCGTGCCGGAAAAATACATTCGTTCTTTTATTGCTACCTGGACCTGGTACTATATTCTTTCTTCGGTTCCCATCTGCAATACATTTTCATCTTCTTCTTCGTCATAACTCCTTATAAAAAACATTCTTATTTCACTTTCATCATTTTCTTCATATTCATTCTCACTACTTCTGCATTCGTACTCTTCTCCATAGATGCTAGGAACATTTTCAATTTTTTCACTTTCGTTAATACTTAACGGTAGCTCGCTATCATTATCTGCTAATTCTTCTTCCTCTAATGTCTCTTTTAACGACTCTTTTCGTGCTTCTGCTATACTCATTTTTTCTTCAACAGCTTCTACATAACTTCGTACTTGGCCTTCAAAAATTTCTTCCATTTTATTTTCCACATTTTTCTGACTTTCTTCTATTTTTTTATTTAATGACACTTCTACAGTTTCAACAATAGTTTTCTCCTTTTCTTCCATATAGTGATCCATTAAAACAACGACATCTTGCTCCATAACTTTCTTGATTTCAATGGTATCTTCCCTCATTGTTTTCAGTTCTTTTTCTGACTCCTTCTCCACCATCAAATTTCTTCCAGACACACTTACTATCAATTCTTCTGTCCTTTTAATATTCTGATTAATACTATCCGTAATCCTTTTCTCAGATTCTTGACTACTTTGTATAACTTGCGTGATTTTTTCATTAATTATTCCGATGTCTTGTCTGGTTTTTTCTTGGCTCTGTTCAAATCTTCGGATGTCTTGTCTGGTTTTTTCTTGGCTCTGTTCAAATCCTCGGATGGCATTTAATATCAATTCAAGGTCCATACTCTTTAGGTCTGTACTCTTTTCGGCACTCATTCTAGCAAATTTCATACAATTATCATATATAATACTATATATTACAAGCAACAACAAAAGTTTTACTACTCAGGAGAGCCAATCCCCACAGCAAAAATCACTGCTTCATATTTAACTTCTTTACTATACACTACTCACTCCTTATCAAAATAATAAATGATTTACTACTGAAGAAAGACAGTCTCAATAACAATCACTGCTTCAGTTTCAAGTTCTTTACTGTACGTCATTCACTCAGTGTTCAAATTTTAATTACTTTTCTTTTCTTTTTTCTTTATATGTCTGATGATTACTGCCACCTCAGAACTTATAACTAGAATGTTCTCTACTTGCCGCGCTGCGTAGAATGAAAATCTGGAACTCGCCGCTGCCACTGCGTCATCAGAAGTCCAGTCGTTTAGGGTGCTATGCTCATTTGTAGTAATTAACACCCGTAAATTCTGGTCCAGGGTCGCCAAATATAACAAGGCTATATTATTCTATTCAACCTTACCAGGCAAGCCGTGTTATAAACTGCCGATCATTCCTTTTTATTTAATTCGGCAGTTGTTGCATATTAATGTAATGCATTAAAGTGAAATTAATATTTGCTAAACCAAGAAAAACCACACATATATAGAACACCATCAACATGAAACATTTATTCAAACTCATATATCCAAAAATAACACAACCTCTCCTAAACTTAACACAGTCCTTGCTTGCTTTTGTCTTACTGCCATTACCTCTCTCATACCAGAGACAATATTACTTATATTATTCTTTGGCAGCGCCCGCTGACCAAAGATAATTGTCACTTAATGTCAACACTTAGAATCCAGTCTTAGCGTATATGCTACAAGCTTCTATCCTTTAAGTTCATTGCAGGTTAATTTCCATGAAGAAATGTATTCATACAGATTACAACAATCATTCAGTAAGTTCCAAAATAATGGCTTTTCATTATTAAATGTTGTAGACTGTGTAAAAGTTTTCACTTATTCAAAAGTTTTTCTAAGTTCAAACTAATATTGAGACCAAAATGCTGCAGAATTTTTCTAAATTCAGACTGCCTTGCACCTCTACATCACAAACACAAGCCCATTCACAACACTGAATATTTACTGTCGACTGCTGTGAGGTCAGCCACGCTATCCCCTTAAAATAGTCTCGCCCCACCTCCGTTGTTTTGGGGTCCTTCTGGCTTCTTTTTTCTTCGAGATTGTTCAAGAATGTTCCAGAAGCTCAGAAAAATTTCCAGCAAGAAATGTTGCAAACCTTATGGTCCAGCTCCTAAACTTTTTACTAAATTTGAGCATGATATGTAGTTAATTACTTTAAACATCTTACATTCTTACACATTTTCCAAAAAAAGCTAACATAAAAATTATTTAAAGTGGTCAAACACCTGATTTACTACAAGCAAACAAAAATACCTCTTCCTTATTAGATCTTTTAGTGTATAAAAATTCATTTCCAACTCTAGTTTCGTTTGATATACAACTTTCCCGTGAACAAAACTGTAATAACAAGTTATTATTCAAAACTGCTTTTCCAACATGTGACTGTTGATCATTCTTCAAAATTAGATGTCTACTCTTTTCATTTACATTTTTGAAAGGGACTTACACCATTATTACAGTTTTTGAATTCCACATCTTTTAATCTATATACCCTTCTCTAACTTTCTATAATTATGAAGTGACTATTACAATCTAGTGTTAAGCAATATTATAACAGACTATTAAGTTCACCTGTTTACTATGAGAATGTTTGAAAATGACTGTATTATTATGATTTTATTATTCTGTATATTTTTTTTTTTTTTATTTACTTAAATTTATTTCTTTAGTTCGATCATTAATACATCAGAGTTTAAGTTCTAACTGTATGGCTTAATTTTCTCTTCGATTGTTACCAATTTTAAAGGTCTGTATTTAAATTATTTTGGTATTAGCAACATTATATGATAACTGTTTGCTCATTATTTATCCAAATAAACATTTTTTCTTTCAACATTTCAGATCTTATTGTTCTTATTGTCTGATAACATAATGGAGCAACCGTTCTTGCTTTGATAAATTTATCTACAAATGTGAATTTTCTCCATAATAAACCATACATTAAAATAATAATATTCACTCTTAGAGGAGTTGTGGTACTGTTATCTACTAAACCCTTCAGCTTTTCTGCAATTATCAGTGCCGATTGACATTTTTTTAAATAGTTTTGAATGATGGCTGAATGCCTTCATTCATTACAGCCAACAAATCACAGAAATTTTTATTGAACATCACACTCTTAACACCAGTGACATTATAAAAATTACTGATAAATTTTGGAAAGCATTACTAATGTTAAATAGTTCTGGGCAGTAGGCTAACTTAGACATACTGATTTCTGATTAATTTTCCAAGATTTTTCAAGTACCCTGTTGGAACGCCTGCCTTGTTTGCACCATATTCTAATGCTGAATACATGTTGTTTGCCCAATAAATTATTTCAAGTGTTTTTGTGTCTATCCCATTCAGGCTTCATCTACAGAAGGTTTACCCAACATGGGATTCACAGACCCTGGGTGTCCATGAACCTATCCTTGAGGAGCCATGGGCAAAATAAAAATAGAATTAATAATTATAAAACCATAAATGGAAGTGTGAGTCCAGCTATCAAATGACAGTTCTAGACTAGCCAATTTCCAATTATTATTTAAAGGAGCATGTGGCGATCATTGTCTAATCTCTCAAGGGTCCACTATTGAAAACTGTTGCGAAAGGCTAATATACAGTGAGCGGTGGCTTATTCTCCTATTCTAGTTTACATATACTGCTTTATATGACACTAAATCACCTAATGGTACAATTGTTTGCTATTTTCTGGTGCAAAACTGAATCCACAAAAGTTAATTAATTTTATTAGGTTTTGCCCACAGGGTGTGTAAATATCTCATCATGATTTTGAATTTGTTGTGTTTTGCCAATTATCTAGTGCAACTTTTAATAGGAACCTATTATGTGACTCTTCTGGACCAGCTGAAGAATACATTGAGGAGAAAAAATTTAGATTGGCACACAAAACATTGCAAGACAGTGCATCTGCACAAACATCAGTTATTACTATCTCAAAAAAGCATGAACTAGGCTTCGAATTTGCTCCTCATCCACCCTAGTCTCCAAATTTGGTCTCATGTGATTTCTTCCTGCTAAAAGAAAAAAAAATATCAAATTTTATCTTTATACAAAGACATTTTTAATGAATTAGAGTATCAGTAATGTTGTCAACTAGTATTTTGCATAGTTGAACTGTAGTGTTTTTCTAATGAGACCAGAAAATTGAAAACTCATTGGACCCAATGTTGGGGAATAAAACTTTCTTTTTAATAAAATGTGTCTAAATAGATTTTTATCTAACTCTTCAAGCTCATAACCCCCATGTGTCAAAGTAATTCCTTGTGTCTACACAAAAAAATATAGTTTATTTTTACTTATTTACTTAAATTCTATTATTTGTGATGTGAAGAAATGCTTAAAATGAAGTAACTATGAACAAAAATAGTTTAACTAAATATTTCTTGTAAGATTATTCCCTATGAGCTGACAAACAGCACAGACAGTGTTGAGAATGCAGGCACAAGTAAGCACTACAGAATATTCGCAGAAATTTTAACTTGTAATCAAACTAGATTTAAATATATCTAATATTACGCCGCCAGCGTGCAGTCTTCTTACTCCTACTCCTGAAGAGCCATTGGCTCGAAAATTATATCCTATGTGTGTTCGTATGTTTTGTGTGTGTGTGTGTGTGTGTGTGTGTGTGTGTGTGTGTGTGTGTGTGTGTACCAAGGCAAAAGAAGACCATGACTGGTACTCAATTTAGGGCATAAGGAACTAGAAAAAAAAAATATTTTTAAGTCAGGGCATCTAAGTGGAATAAATTACCAAGGGAAGTGGTGAATAATTTATTTTAAAAAAATGCTAAAAGAATTAAAATCAAAATTCATGAAAGGTAAAAATAGGCAAGGACAAAAAAAGGGAGAAATGTGTGTATAGGAAGAAAATTGCCACTGCAGAGTGTGCTATATCACAGCTAAATTTCAGAAAAATAATAATGTAAGGATATATGAAAAAAAAAGAGGCTGCTGACAGTGCCACCCTGTTACACCATTAATTGTATGATGCCAATTGGAAATAACTAGCAAGACATGTCACAAATAGTTTCTGCAATGCCCATTTCACAAGCTCAATAAACGATCTCCACACTGAAATCCAAAACGTTAAAATTTGAATAGCCTCTCCTTTTGAGCAATGAAACTATACAGCAATCATCATATATATTATTTCTATAAGATTTTTTTTTTTTTTTTGTCACAAGCCTCTATCTTCCTTCATACATAACCGAAATCAATGAATGAGGTGTCATTTTAAAGCTTATGGGCTTCACTTTGGTCACATTATATTTTAAGAACTGAAGTTTTTGGAATTCGACCCTTAAAGGGCGAAAATGTTAATATTTCTAAAATGCTGTTTTCTGTGTTACGAGTCATTTATCTCCCTGGATACCTATCTGATATCGTTTAATGAAGTATCATTTTAAAGATTAAGATCTCAGCTTTAGTGACGTCATATATTAAGACAGAAATGTTTTGGAATTCGACCCTTAAAGGGCAAAAGTATCAATATTTTTGCAATTCGTTTTTGTGTCACAAGCGATTTATCTCCCTTAATATCTAACCGATATAGATAAATGTGGTATCATATTAAAGACTAAGGTCTCCGCCGTGGTAACATTATATTTTAAGAAAGGAATTTTTCGTAATTCGACCCTTAAAGGGCAAAAATTTCAATTTTTCTAAAATGTGTTTTTTGTATCTCGAGCCATTTATCTCCCTGGATATCTAACCAAAATCGATAAATGAAGTAGGATTATGAGGAGTAATGTCTCAGCTTTGTGACATCATATTTTAAGAAAGAATGTTTTTTGGAATTCAACCCTTAAAGGGGAAAAAGTATAAACTTTTCTATAACACATTTTTGTGTCACGAGCGATTTATCTCCCTTAATATCTAACCGATATATCCTAGATAAATGAGGTATCATATTAAAGAATAAGGTCTCCGCCGTGGTAACATTATAATTTGGGAAAGGAATTTTTCGTAATTCGACCCTTAAAGGGCAAAAACATTAATTTTTCTAAAATGCGTTTTTTGTGTCTCGAGCCACTTATCTCCATTGATATCTATCCAAAATCGATAAATCAAGTAGGATTATGAAGAATAATGTCTCAGCTTTGGTAACATCATATTTTAAGAAAGAAGTTTTTGGAATTCAACGCTTAAAGGGAAAATGGGATAAATGGTTCTAAAACACATTTTTGTGTCACGAGCTATTTATCTCCCTTGGTATCTAACCGATATAGATAAATGAGGTATCATATTAAAGATTAAGGTCTCCGCCATGATAAAATTATATTTTAAGAAAGGAATTTTTCGTAATTCGATTCTTAAGGGGCAAAAATGTCAATATTTCTAAAATACATTTTTTGTGTTTCGAGTCATTTATCTCACTGGATTTCTAACCAAAATTGATAAATGAAGTAGGAGTATGAAGAGTAATGACTAAGCTTTGGTGACATCATATTCAATCTCACAATCCAACGCATATTATTCGCGAAATTTTCACACGGGTCGTCTAGTATATACTATTTCTATAAGTTTTTTTTTTTTTTTTTTTTTTTTTTTGTCACAAGCCATTATCTCCCTTCATACTTAACCGAAATCAATGAATGAGGTGTCATTTTAAAGGTTATGATCTTCACTTTGGTAACATCAAATTTTAAGAAAGGAATTTTTCGGAATTCGACCCTTAAATGGAAAAAAATGTCTATTTCTAAAATTCTGTTTTTTGTGTTACGAGTCATTTATCTCCCTGGATACAAATCTGAAATCGTTTAATAAAGTATCATTTTACAGAATAAGATCTCCGCTTTGGTGACATCAGAATATTAAGACAGGAATTTTTTGGAATTCGACCCGTAAAAGGCAAAAGTATCAATACTTCTGCAACGCATTTTTGCATTTTCGTGTCACGAGTAATTTATCTCCCTTCATATCTAACCAGTGCTGCCATTTCTACTGGTTTATCCATAGATCTTCGGATTTTTATGAAAAGTTAGAATTTTCAGATTTTGTTAAATATCAGCGGATTTTTGCTACTTTTTACTACTTGTTGATTTTTCCTTATATTGGTGTTTTATTAAACTTTGAGCGTATGGTATTAATGAATTACAGAATCGTCAATAATTGTGATCATTTCCTTGCAACCGCTCGTGTGAACCAACGATTAAAATAAAGCTCATATTTTGTTTGGTTACAGGCTTTATAGGTCTTACAGTTAGAACTTAGAAGACAGTAATTCAGAACTGTCAGCGCAATCTTCATGCACGGTGACACGCTCGTTGGCACGGCATTACAAACCAGAGAGTCAAAAGGGTCTCGGTTTTTTAACATTTCCTGTTCCAAGAAAATGTGCTAAATTTAATGTCAACAACGAAAATATATTGTCCCAAAAAAATTATGGTTACTCACAGCAGCAGCATAGATGAAAGTGACGCTGTATAAAACATGTTCAGCGATATTTCTTACTTTAGAATATTATTTAAGATCTGGAAATAAAAATTATTCTTAATTTTGCCTCTCTCTACAATAGTCTAATTATTGTATGAGTGTTTCAGTTGTACCCAATCTACGGAAATTTTAGCAGCCATCTACGGCTATTCAAAACAAAGTGGCTGGCAGCACTGTATCTAGCCGATATAGATAAATGAGGTATCATATTAAAGGTTAAGGTATCCGCCGTGGCAACATTATATTTCAAGAAAGGAATTTTTCAAAATTCGACCCTTAAGGGGACACAGTCGTAAAGGACCTGCCATAAGAAATCAATGTTAAAACAAGCAAACTTCAGGTACACTTTCTGAAGAAACTAATGGAGATACAGACCTGAAATTTTCGCAGTATTTATACAGATTTGTTACTAAACTTCATATAGTTTATAAGTAATGATTTTTTGTTCTAAAAGACAAAAAAATTATAACTTTCATAAATATCTTGGAACTTGTAAGTTTGTTCTTGTTGTTACAATAGGTCCCATTTTTTATTTGATTAATCATTGTTTTATTAACAAGAGATGCTGAAAGTCTGATGTCTTTACCAGTCTTAGTTTTTGAGAAAAGTGTACCAGATGATCAAAAACTGTAGTTTTGAGAAAAAACTGTATTAAAAGTTTTACATAAAAGAAACTAATGTACATTACAATACGGACACACTATTACCATGCATCACGAAAAAATTAATAACTCCGAAACTAATCGTCAAATTTGCATGAAACATATGGCATTTTGTAGCTAAATAATTGGAGCTTTGAACAAGTCTAAAAAGAAAGATTCGATTTTTTCAAACCTGTTCGCGACTGTGTCCCCTTAAAGGGCAAAAGTATGAAAATGGTATCGTCATCTAGAATTTAAGCCATCCTTTTAATTCTATATCACGATACCCTATTAAGAAAAAGGAAATTGTAATATATTTGTGAACTGCACAGAAAGTAGAGGATAAAGTAGAGAAATAAAATTGTTGCCTCGCTTTCGGGACTGCACGGAATATTGTGAAAATGGTATCGTCATATAGAATTTAAACCATCCTTTTAATTCTATATCGTGATACCCTATTAAGAAAAATGAAATTGTAATATATTCGTCGACTGCACGGAAAGTAGGGGATAAATTAGAAAATTAAAATTGGAATATATTCGTCATATTGGGTATCGTCATCTGGAATTGAAACCATTCTCTTAATTCTATATCGTGATACCCTAAAATTGCCTACCTTTCGGAACTGCACGGAAATATTATGAAATTGTAAAATATTCGTTGTGTTAGGTATCGTCGTCTAGAATTTAACCCATACCCTAAAACCTCTTACTGCCACACAGATCATGTGGTATTTATGAGCACTACTTCTGGTCACAATATATGTTTTTACGACTGTACGTGAACGCAACGTCACGTTAACAGTCGCGAGGCAGCAGTATCCCCATCTAGAATGAAACCGAATTTTCTTACTAAACTTTCTCAGTTTGTATAGAAATAATCATTGCATTTCGTGGAAGGTTCACAAAATATTAAAATTTTCACGGTTAGAATTAAGTGGTGTAAACTGCTGTAAATTTTGTTTTAATGATGATGTTTTCTTATGTTAAAGTTTTCATAAATACTGTTTTACTATGTACTGTTTCATGAAGCTACAGGTATATTCCTTTTGCTTTAATTTTATTTTCTCTCCTTGAATTATTTTTTATTTGTCCTCGTGCGTATCAATTTGCCCAATCTGTCCAATAAATATTTTGTTTTTATTTTAAAAAGGAAATCTTCAATTAACCAAATATTATGAATTTTTCCAGTTGCAGCAAAGCATAAAGAAACGAAACAGTTCTACACTTTGTACAATACATTTGATGACACAAAGCTGTACACGAGCAAAGAACTAGCACTGCTAAATTCAATACTCGATAATTACACAGAGTAAGTACAATTGTTTTAGCCTTCATACACTGTAGAAACCTGTTTCTGATAAGCAGCAAGCTTCACATTTAATTAGCTATAAGTGATGTGAGTAGATATTTGTCTTAAATATTTTTAATAATGTTAAAACATTTCATGTACACATAATCAGGAGTTGTAAAAACTGTGTTATTTCATGGTAAAAGCTTATCATGATTTTTTTAATTAAAAAAAGTTTGCTGTCTATTAAATATTCCAGAACAGCATGTGCCAAATTATGTGACCTTTCAAAGTCACTCCCAGATATCATCTTTACCTCAAGAGTGACTTTGAAACGTTGCATCAGATTTACTTGTTTTACCATTGGGAGGCCTGAGAACATATTTACAGTTGATACACCAGGAAAGCCTCTGTTATTTTTTGATTGAAAGTGTTTTGAAGTTTTTCATGAGGCATTTGTACCTGAATAGTGTTTATTACCCTTTTAAATTTTTATTAAAAAAAAAATAAAGTAAATATTCTACACATATAGATTCATCGTAAACTGATACTTTTAAGTTTTTATATTCTTCATTACTATGTAGACTTATCTAAATTCACAGAGCTATGTCTTCACCCAGTGGAAAGGAGCAATTTATGAAACAATTTGATGCAATAGTGGAAGGAATCAAGCAGAACAAAGCAAAAGTAAGCACACTACTCCGTAATCTACTGTCTATTTACAATTACTTATTTACAATCATTGTAATATGCTAAATATTACTGTAAATTGTTTTAATAAATACATGGTATGGGCCAAAGCCAGCATTAGCTGCCTGAGGCCTTGGCAGTGTTTGTGTTTATATGAATCTTCTCCAGGTTATGTTATTGCTGGAGAGTGCCAGCAAGGTCTTCTTAGCAGGCAAGCAGAACATATGAATAGAACCCTTATTCTCTACACCCAGCATCAGATAAGATTTACTGACCAATTAAAGCTGGATTTGACATAACAGAGTAACAAAAGGCTACTTTGTGCTGCTTAGTATAAAAGATCCCAGCCAACCAAAGCATAGGGCCAGCACCATCCTGTAGCTTCATAGTCACCATACAGCTTTTCATCACTGAGCTGTGTGTTGTGTAGCTTTGATGCTGTAGTTACTGAATCTGACTGTGGAAGCAGTTTCTCTTCCTATTTCCGAACTGAACAACCTTGCACATACCTTTATAAAATCCACACTTCAAACTGTATGCTGAGCATTTTGTTTTATTAGACTTGACATTTATAATTTATGGTATGAGTTCCAGTTGCCTATTTCCATTAAATCCTTAGGCAAGAGCCACTCCTTGCCTTTGGTATTTAACCAGTGGCCTCAATTTTCCAGATTTTAGCCAAAGCTAAACAGCTTTCAATCTGAGATAGGATTTTCTGTAAACTTGATATATTTCAAAAATAATTTCTGTAATGTTATTTATTTATATTTTAATTTGTATATTAATACCCCATTCATTAATCATATTTTTACATCTTGTTCACAGAAGAGTGTTTTTATCAAGTTAATAGCGAAAGCTGAAATGGAGTTCATTTTGATTATGACAACAGTTTCTTAGGTTTGAAATTGCTGTTTGTAACCTTTGATGAAAAAATTCTCCTAAGATTCTTGAAAGGTAACCTTGTGAAGAAAAGATTCATCTAAAAAGAATCTTACCTTACAACCCACTGTGTGCTTCAAATATATAAATGGTATTTATATGATTTGGACCCACTGTGAAAACATCCCCACTTGACTTCCTTAAATCCCTGAACTCCCTAAACTTTACTTGATTCTATTCTCGTATCAAAACCATCTTCTTTAACATGGACATCTATGTGCATATTCAATACTTACACACCTCTGTCTACATCAAACCCATAAACCTACAACAAAATCCCCCTCCCCTACAACCTAGCAATCCAATTCAGATGCATCTACTCTGACCAAGAATACTTCACCCTGAATTCCAACATTCTGACCCGAGCCCTTATTTCCTGTAATTATCCTCCAGAATTGGTGCACAGACAGATATCCCAAGTCAAAAGCGGTCTCCCACATTGACACACACAACCCAAAGCCAGCCATAAACCTACCTTTCTCACACAGATTTATCCCGGCCTGGGTAGTGATCTTCTCCAGAAATGTATCACATTTTTATAACTGTTCTTCCCACAGGTCACTACGTCAATTTCAGGAGACCACCTGTCCTAAAAAGATATATATATATTTTTGCACAAATATCAACTCTCTACTGCTCCTAAATCACCCTACAGCTTCTTCCCTTCTAACAAGCCTTATTGGAAAACATGCAGTATGCATCCATCCAAGACAAAATATTCTAACCCTACCACTGGTGAAACCTACGCCATCTCATACCAGCTGATCATCCTCAATGGCCAGAATTCTTACATCAGCCTCACTTCGAACTCATTAGCCATCAGAATGAATGGTCACATACAAACAGTTTACTATCAAAATCTAGACCACCGTGTTGTTTTCCATACCAGTTCCCACATTTCTCACTAACTAAATAACTTTTTCACAGAGCATCAGAGTACTCTGAAACCATATCTCGATCCGAACTCCAGAGGTGGAAATTGACCAACAACACTTTTGAGAGACGACACTCCCAAGCCTCAATCTTAGATAATATCCCCCTTCATTACCCTGGTATTACTTTCTGATATAACTAATTTATATACGCAAAGAACTTGCTTCCCAAAAAAAACTTTTTTTATTGAAAATAAAAAAATTACTTCTTTTATATATTCCCTTTTTTTATCTTATTTTGATTAATTTTTTCCATATGATTAATATTTCTGCTGACATTATTGCTGTTCCTCATCACCTTATAAGTCATTTATGTGTACTTGTACAAACACGTTTATATTTTCTTGAAGAAGAGCATAGCCCAAAATATTGAGTCTGTTGTGTTTGTGGAGCATTTTTTTCTGCTGCTGCCCTCCCCCCCTCAACTTTGGTGGTTGGTGGGTATAGTATAGTTTATATTTCCTTTCATATAATATTGCATCAGAGCATTTCTTCCTATTCCTTATCCACAAACACTGCTATTCTCATTTCACTAGACAGTATTTAAGAAAAGTAATCCCATTACTCACACAGATTCCTTTATATTTTGGTATAAACCTTAATTGTATTTAGAGAACATATGTCAAAAGAATCATGTTCTGTGCCTCAGTATATACACATCTGATCCCCTTGCCATATGTCTCACTTCATGATAAGATTTATACAAAAATATTGTAAAATGTGTTTGTTTGTCGTGACTGCGGTGAATGGTGGGTTTATTTTCCATCCTTATCTTCATTGACTAAAAGCATTTTGCTGTCGCAATTATTTTGATTGTTGCCTAACAGCCTTTTTCTGTCTTTGTACTGTTTGTTCCTATCTCAGTGTTTCTATCACTTTCTCTTTCGACCTTTCTTCTTCTTGTGTTGTTTTCTTGCATTCCTTATTTTCTTTCTATCTGATTCACATTCATCAGTGTTTACTTCCGATTGCAGCATTTCACTCCTCTGCTCCCAACGTTCCTGGTAATTATTTATCCCAAGTTCTGTTTGCAGCTTATTATTTTCTTTCTATTTTATTAGCTATGATATAGCTGTTTGAATCAGTTTAGTAAGTGCCTGTACTGATTTAAATTTCTGAGAATTGTTGTTCCTCTTTCATTTTTTCGTTCTGACGTTTTTCTATTGCCAATTGATTTTTTGTTCCATCTCCATATAATTATATTACATACACTACCTGAACGAAAACATCTGGACACTCCTATATAATACAGAATTAAATAATAGACATCACAAAGGTGGACCCACCAGTGTAAAAGGTGATGAGATGTATTGTGTTGTCAGTATGGAAGCAGTAACAGCAAAATGGGTCAGTCAGGAGAGCTCAGTGCCTTTGAATGTGGATTAGTCCATTAGGGACATTTCAACCCTTCTAAAACTGCCAAGGTAATTTAATTTGAAAATGAAACACGGAGGAACAGCCACAACTGAACTGAGATCAGGCAGACATTTAATGACATATGGGGATCATCAGGCATTGCAGAGGATAGCTGTAAAAAAATCGTAAGAAATAAGTGGAAGGAATCACTAATGAGTTCCAGAGTACTGCTAGCAGTCCAGCCAGCAACATGACTGTGTTGGGAGTTAAAAAGAATGGGATAAAAAGGTTGAACTACTGCCCATAAGCCAAACATTACTGTAGCCAATGATAAGCGACACTTGAGGTGAAGCAAGAAGTGATGCCCGTGGGCAGTAAATGACTAGAAACAAGTGATTTCGAGTGATAAATCACTCTATACCCTGTGGCAATTGGATGGAAGTTTGAGTTTGGCAAATGCCTAGAGAATGTTATCTGCCATCATGTGTAGTGCTAATAGTAAAATACAAATGAGGGGATTTTATGGTCCAGGGCTGTTTATCACTGTTAGGGTGTGGTCCCCGTATAGCGCTTAAAACTAAATTCGGAAGATTATGTACATATTTTCCACCATTGTATAATGAGAGACAATGATTGTATTGACATGATAATTCATCCTGTCATAAACCTGCATCTATGAAGCAATTGTTTGTGGACAATAACCTTACTGAAATGGATTGGCTTGCCAAAAGTCCTGACCTGCACCCAATGAACACCTTCGGGTCGAGTTACACTAGACTCCACACTCCAGCATCCATCACTACCTTCTCTGGTTTCCATCCTTGATGATGAAGGGGTTGCCATTTTTCCACAGACATTCAGAAACCTCATTCATAGTCTTCTCAATAGAATTGTAGCTGTCATGAAGGCAAAGGGTGTATCCATCCCATATTATTGTCCAATAATAGGGAACATGATGACACAGCTAAAGCTTAGGTGCTGTTTCAGATAAGTGTCCTAATACTTTTGATCAGCTAGTGCATATATTTCTGTATATTCATTTTATAATTTTTGATATTTACACTATTTTTGCTGCCACTGAAGTCATTCTGCAAGTTATAAAAAACATTATATATATGATAACAATGAAAAAAAGACGCTAAGTAGCGGAAAGGAATCAAATTAGGATAGGGAAATGAGCCACCACTTACCTTTAGATGATGGATGTGGGGCGCGAACACACAGAAAAGACACAAGCACAAATAATAAAGAAATTTTCGGGATAAAAACCCTTCGTCAACAAGAGAACATTATGGGAGGTGGGTGCAGCCGGAGATATATATATATATATATATATATATATTATTCCCATCACTATTCTTCATAATTACCAGGACCACTTTTTGTCCTAAGTTTTTCTTTTTATTTATTTTTCATTCAATTCCCTATCTAGTTCACATTTTATTTCAGTTTTTGTTCTTTCACATGACTTATGCTGCCCAGTTTTGCTATATTCTTCATCAACACAAAATTAAATTACTCTCACTCAATAAATGCTACTTTTCTGTTGTTATAGGATGCACACTTGCATTTTGCATATGCATATTTAAATACAGTAAAGATGCAAACCACCTGATGATGAGCATATTCCTCGAAACCGGTAATGGTTAAACAAACATAACAACAAATTGTGACTGGTTGTTGCTTTCAGTATCAACTCAAATTTGATATCACAGTCGCGGATTGGCACCAATCCATCATGGACAAAATATTATTACTTTTTCTTTCGGTTGTGTGCTGTATCATCCCCCTCCCCCCATCATCCGTTCTTTCAATTTCTCTCCCCTTTTCCAATTTTTTTTTAACATGTCAGTAACTGAAACTCTGCCATTTCCATGCCTCCTGCTTTGCCAGACTCCATTCACATACCCTGTTCCTTCAATCATGATTCTTTTTAACATACCCCCAAATTTTTTGATCATAAAACTGCCTGATTCTGGTTGCCATCCCTCATCCAAATTGTCCTCCAACAATATGTCCTTTAAGCCCACCAACATTTTACTCATGTTCCCTCCATTTTCAAAACCCTCTGCCCATTATCCTCTACCTTGATTCTGCATCTACAGGAAATTGTCATATGATAGACAGTTGCAATAGAAATATGAGCAAAAACATTTGTACAAGATACCTGGCTCTCGGTCTGCCACTCCCCTACCAACACTCTATTACCACACTGCATACATCATCTCCTCCCTACTGCCAATACTCCATGCTTCGCCAACATTTTCAAACTCCCCCACCCAACCTCTCTACCAACTGTCCCAAAAGTCTCTTCCTCATCTATGGATAAACTGCAACACTTAGTCTCATCCACTCTGTCTTAACAACAATTCTCTGTCCTAGCCAAGAGACACTCATTCTCACAGTTTAATCATACTACTCTAGGTCAGAACTCACTAAAATTCTGCAATACACTTTGCTGGCAGTATCTTTTTGCTATCACAGCGCAGGGTGAGAAGTGATATGACAAGTTTCAGTCAAACTCCACCCCTATTGGAACCACATAACCTTCCCAAAAACCATCCCTCTTTTTATTCCCTGTCCTCACAATTTTTCCTTAACTTCACACCCTGTTCTGACCTCGGCTCAGTTGAAACCTGACCCAGCAACAAAAATATCATTATCACTCATGTGATGAATCTCATTATCTGCTTGGTAAATGACTCACTTCTTAACATGATTAAGGTTTATACCAAAATATTGTTAAAAGTGTTTGTGTCTATTTGTTTGTCACAGCCCTCTTGCCTTCATATATGGTGGGTTTACTTCCCTTCCTTGTTTTCATTTTCTGACAGCATTTTCATTGTTACTATTATCTTAAAAATCTTATTTACATTTACTTCCTGTACACCAGAGGACTGAAAATGTGTTGTAGTATTCCTGGTGCATAAAGATTGGGATACAAATAGTGCTGAGAATTATTGGTTTGATCTCTGTGGTAGGAAAGTTGATGGAGAACTGAATATCCAAGTATATGAGGAATGTCTGCCAGGAAAGAAAATGGTTTGTATTCACCAGCATGGATTTAAGAGATGATCACTATCTGTTAGTGAAATGGGTAATCTATAAGAAAAACATTGGTGATCATCTGAGCTATTGCATAGATGATCAAATGAAACTACTTAAAACCAGTATTAAGGATAGATGGTACACCAGATCCAGGATTCCAACCTGGGCACATTGTACTATCCAATTCAGCAGGCTAGAACTTTAACATGCATGGCCACACTGGTCTGTTTTGTTATTTGACTGTCTCTCAGTTAGTGAACTGTGTCCAAGATATTTCAGATGAAGTGGATGGCCTAGTTTTAGACCAGCACTGGATCTCCCAAAGGCACTCGACTGTGCCTGCCATATAATACTGGTGAAAGTTTGATTTTTTAAAAAATCTTTATTGGTGTGTATCTTGGTGGATGGAGGAATTCCTGACAGTTCGGAAGAAAAGATTTTGCTTAGGAATTTGGTATGATGGGATGTGGAAATAAGAATAGGAATACTACAATGTAGTTTATTAGATTTATTGCTACTCATAATTCTAATGAATGAACCTGTTGCTAGTTTATTGTTAAGGATTAGGCGGATGGCATAATGATAGTAAGACTGCTAAAGGATTGTGAGCAGCTATTATAAAGCCATTGATTTAGAAATGGAGATGGGTACAGGAAGTGGTGGTGGCTATTAGCAGACTAGAGATGGGTACAGGGAGTGGTGGCTATGTATGGGGTAATATTGGTGATGAGACCTGGATGGGTATTGGGTAAAGAATTAGGAGTAATTGTTGAATGTAATAAGAACCACAATTATAAATTTCATGTGTAGAGTTGGAAGTTCTCATTTGTAGAAAAGGGATTCATTTATTGATATTGTAGTGAACATAATATCTTAAACAATAACTGTAAAGTAAAAATGCAGATAAATGTTAATATAAAGCATAAGCTCTCCTGTTTGTTTTTTTAACCACACAGGATAGTGGTAGTTTTCTAAACACAACTGGTTTATGTAAGCTAAGATGCACTTTTAAGGTCAGGTGACAAAAGAGAAGAGTTGCTTCAGAAGGTATCAACTGATTTAATCCAAATTTGGCAGTTTACATTTATTGCATCACAAATACACTGTACAGTGCCCTATGCTTTGCCTCCTAAGTGATATGCAGACTTCCCTCTGTATTGACTGCAGTGGATATAATAAGGTACCAACTGTTGGGGTTGATTTATAACTCAGATAGGAACAGCAGCAACAAGCAAGAGTTTGTTGTAAAGCACAAGATTTCCTGTTATCTCTTTCTTATCCTAAGATTAAATTATTTCAAATTGTAGGAGAAGATTTCAGTCAAATAGTACATAGTTTATTAGAATTATTTCCCTTACTTTCTTTCTTTCTTTTTTTTTTTTAAAAAAAAAAAAAAAAAAAAAAAAAAAAAAAAAAAAAAAAAAAAAAAGCCACTACCGTATATTAAAATAAGTTTTCACTCTCCTTCTGATGGGAACTTTCTCTCCATCCTGCACACTCTTTCAAGGTCTGAAATTGTGTACTACTAGCTGATACCCGTGACTTCATACGCGTGGATTAAGAATTTCTTTGCAAGAATTGAATATAGAAAGTTGTTGGTAGCGAACAGAGTCGGCATAA
Organism: Vandiemenella viatica; assembly: GCA_031002005.1. Classification (NCBI taxonomy): domain Eukaryota; kingdom Metazoa; phylum Arthropoda; class Insecta; order Orthoptera; family Morabidae; genus Vandiemenella; species Vandiemenella viatica. Next base: position 162,499,030 of record JARYHS010011408.1, on the reverse strand, counting down.
TATGACTGGAAAGCCATCACTATATCATTCTACCATTGAACCTTCTCTTGAAGAGAATTTCTAACTATTTAAGAATAGAAAAACAAATGAAGGTGAGGGGAAGTGGGGGGAGGGGTGTTAACTGAGGGCAGCTTTATTTCATCTTGGTCTTTTCTTCTTTCTTCAACATGAGCATCCAATTCTTGGGTTCTGATAACTTTAGCTGCTCGTGCTCTGCTAGAGCTACAACTTAGGCCAGTTTACGCCCACAAGGCATGTCAAAAATAAGGCAAAATAAACTGGTGCCAGAAACATTTAAGCAGACACAAAGTAATAGGACAGAGGAAATCGACATCTATACTAAATAATACGTTTATTCTCTAAACGAAAGTTATTAACAAATTATACACTAATATAATGCGCGAGAAGCATAGGTTGAGCTAGCGACATAATATTACAGACTAACACACGCATCCGGGTCTCTGTCACCATTCGATAAGTTCTCAAAATTTCGTGACTACAACTGTTAATCATACCAAAAAAAAATTTCCTGTGCCTTCCCTACAGATTTTCTTGTCAAATTCCATCAATATCAGTATAGGAATTTAGTCGTCAAAACGTAACAAAAGACAGAGACTTACTTCCGCATTTATAGTATTATTACTGCTGATCACACTCACACTGACTGTGAATCACCCCTGAGGGATCAATATAACGTAAAAAATTGTACACCTACAGCATTGCAAGACTACCTATGATTTGCCTCGCTTTGCCCCCCCCCCCCCCCCAACTTTGTGATATCTACAGTTTAACATTCAATCCAAATAACCGACGGCCCAGGCGTGATTCTTATGATCAAAAATAATTTTTTTAAATCTTAGCCTCCACGGAGATTTGAACCGGAGACCACGACCCAAACATTAGTAAGCAAGCGCTTTAAGCACTGAGTTACCCGAACGCAACACAGAAAAACAGTACAAAGACCTCCATATCCAACGCTTCTGTCTATCACCGTTCAGTAATTTTTCAAAATTATAAGGCAACATGTATTATTTATACAGATAATTTTTCAACCAAATGTAGGCAGTATTTTTCTCCTTGTTTCTAAGGATAAGTGTGCAAAGTTTCATCGAGATCGGATAAAAACTGTGGATTTGTATGAAGAACAATCAAACAAACATACATTCATCTTTATATATATAGATGTAGCGTATTTTTTTAATACAAACTATCTTATGATGTTAAAATCTTTCTTCCTAGTATCTGAGTGAAATGTCATACCTTCTTCTATATAAGGAGAAGGAGTTGGATGGGTTCTGGAAAAAGTATATACATAATTTCTGGTGTATCAGCACTCGCATAAAATTATTTTTAGCAGTTGGTTGCTCAATCACTATCAAGGCATTTTTCATCTAGTTAACAAACCCTTCAAGTGAGTAGGGATTTTGTCATTTGGTTATGTTAGATGCGTAGTGATGAAATACACTGAAGAGCCAAAGAAACTGGTATAGGCATGCATATGCAAACACAGAGGTATGTAAACACTCAGAGTATGGCGCTGCGGTCGGCAACGATTATATAAGACAACAGGTGTCTGGCACAGGTGTTAGATTGTTTACTGCTGTTACAGTGGCAGGTTATCACGATTTAAGTGAGTTTGAACGTGGTATTATAGTCGGTGCACAAGAGATGGGGCACAGCATCTCCGAGGTAGCGATTAGGTGGAGATTTTCCTGTACGACCATTTCACAAGTGCACCGTGAATATCGGGAATCTGGTAAAAAAATCAAATCTCCAACATTGCTGAAAAAACGTCCTATAAGAATGGGACCAATGACGATTGAAGAGAATCAATCGTTCAATGTGACAGAAGTGCAACCCTGCTGTGGATTTCAATCCTGGGCCATCAACAAGTGTCACCATGTGAACCATTCAACGAAACATTATCAGTATGGCCTTTCGGAGCTGAAGGCCCACTCTTGTACCCTTGCTGAGAACACGACAAAGCTTTACGCCTCGCCTGGGCCGTCAACACCAACATTGGACTGTTGATGATTGGAGACATGTTGCCTAGTCTGACCAGTCTCGTTTCCAATTTTATCGAGCAGGTGGATGTGTACGGAAATGGACACAACCTCATGAATTCATGGACCGTGCATGTCAGCAGGTGACTGAACAAGCCGGTGGAGACTCTCTAATGGTGTGGGGCGTGTGTAGTTGGAGTGACATGGGACCCCTGATACATCTAGATACGACTCTGACTGGTGACGTGTACATTCGCATCCTGGTTGATCACTTGCATCCATTCATGTCCATTGTGTGTTCCGACGGACTTGGGCAATTCCAGCAGGATAATGTGACACCCCACATGTCTAGAATTGCTACAGAGTGGCTCCAGGAACACTCTTCTGAGTTTAAACACCTCTGCTGGCCACCAAACTCTCCAGACATGAACATTACGGAGCATATCTGGGATACCTTGCAACTTGCCGTTCAGAAGAGATCTCCATCCCCTCGTACTCTTAAGGATTTATGGACAGCCCTGCAGGATGCATGGTGTTAAGTCCATGCCACATTGTGTTATGGCACTTCTGCATGCTCGCGAGGGCCCTACACGATATTAGACAGGTGTACCAGTTTCTTTGGCTCTTCAGTGTATGAGTGTTGCTAAATGCATATAATTTAAAAAAGATGTACTCATTTAAATCTCTGCTTGAACTGGTAATTTTTTATGTGAAATTTACTATGCAAGAAATAGAGTTTAAAAAAAAAGATGAAATAGCTTTTCATAAAAATTGAAAATGTGGTAAAATAAGCTGTTATTTCCTAAATGTTAATTTCATTTAATTTGTAAGAACTAAGGTAACTTATTCAACCATATTGCGGCATAAGGTTCAAAACTACCAGAATATTTTACCAAGAGAAAGTTTCATATTTTTATCATTATAAACCTTAATATTTTCAAACCATTAATAGGTGGAACGCAGGCGTTTGGAAGAACGGCAGAGGCGAGATCGTTTGAGCCAAACACTGCTGGGCTTGGTGGATCAGCAACGGCGTTATGTGGCAGCAGTACGTCAGCTCACAATAGAATGTCGCCGCAATGAGGCTTTGCTTGCTCAACTGCGTGGGTCTTGAGATTACAATCTCAAAGAATGAAGTTCTGCATTTGGTTTAATTTTTTAATCTTACAATTACCTAGCTTGTACAGAAGATGTAATAGTCCAACATTATTAATTTTTTATAAAAAAAACTGAATACTGTAATATTTAAGTAAAATCCCTTTTCACATAGCCAAGGACTGGTGGCCAATATTTGTGTTTTGTTATCTTTTGGTGTATTGAGATCATCATGCATCAGTGTGCCTAACAACTTTTTCTTGGTTGCTATTATCATTGTATTGTTTGTAAAAGATAAGATTAATGTTTCAGAAAGAACACAAATTTGCTGGTATAAACTTTCTAGTAAATAATGCAAATTAATTATTAATTTATCTAATAAATTTTTGTTTAAATTTTCTCCAATGGTGGCAATGAAAAAAAGAGCAAGAATGTATAATAAACAGGATTATTTTCTGCAAATGGAGGGGAAGTGTTTAAGAGTTTTAAATGAATGGAAGTTTGTACTGAAAATTTGTGATGGAAAACAAATACATCAGTTCATATGTTATTTATGTGGCCTGTCTACAGCAGTTGTTACAGAGTTTATACTTAAGTAACTTTAATCCGCATGATTAACCCGAAGCAGCAAATAAACCTAAATGTCATGTAAGGAATTTCCTCAGCCCTAACTACTTAATGTCTGAGGTTCCTCCAACTCTGTGTAAGGGTTAATTTACAATGTAACCTTGTTCATAACAACTTCCTCAATAACACACTTATTCCATTCCATTTCAAAAGAAAACACTCCCTTTGGTTTTTTGTATCAGATGAAGTGCTCTTGGTCCATTGTTCGCTACGAATATGCTGCTTCCTTGTTGAATAACTACTCAGGTCCCTAATTTCACAAAGATGAAGCCATACTAATCATGCATACTAAAAATACAATTTAGCAAAGTGGTGCCTGATACCTTTGTGCATTTTTTACAACCACAACTGGACTGATATTTGTGTCTGAAAACCAATTATTTTGTCCATTCACTGCTGCCAGAAGCTATAACAGTCTTCATACAAACAATTTTTGCCTCAAAACCAGTCTGCTCCTTTTGTATGATGTTACAGTGAGAATACATTTAATTCGTACCTGTTGAGCATGTACAGAAAACTGAATAAATAATAATTAAAGTAACATAAACATAATTACAAATTAGGATAGAGAAATAAACCAACCTTAGATGATGGTTGTGTGGCATGAACACATTAACAGTCACAAACATAAAAAGACACTGAAATTTTTGGGTCTTACCCCTTGATCAACAAATAGAACATTTTGGAGGGTAGGTGTTGTAGGAGACTGTCTCACATAGTTGTTTTACCATGATATCATTAGAGTAAGGTACTATTTCCATGTTCACATTGAATTACTATTACTCTGCGATTCACTAAAGTGTTTGGCAGAGGGTGCATTGCACCTGTCAGGTAAGGTAATGTTTTGGAAGGGATATACAGGATATGGCAGGTGGCGCCCATGGGCTATTGTGAGGAACCATCCCAGCATTCGCCTGGAGCGATCTAGGGAAACCATGGAAAACCCAGATCAGGATGGCCGGAGTGCTTTATCGGAAGCTACTCCTGTCCGATTTGTGTTTACTCGCCCGGTAATCCTTTCTATTCCACTCCCTCTACTAGTAATTCTAAGGAAATCAAAAAGCCCTAAAAAATTTAAGTTAAGATCAGATTTAAATTTCTTGTCCTCACACTAGCTTTCAAACTGTGAAAACCCATCAAAATATGTTCAATAGTTCGTGCATAAAAATGTAACAAATAGACACATAGAATACAGACAACTACAAATTTATCATCTATATGAGGGTGGTCCCAGAAGTACCCGACCTAGCAATGAAAAAACAAAAATTTTGGAAAAAACTATTTATTTTTCAACGTAGTCTCCTTTCAGCTCTATACATTTATTCCAGCGATTTTCAATAGCTTCGTTACCACTTTTATAAAAAGAACTGTCTTGCTCCTCGAAATAGCCATTAATTGCCGACATCACTTCTTCGTTGGTCGAAAATCTTTGACCACTGAGCCATTTTTTTAAGTTCGGGAGCAGGAAGTAATCCGAGGGAGCTAAATCTGGCGAATAGGGTGCATGAGGTAGCAATTCGAATTTTAATTCATTGTTTTTGGCCATTGCAATAACGGATCTGTGAGCTGGTGCATTGTCGTGATGAAACAGCACTTTCTTCTTGGCCAAATGTGGTCGTTTTATCTTGATTTCTTCGCTCAAAAGTTGCAATAACTTCGAATAATAATCGCCGTTGATTGCTGCAGATGGAACGGTCTTGGCCTTCTTTGGAGCAGGTTCTCCCTTTTCAGTCCATTGTTTTGATTCTTCTTTTGTCTCTGGGGTGAAGTGATGGACCCATGTTTCATCCATGGTTATGAAACGGCACAAAAATTCAGCTTTGTTGTGGTGAAACATCGCTAAACACCCAATTGAAACATCTTCACGACACGGTTTTTGCTCGAGTGTGAGCAAACGTGGCACCCATCTTGCACATAACTTTCTCATGTCCAAAATTTTAGTTAATATGTGATGTACCGCACTTTTTGAAATGCCTACTGTGTCTGCTAGCTCGCGCACTTCATTCGAAGATCATCCAGTACCATTTTGTGGATTTTCTTCACTATTTCTGGAGTCGTCACCTCATTTGGTCGACCACTGCCATGTTCGTCTTGGCAGTTCGTATGGCCTCGTTTAAACTCTGCCACCCAATATTTTACTGTTGTAAACGAAGGAGAAGACCTACCCAGAGAATAATCTAACTCAGTTTTTGTATCGGTTGGGCTGAGGCCTTTCAAATGAAAGTATTGTATCACAGAACGTTGACCAATTTTCTCCATTTTCACAAATTTACTCACAATGTTCAAGATTAATTGTTGTCAAACAAATATGAAACAACGAAGTGTCTTCAAACTTGAAACATGTGCTTCATAGACTATGTGCTTTGAAATAAAGGGATATTTTTCAAAGCAACTACTGCCATCTCTCGGTCAGGCCGGGTACTTCTGGGACCACCCTCGTACTATCATAAGGACAGAGTTGCTCAAGATTGATCAGCCTGCACTAATTAAAACAAAATTATGTAGCATTAAATTGTAAATTATAGCTCATCTGGTTTTAAAGTAGCTGAATCCTGAAACAAGGATTGATAAGTTGAGGGGGGGGGGGGGGGGGGGGGGGGGGGGGAACCAAACCTATTATAAATCTGTAAGCAAGATGCGCCTGTATGAAGGCTTGTGAAAGCATTACACAAAAACTACGGCACAAATCACAACTTTGGATATGTTTTTCATATTTTGAAAGCTTTTGAAATAGCTTAAAATCAGCAATAAAATCTACATGACCAGTGGAATGGAAGAAGAAATGATAATTCATTTGCACCAAGGACAGGTGCCACAGATCATATGGTACTGCCTTATAGACGAACACTTCTTTACCAGATACCCATGATAAGGCCAAGCTACAATATAGATTAACACTTCACCCTTTGAAGAGAGTTTAAGATTTTGATTACATAACTTAATTATTTCTTGTTTTTCTCTGAAATGTGAATGTTTAGAATAAATTGTGTTAAAATAAACAGAATATGTTACTCGAAACCAATACACTTTAATAAGTGTAATGAAATCGTGGTATTTAATTTGCAGTAAATACCTTTGTGCTTAATATGGACACTAAAACTTGGTAGCGTGTTGTTGCTTTATTCATGGTTTGTTGTGTCCACATTTAAAAACGTGATTTTTGACTTAATTGGAATGAGTGTGTTCCACAAAATAACCGGAATAGCATTGCTGTGAGCGGAGCTTGTGTACTATCAGTTTCTGCCACTAGGCGTATATAGCTCAACTCGTTGTCATTAAGTCCCACCTATGTTGTCGACCTGGCTTGTTTTGTTAATCTGCAGCGATTGTTTTTGCATAGTGCTGTTTTGTTTTTGATTATGGCAAGTTTAAGTGAAACTACATGCGGCTGTGAAATTTTGTTTTCTTTCAGCAAAATGCTTGCTGAAACTGTTTTAATGTTGAAAACAGCTTACAAAAATGACACTATAGGAAAAACTCAAGTGTACAAGTAGTTCACTCAGTTTAAAACATGGCGGGACATGTTTGATTGATGACAAACCTCATTCTGACATCCAAAACTGCCCGAATCGATGAAAATGTTGAAAAAAATCGAGCGCTTGTGTTTTCAGACTGTCGACAGACAATTAATAAACTGTTAGTGGGTTATCTTGGAGCTCAGTTCAGCAAATTTAACTGAAGGTTTGGAAATGAAAATGGTTGCTGCAAAGTTTGTTCCTCGGGCTCTGGCTGACAATCGAAAAGAACATCAAGTTGAAACATGTCATGCTTTGAAATTGATCCAGATTTTCTGTCAAAGGTCATTCATTACTGGTGATGAGTCATGCTGCTATGGTTCCGACACAGAAATAAAACAACAGTCAAGCCAATGGAAGATGTCATTGTCACCCTCTCCAAAAAAATGTCAAGTCAAATCAAACATCAAAACAATGCTCATTTGCTTTTTTGATGCCAAGGGCATAGTTCATTCAGAATTTATTCCCCCCCCCCCTCCCAAAAATCAGACCATCAATCAAACCTTTTATTTGGAAGTTTTAAGAAGATTACGCAACAGTGTTCGTCGCAAAACACTTGATTTGTGGCAGACAGGTGACTGATTCTTCCACCACGACCAATGCACCTGCACACACACAACTGTCTCTGTTAGGCATTTTTTACATATCTCATTTGAAATAATTTTTCTACGACCCATTAATATAATCTTGAGTAAAATTTATTTTTACTAGTGAAATGGTAATCTATTTCTCTAGTTTCTCGCAATATAGTAGAATATATTGGAAATATTAATCAAACCACTATATCAAGGTACTCCAAAATTATAATGAAATTGTGGAAATTATGCTGATGGTTACAAAGATACTATATCACAAACATTTACAGAAGACAAAATAAAGGCATATTTATTACTACACACAAGTATACACACGTGAAACAGCAGAAAATGCCTGATAATAATTTTTAATCAAGATGAGTCTGTCTGAGGGTTTAAGGAAGTATCATGCATAAACTACTCCATCAATTTGGAAGCTTATAGTATAGCTTAAAATCTGTGGTATATATTATTGTCCTAAGTACTTGGCTAATGGGGCAAGAAATAGTAATCCATTCATACTGAGAATAGACAAGTACCATAGGCCCCACAGCATTTCCCATGAACACTCCTGAATGAGATACCCATCAAAGATCACAATACAAATAGTTAAACATATCACCCTTTTGAATCTATTAATATTATTTTTGGCTGCACAACTTTAGTTATTAATTTCAGTTTTTAGAAATATAGTATGTCAGAATACATGCAAAATATTAAACAACCACGACATTAAAGATTAACGCTCTAATAAGTGTGATAAATTCCACAATTTCAATTTGTGTTAAGGTTACATGGATATATTACAGACTTTTATGCTTTGCTGCTAGAAGGAAAACCACACATTTCTGTCCACTTCAAAGCATATTTCCACAATTTAAACGTTTTACAGTGAGAGCTGTCAATCATTCCTGAAACCACAATCCCTTATATACTCCACATATGGCAACTCTGTGTGTACACACCACTCCCCTTGGAATATGTCTCACCTATATAATGAGTAAAGTTATTCACTGAAATATTAAGTGTATTCACCCTGGCCCATCTCCCTTCGTCTTCAATAAGTGATGGGAGATATATATATATATAGAACAATGAGCAGGAAAATGCTTTAAGGCAATAAAATTAAGGATGGGGAAATACGATCCAGCACTTACCACAGATGAAGGTGGCTGGGAATAATGAACATAAAAAAGAACAAACACAAGAAACGTGCAATATTTTGTCATTAGCCTTATTCTTGCTAAAAGTGAGACACCAGGCGGAGCCAGACGCGCACTTGACAACCAACATCTGGTGAATGGCACGGTTGACATGGATGGTAGTATAGGAGGGGGGGGGAGCGCAAATACTAAATCGATAATGCTGAAGTGGGAGATCAATAGAATAATTGAATGATGATATAAATATAAATCATATTTTGAAAAACTTATAATATGAAAAATGTAAATAGTTTATAAGTGCTGGGTCTGGTGGGAGGGATTTGTTGGAGATTGAGGCCTGTATGATGTCTGGTGTCCAGGATATTCTGATAGGCTAGTTACATCTACACATTTCAGAGGAGGTTGCGTTGTCAGGGAAAACTCTGATCGCCCTAACTGAGAAACAGATGTTGAAATTATTCACATTGTGGGAACTGGCATGTTTTGCCACTGGATAGGCCTCATTGTTAGTATAAACTGTGTGGCGAGACAGTATAAAAGCCATGTGTGTGTTCGTGTTGAGCGGTGGAATCGGGACGATCTGATTGTTGAAAGTGTGACGCGAGTTGTTGTTGAAGGCAGTCTGTGACTCACTGTCTTGGAGGTCGGTCACGGTTGATTGCGCGGGGTAGCAATTGTTTGGCGGTGCGTCTGGCACTATTGTGTGGACCTGATGAAACATTATAAGTACGCCGCCATCATGCTGATAAACTGCAGTGTTTCGTAAATAGCAGTGAACTCGTGGGCGTTGAACTAAAGCATCCAAACCAAGTGATAATAGTGTAGCTAGAACTTGCAGTTTGGAGGAGAAGTCCTGGATAGCTTTTATATACGGTCAAATTATAATCGTTGGTGGTGGTGGTTTAGTAATTTTATTTTCGGTGAATAAATTGAAAGATTATCCCTATGGCGACTTTGTGAATTATTAGTAGAAGAACCTGTAATCCATTGATACCAAGACTGACAACAATTACCCCACACCAAGCTGCTAGTGCATTATCGCCGCTATCAGACGCCAATTTATCGTTACATGGCGACCGTGACAGGATAAAGATTTTTTGTGTATTTTGGACATTATTTTAAATGGGTCATTTCTGTTGTAAACTAATATTGTTCTAACACTGAAATGTAATAGAAGATATGTATTTAGTTGACCACCACCACCTTTAAAAGTAAGAATTTGGTACAGATATCGAGACACTTTCAAGCTAAGACTGTCTCTATGAGTTGTTGGGTTTAAATTTTGCCATTGTAAACCATTATTTCCAAATAGGAAAAATTAAACCCAAGGGGGGTAGTGGTGAGACAGTATAAAAGCCATGTGTGTGTTCATGTTGAGCGGTGGAATCGGGACGATCCAATTGTTGAAAGTGTGACGCGAGATGCGAGTGGGATTGTTGAATGCAGTCTGTGACTCACCGTCTTGGAGGTCGCTCACGGTTGGTTGCGCGGGGTAGCAATTGTTTGGCAGTGCGTCTGGCACTATTGTGTGGACCTGATGAAACATTATAAGTACGCCGCCGTCGTGCAGATAAACTGCAGTGTTTCGTAAATAGCAGTGAACTCTTGGGCGTTGAACTAAAGCATCCAAACCAAGTGATAACAGTGTAGCTTAGAACTTGCAGTTTGGAGGAGAAGAAGTCCTGGATAGCTTTTATATACGGTCAAATTATAATCGTTGGTGGTGGTGGTTTAGTAATTGTATGTTCGGTGAATAAATTGAAAGATTATCCCTATGGCGACTTTGTGAATTATTAGTAGAAGAACCTGTAATCCATTGATACCAAGACTGTGTAAGGTATCCCTCATTCTATTTTCAAGATTTAGTTAGATTCCGGCCAAGTTTAAGGTTAACTTTAGTATCCGATACCACACGTAAAGTCGAGATGATAACACTTTCCATACACTAAAGTGAATAAATAATCCATAACCAATGTAAATAACATATAAACGGCAATAAATAAACGATATTCCAGCAGGAAGCAAGTAATAACATACAAAAGTAAACTCTCAATACCAGATACTGACATGATTTAACGAGTTATTCTGAACCGATTTGAAAGAAGGAAATGAAAAGGTAACAAAACGTTGACTAACGCGGTAGGTCTTCTAACACATCCATATTTGGTAATTTTTTGGAGACAGGCGTGATCACGTGACCGAGTCTATATAAGTCAGGTGAGAGATGACGAGACACACTCGGCTGGAACATCTCGTAGTGACAACATGTAATATCTCGTGAGCGAATTCAACGGTAGCGGTGTGGAGAGAGAGAGAGAGGAGGATAATGGGAAGTTGTGACATCATGGCGTTAGGCTGGAAACGAGTCTAGAAGTGGTAGGACGCGTTAGTGGCGGCCATTTTTGAAAGTTGGAACCATACTCATTTCGAGCTCTCAATTTCAGGATATGTGAATTTCAAACTTTTGTTTTATTTTTCTCGGGGGAGTGCGGTTTTGCTCTGATTTCTCAACCTGTGATGTTTGGTGAAGATTAATATCTGATTGCCGTGCTAACTGTGACTTGTAATATTTACATGAAAATTCTGAGAATATATAATCCAGTGATTCAACTTGTGACTTTCATTTAAACAATAGCACCTTTCTTACAGGAGGTTGAAAACTGTAAGTGGCGACTGTGGTCAATTTTAACAGTTAGCATAAGTATTTCAACACGGTTACAGAACTTTCTTTTGGACTTAGAATATTTTGGAAGAAGATTGGTTCAGGTGATTTAGTCGGTACCAACCCCCACTATCGGCTAACCCCTGACAACTGACAACAATTACCCCACACCAAGCTGCTAGTGCATTATCACCCCTAGCAGATGCCAATTTATTGTTACAACTGTCTGCCTGTGGCCATTCATTTTGATAGCAAGTGGGTTAGTAATGAGGCCTATATATGAGCTGGAGCAATGGAGGCATGTAAGTACGAGGGAGGACCCCAAAAACAGGAAATTTGTCATAACGTCTTTTTGTTTTACCTCCTCCACAGTGGCAAAACACTTTCCTTTCATGACCCAGTTGACGTACCATTTTCACCAGGAATCCTGAAGTGAGCAGACCTGTTGCTCCGCACAGCGTAGAGGTCTCTTGGGCCGGGAGTTGTCGTTCGGGGCAACATGTGGTTAGTAAATTGGTGCGGTACTAATATCAGTCGTGGAACTTTGATAAGTAATTAAGTGTTTTTCGGTCTGTTGTCCTCGCTTCATAACCTGCAATCTTTTGGAAATGAATGTCTGATAGCCCAACAACTTTGATAGTGAATTTTTATTTCAAGAATACAGTGATTGTTAATTTTGGAAACTTGAACAATGATTTATTTTCATAGTTACAACCTAGCCTTACCTTTCCTGAGGTTGATATAGGAAACTGACGACTGCATTTAAATTACAGTTGAATTATCCAAGGTACTTCTGATGGTTTAATAGTTTGAACTGTTACAAGACTTTGTCAGCAATGGAAATATTGAGTTAAGGCTTTGTCCCTTACACTTGGTTTTATATATATATATAGAAAACAATGAAATCAAAGGTGCTAAGTAGAGAAAAAGGAATTAAATTTGATAGGGAAATATATATGGAATCTTGGAAAGGGCTGTTTAGTATTTTCTACCCATACTGATGTCCCATACTCCCTACAGTATTATTTCTCCAGAATTATCAATTTGGTATTTTGTTTCCCACCCCCTCCCCTTCTACCATCACCCTGGCCTTGTTAGCTGGGTTCCCCATTCACTTTGTAGGCATCAGTGTGATCACATCCAATCTCGTTACATGTTCTATCTACTTGCAATAATAAGGTTGAAGGCCATAATATTTTGTTACAAGTGATCATGTTTCTCTTCAGTTTGTAAATCACAAATGTCATCATCTGTAGTGTTAGACTGAATTTCCCTATCCTTTCTTATTTTCATTTTATAACCTTAAATCAATTCACACGTAAATTTGTGAAACTAATATATTATATGGAGCAACTATATGCCTGCAAAATATCTTAAGCAATAGTAATGACCATAAAGTCTAATTCGTGATGTAAAATACTAGCAGGAGTATTTATTTATCTCACGAATCATTGATACTGAAAAAAATATTTTTAAATTTTCAGTCACTTTTTGTAATTTTTTATGCCTTTTATTTTATTCTTTCCTAGGTTCAGAGCTGAAACAGGGCTTTACTGTTTGTAGAAAAAATACAAGGAAATAGTAAAACTATCTTTATGTAAAAGTTTACAGACAGTACGAAAGAGAAGAAGACAGACTTCATAGCTAGAAAGTCTTTGTAAGTGAGGCGGTGACTATGAACAAAGTTTTTAAAACTATTACAAAACAACAATAAAAATGTATTTCCAAGGAAATATGCACAACATCTCAGCACTCGCTGCAATTGCAATGAAGCATCAGAGCCTGATGGACTCCACAATTTGCTGGTAGCCTGATCGTGTAAATGCAGCAAATTTAAATTAGTTCCCTTGATAGTAACATATACTAGCCCACTTCATATATATTTGGAATAGTCATTGATTACTATTTAAAAGATGATCAACATAGTTGACTTATATTTATATTAGTTTGGATTTTACAGATATTATTCAATGTATTGTGTGTCATTGTGTGCTATTCACAAGTGCAAGAACAGCTTGGAGCATAGAAGGAAGTAATGAAATCTTATAAAATACAACTCTCTTCAAAAATAAATGAAATGGTAATTACAACTTTGGAAAAGGACAGGCTTAATCGAGGTGTCATATATAGAAATAAGAAACATAAAACTGTAGAAGAGGTCAATTTGTATGTGTGAAAAACCATAAATAGAAATACAGGAAGGAAAAAAATGCAGAAAAGCAGAAATAAAAATGATCAGGACTTACTTTGAACCACAATAACTTGGCTATGTTCTACTTTGTTCCAATACTAACATACAGGTCTAAAACACTGGTGTGAAAGAAAAAGATGTTTGCAGTATTCAGGCCACGGAAATAAACTGTAGGAGAAGTTCAATTGGTGCAACAAGATTAGACAAGTTGCAGAGTGAGGAAAAGGTGCCAAAAAATGTGTAATTTATAAGTGGAAGGGAAAAGGCTTTGATGAATACTACGGGATGGTTGGATGGGTGCAATAAAACTGAACGAGCTACCGAAAGAGGACATGAGAAAAACAGTTAAAGTGAAAAGATCACGATTCCAGTGGTACATGAAGAGGACAATGATGACAGGATTCCAAAGAAAATGTATAATTTATAAGCAGAAGGGGAGAAACCATAATAAATACCAGAGGACGAATGGATAGAGGGAATAGAAAAGTGCACAACACAGTGGAGCAAACTGCTCTGAAAGGAAGGAGAGGAGATGCTACAGAAGCCAGTAACTATATGATGATGCTTCACCACAAGAAAAGAAGTATTTACACAAGAGCTTGTATTAAACCAAAAGACATACATACCTTTGGATTACACATGTAATATATTGATCCAATAATGTTCCAGTGTGGAATGTACAGAAACTAGACTCATATTTCCCTTGTTAGCTGACAGTAAAACTGCTTTACTAAATGTTATAAAATTAATCAGTGATTTGTTTCTTATGCTAAGAAATATTTCAAATAGCAAATAAGGTTTAATTTCTTCCTCTTTTGCTAAATAATAAAAGATTAACAAATTATCTTACAAAAGATTTTTATTTCAATAAATGTATAAACTGAACAATTAATAAAGAGAAAACCAACAAATAAATAAAAATACAATACCTTACTCAATACACAAATGTACTATCACAAATTCTCAGAAATATTAATTGTACTTACAAAAACTTATCACAACTATAATACTGCCAACATGTTTCAGTCTTAACATTAAAATAAATACTGGGTATGGTAGAAAGCAGAAGCTGGAATTCGAATGTGTGAGAGAGGGGGGGATGCTTATTATATAATACAAAAATTTCCAGCATATTTAATACACTTAATTTTTTATAGCTATTATTGCTAAAATTAAGTGATTGTTTTCCTGGGGTAATTGAAATGGTACAAAATGAAATACTGTCTATCCGCAAACTGCGGAGTTAAATATTCTGACAGTTTATAACAGCAAAACAAATATTGATTTTAAATAAAATGTCACGTTCCTTTTTAGAAGGAAACAAACTTACATAAAACCTTTAATACAACAATGTCAACAGTTATGGCACATACATCCATAAATTTTCAGCTGTTAGACAAAGAAAATACTGATCAAATCCATTACAATACATTTTGTAAAATGTCAGGTTTTCAGAATTCCAATATTGTGAACCGTAAAACATTGTTTTCTTTTTCATAAAAGAAATTTCTAACAATTATTTTAAAAATAGACTGTTATAAATGTAACATTATTTTTACCGATTCTTCACAGACAATTTAAATCTAAAGTTTGTACCAAATATCAATAATTAAACTTTCATAAGCACAAAAAATACACACAATCCTAGGAACATTTTATCTAAGCTAAAATAAAAGGAACCATATAATTATTTTAAAATGTTGATAAGACATTACAAAATGATTACCAAGCTTTAATATCTATATATATAAAGACATATTGTAAAATGGTAATAAATCAATGACAAAATCAGTAAGTTACATCAGGAACATCTACGGCAAGGTTGCCATTTTTAATATCATTTCTCAACTTTGTTGTAACAACTTCTATAATATTTTCTGACTGTGCTTTTAGGAGGTTTGCAATATGATTTACTTCCTCCAAACAACGAGCAAGGTTCACAGAGTCCTGAAAATACAAAAAGCGTAAACAAATGAATGATAACTTTCTTTTACAGATGTAATAATAATAAAAAATATTTATACTGTTAACTGAATATGGTGCTTGCCATGAAAAGATGGGAAAGAATCAAAAGTAAATATTTCAACTTGCTAACCTCAGCTCCAGTAACTGATGAAGCCTGAACATGGTCAACACTGTAAGATAATAATAAATTACTTAATCATCAATATAATACAAAATTCTTTAAAACTGTTCATTCAATGAAAAGAAATCATAATTACCTTAAATTATTTGCAGTCTTAGAATCCTGTGAAACGATCTGCACACTTTTATGATTTTTAACAACTGAACTCTCATTGATGTTCACACATTTCTGTTGCTCATATTTATTCTTGTGATTCCGATAAATCACATTTTCATTTGTTAATATCTCAATTCGTGGTTCATATGGTTTACTACAGTCCATTAGATCAGTGTTGACACCACAACTGTGTGTTGAATTAGGCGATGAGAATTTATGCAACACGTCCCTACTCAAAAAAGGGGAGAGAGATTCTACATGATCAGTGTTTACCCCACAACTGTGCGTTGGAACTGAGTGAATACAACTACAGTCAGATAGTTCATTTGCTGCTCGACATGAAGCTAATTTTCTGCAAACTCCCATTCTACATCTTCTGCAATAATACTGTCTTCCTACTGCAGCACTATGACAGCCTCTATCATTTTTACAATTGCAGTTAACAGGCTGGCAACAGGTAGAAATATTATTCACAGTATTTTCCCTACATAAATGAGTTGGTGCTATGCATCTCATCTCCTCCACAGAGGCTTCCCTGCGCTTAATGTTCTTGTACGATGTTGAAGTGTCATCAGAATTTCTTAAATGTTGAACTTTAGTGCCAAATTTATTGGCAGAATATAATGCTGCTGACGAAACACTCGTGCTCGGTGAATATGCAATATTACTTTTCCGTCCACTTGCAACATTTTCTTGCCAGTTCACACTATCTGTGGACCCCTCACTTACATCCAATAACTCCCCAAGTTTCAAGCGAGGTACAGTACAATCCAACATGCTGATCTGTTCCTTTGCAAGAAAACTGTTGCTACAGCTTTCAGCTAGCCGATGGGCAGGTTCTTCAGTCACAGTACTTTTTTTCTCCCAACAATCACAAGGTTCAATAATAAGAGGATGGATACAGCCTACTGCACACGAAATGTGATCAGAAGTATTTGTATCCGTTTTACAGTTACTTGTCACATGTATGTTCTCTGTAGGACTGACTACTGAATTTCCATTCCTAAGTGTCAGTGAAAAGTGTTTTCTGAGGTCTGGTTCACTTCTACTATAGAATCTGGAGCTACTTAATTTATCATGTGGAGGAAGGGGTTTTGTTAATGATTTACTAGTTAATGAGGAATTAAAACAGTGCTGTTGATTTTTTGGTTGATTACTACTTTCATAACACACACTGTTATCTGCTACTGTCAGCCGAGCCTGAAGATTCTCTCTTGGGTAAAAACCTTTTGATAATATTTTACCATATTCATTTTTGCAACAAAGTCTTTTTCCGCAATCTGAATTCACCAGAGTCTTTTCCTTTTCACAAAATGGGGAATTTCTTTGGGACTTTGTTCCTCTGGCACTATCAAAACCAATCTTCATTGTTTCCATATATCTTGAGTCCATCTCCTCAAAAGGTGGTAAACTATTCTGCCACTCCATCACCTGTAAATAATTTTTTTATTTAGGTTCAAACTACAAAAATCTTTGTTTGAAATTATCCTACATGATTTATTCCTATGTCTTAGTTAAAACATTTGTTGGTAATTTCTTTCTCCCCAAAACTCTTAAATAACGATAAGTCACTCTGGTCTAGACTTTTGTTGGATTGTAATCACTTTGTAGGACAGATATCACTAGAGACATTCTTAGAGTCAAGGTATTAATAACCTGAAGAACATAAATTTCCTTTTCCACTACATATAAACTACATAGTCACATTGCACTCTACTTAGACCAGTGAATGTGACATGTTCGAAACAATTAATAATATACTTATACAGCAACCAATATTCCCAAGAAATTCAGCCGATGTTATGATCGAAAGGTGACTCTGTGTTACTACCACACACAAATGCCAGTGATCTGCGATAGATAGTTTTCGCAGAAAAGTGATACACCATGACACTTGCATCTTTGGCAGAAATATGAAATTGCCGCAGGACAACCACTTTCAACCCCAATATCTCCCACATCCCCATAGCTACCGACATCTAACAACCATAGTGCACAACAGGAGACACGATTCTACGAGGGTGAGTCAAATGAAAACCTTAAATATTTTTTTTAAATATTATTTATTGTGCAGAAGTGGTACAAAGCTGTGTCACTTTTCAACATAATCTCCCCCACACTTAATGCAAAGTGCATAAATTCTTTTATAAAAAAATTCTTTAGGTAGTCCGTGCAACCACTCATGCACCGCGTGGCATACCTCTTCATCAGAATGGAACTTCTTTCCTCCCATTGCTTCTTTGAGTGGTCCAAACATTTATGGAAATCACTAGGGGGCAAGGTCTGGTGAGTATGGTGGATGAGGAAGACACTCAAAATGCAGGTCTGTGATTGTTGCAACTGTTGTATGGGCAGTGTGGGGCCTTGCATTGTCATGTTCGTAGACTTGCTGCTGTGACAAACATGCATCACCGTACTGAACCTTCATTTTTCGATGAACTTCAATAGGTTTCACACCTTCACTTCTCAAAAACCAAATAACAGAACGCTGTTCTTCCCTGGTGCAAGTCTAAAGTGGGGCAGCCATCTTTATACTGATACTGCGACAGTATTTGTGCATCTGCACTAAGCTGCCACCTACAGGCCATTCTGCACGCTGCTTGTAGCACGCTTACCAACTTACAGGATAACGGCGCAAAATTTCGATTTTTTATTACAAATTTAAGGTTTTCATTTGACTCACCCTCGTACTACCACACACAAACACCAATGGTCAATGCTATGTAGTTGTGGCAGATAAGTTACATATGCGGAGACACATGTCTTTCGTCGACATGCGAAAATATCCTTGATCGGCCATTTTAAGCCACCATATCTCCCACACTACCACAGTTACTGAAATTCGGCCGATGCTGTGATCGAAAGGTGACTCTGTGTTACTACCACACACAAACACCAGTGATATGTGATAGATAGTTTTTGCTGAAAAGTGATACACCATGACACATGCGTCTTTGGCAGAAATATGTAATTGCCACAGGTCGATCACTTTCAACCCCCATATCTCCCACACCCCCATAGCTACCGACATCTAACAACCATAGTGCATGACAGGAGACACGATTCTACTACCACACACAAACACCAATGGTCTATGCTATGTAGTTGTGGTGGGAAAGAGAAGTATAAGAAGACATAAATTTTTGGTCGAAATATGAAAACGCCCTGCATTGGCCAACTTTAATCTCATATCTTCCACATCCCCATAGCTATCGACATTCGGCCAAAGTTGTGCTCGACAGGAAACTCCATGCTACTTCCACACACAAAGACCAGTGATCTGTGCTTGGTAGTGGTGGCTGAAAAGTGAAATATATGAAAACACACGTCTATTTATATTTATATATATATATATAAGATTTTAAAGTATGCGTGTGCAAAGTTCCATCCAAATTGGGTAAAAAATGTGGGTTCGTATAAAATTAAGGTTTGTAAAGGGGAGAGGGGGCGACTTTTTTGGATTTTTTTTACCGTCAGAAACATTCGCACACATGCACACAATAACTCACCAAAGTTTCATCATAATCAGATGAATGGTATAGGAACAAACAAACATTTATTTTTACACGCTTTATTTTAACTTGACCTGTATGTATGTATGAATGCAACAGAATCTTTCAATTTTAACCCACTTCCAGATATCGGAATTGTTTGAAATTTTGCACACATATTAAGAACCAATTACAATACAATATTTTCATAGCTATGGCCTGATATTCTCATTACTTTGACAGTAACAATAGAAAACCATTTGAATGCAACGGAATATTTCATTTCAATGTTCACCCCTTTCGTGATGTTCAAATTGTTTGAAAATTTGCACACAAATAAGGAACCGGTGAAAATTCAGTAATTTCATAGAGGTGTCCTGCTGTTCTAATCACTTTGACAGTAACAATAGGAAAGTAATGAAATCTGTTAATTCCATTTCACCCACTTTCAGGTATCCGAATTATTTGAAATTTTGCACAAATATTAAAAACTGGTGATGATATAATAATTTCATAACAACATCCTGTTATTCTCATTACTTTGACAGTAACAATAGGAAAGTAATGGAATCTGACAAGTCAATTTCACCCACTTTCAGATACCTGAATTATTTGAAATTATGCACACATATTGAGAACCGATAATATAATAATCTCACAGCAATGTCCTGTTATTCTAATTACTTTAACAGTATCAACAAGAAAGTAAATTCAGTGTCACCCACAATATGAATTGTTGACATTATGCACACATATTAAGAACTGTTGAAAGTATAATAATCTCATAGCAATGAGCAATTCTCATTCTATTCTCTTTACTTCGACACAATAGATAAGTGGTTGAATATAATAAAATATCTCATTTCAATGTTCATCCACCTCCTGGTGCCCAAATTGTTTGAAAGTTTGCACTCGTATTAAGATCAGTGACAGTACAATAACTTCATATCTATGTCCTGAAATTCCCAATGTGAACTAAAAAGTTAAAAATAAAATTGTAGCAATGTTAACTAAAGGGTTAAAAATAATCTTTAAATATAAAAATTGTGTTCAACAGTGGTAAGATGTCCCACAATTCAGTAACTTTTTTGAATAAGATTAAAATAAATTGTAACATTCATTTGAAATTTCCTGGTTAGACAAGCAGCACTGTAGTGGAAGTCAATGTAATTAAGACTTCCGGCATAACTGAGACTCACCGAAAGTTACCGATCCACTGAGGTGAGTCTAGTTTCCAGGTATAACCATTTTTTTTAAAAATGGATGTGTAGTAGGTAAAACAGAACATTATTTGTACATCAATATAATCCTATTATACAGGGCGTTCGCCGGAATACGCTACCCTCCCAGTCTGTTGCCGTCGGCAACTTGCTCGGTCAGTAGAGCCAGCAGTTTCCGCCACACGGCACCGTGAATCACCGCACTGTTTAACACCTCCGCTGCCCCAACAGTGCAGTGCAGTGACCCTTACATTGTTAAGAACGGTTTCTTTGCATTGTAGAGTTTGTGACTTCAGTCTCTTATTAATCAGTGTTGTGAATAAACGTTTCTTTGCGGTTTGGCTGGTTTGGGGATTCATACTCTTATTAATCTGTACCGTGTTTGAGTGTGAGTAAAATTATGGTACGTTACAGTTTGCAACAAAGAATATTTCTCTACGATACATATGTGAAGAAGAAGTCGTTTAAAAAGTGTGGCAGTAAATTTCGTCGCGAATTTCCTGGCGCTTTACTGCCAGCTAAATCAACAATTCTGCATCTGGTTAAAAAAGTAAGAGAAACGGGTTCATTTTTTAACAAAAAGAGACTGTCGGTCAACCGTATTCTCACAGAGGAGAAAATTGACGATATCGCTTTTCGACTAGAACAGTCACCCAAAAAATCATTAAGTCAGTTAGGGCAGCGTGTGTCTCGAAATATGTTCAGAAGATGTGAAATGTGCATTACACAAGAGGGTCAACACTTCCAGCATCTTTTATAAGGTAAGCTAATGAATTACGTCACATTTAAATGCTTAGCACACAAGTTTATGAAGCGTAATTATTATGAAATAGTCCGCGGCCGACGGTCGAACAATGCCAGAAACTGACCGCTCGCTCGCCGGGAGCAGTTTCTTCCTTGTAGCGCTAATAGTGGGTTGCGTTTCCCGGCGAACGCCCTGTATAAAACGCTGCGTGCGTCGTCTGTAGCTGCTACACGTATTGGCTACAGAACGGTCACGTGACAGACGTCACTCGCCAATCAACAGCCTTCATATTACATTCCTCCTTCATGTTGTATTTTGTTTATTTACTGCAGCTAGATGCAGAAACTCATATAAGGAGAAGAAGATTCAATATTTAAGCTATTTTGCCTGTATCAGTTAGACGCAGAAATTCATGTAAGGAGAAGGGGATTCAATATTTACGCTATTTTATCTGTATCAGTGATAAGGACTAAGTTAAACCATAACCTAAGAATTTTTTAGGCAAACGGTAAGAATCAACGAAGTTTATTAAAAACTAGGAGAAACGTACGTAATGCGAAATGTATTAGTCAAATAAATAACAGTTATCCGTTTTCGAAATTATAGTCTCCATCATATGAAGTGAAATGCATTTATTTATTTTAAAATATTAACCAAATACTCTAAAAATCTAACCAGAGTTACGTATTCATATAATGAAAGATATAATTAAAAATGATTATTTTCCTTACAAGCTTTTCCTGAATAAATTCCTACTACCATTATAGATGATACCCTTAGTATTTGATACATGTGTTAGCTATTAAATGAGATTTAAGATAACCTTTTTATTAGATTTAAATCATCAACTGTATATGCCATGTGACACTCGCAATTCAACAACGATATTATTGCCGCAAAATAGCAGTGAGCAGAGATATTAGAAATACGGAGAGCAGGGGAAAAAAATTAATGCGAGGCAATTATATGTCACAAAGTTACAAGTTCGTTTAAATTTACATATTGCGTTTTATTTATCTATGACAGCCAAATGCAAAAATTAAAATTAATGTAAGGAGAAGGGTATTTATTCTATGTTTACATTATATTACCTGTATCAGTTACATGATGAGAAACAATTAAGTTAATTCAAAACTCAGAGAAATGTACGAATCGCGAAATGTATCCACCCAGATAAATTACCGTTAACCATTTTTGATATTGTAGTAAAATGAATTTATTTAAATAAATCATAGTAAAATACCCCGAGCGTGGTGGTGTAATGGATAGCGTTCTGGCCTCGCATTCGGGAGGACGGCGGTTCGAATCCCCGTCCGGGCATCCAGATTTGGGTTTTCCATGGTTTCCCCAAATCACTCCAGGTGAATGCCGGGATGCTTCCTTCAAAAGGCCATGGCCGAATTCCTTCCCATTCCTTGCCCCCATCCTTTCCCGTCTCTAAAGACCACGTTGTTAAAAAGGGACGTTAAACTGTTACAAAAAATAAAATAAAAATACCCCGATAATCTAACCACTGTATGGTACTCTTATCACGAAAATATAATTAAAAATGGTTGATATTCGCTTTTCCATACAAGTTTTTCCAGAATAAATCCACCATAGGTGCTGCCTGTCGTTATTCATATGAGGGTAATAAAAGCTATGATTTTCGAATGTAACGTTGTGGAGGTTGTGGCTAAGTAGACCAGAATGGTAACTAACACATTTTGTTGCAGCATAATTCACTCTGAAATCAGTTTTAGAAACCATTTAAACTGCTTTCATAAGCACCATGTTACTGAACGTATTAAATAATGTGGGTGAAAGTAGTTCCATACCTATCGTGCTGAATGTGCCTGGACCAGGAATAAAACTGATATTACATGGACAGCAAAAGTTTTCAGGAATCCTAATTTGTTTTAAATTGTATTTAATTTTATTGGTTCTATACTTCCGTCGTCATTAATTCAGTAGAAGTTACAGCAGTATTGCTATGTGAACAGCAAATCAAATATTTAGAACATTACAAAATCAAAGAAATTAGCATTATGTAATGACAATTCCGTATAATTAACCAACTGCAAAAAAAGGAACTGCCAGAATATGGCGTTCAAACCGTCATTTTCGACAGGCTCGAAGCTAGTTATAATATAATTTATAATACGTGCTATATGGAATTGTTACAAGGAAAATTGCAAAAGTGATATTTAAATAAGATCAAATTATTAGTGAGAAGAGTGAAACTTCACATTTAGAGGAAAAGGTGAAAACTTCAGGTCTGGTTATACTTTCAATCTGTTTCCACATTTACTTTTTTGGAAAACATTTTTTTTTTTTTATTTGACTTTGCTCCTAAATATTCTGACAAAAGCCATCAGAAATTTTTTAGCTCTTTTTGCTAAAACTATATACTGTGGATGAAATGCTGGCTCGTCAAGGGACAACATCAGATCACTCAGCATTATTAAGTTTATGGTTCATTGTAGGCAAGCATTATTTAAAGATAACACTGTGAATTGTTTGAGAGTTCAGTATGAATTTTTTAATCAACCATATAAAGTTCCTGCACCACCAGTACTTTGCCTAATCAGTTTGAGCATATGGATAAGGATATCAGATTCATTTCTTGAAAACTGTAAGTTCTAGTAACACAGTTCATCCCCAGCCAACACCATACCAACAGTCACTCCAAAAAAATCAGCTAAGTAGTCCAAAGTATATGAATGGACTTTTTTCAAAGTTTCTCAAAGGCTCAAGAATTCCTAAAAATAATAATAATAATAATCCTATTGAAAATACCTCTTAAATAATGTAAACTATAAAAATGACACTCAATTATTTCTTGAAACATATGAATCATTAATGATTTATATTCAAGCCAGTAACACCGAAATATTTTAATCCAGTCTACCATAAACATGCTTCTCGATGACACTGAATCATGAAATACAAAAATACTTTAAACTCTAGAAATGCTTTAACCTGAACCAGAATAATAGTAAAACATGTTAAACCTAAAAATTAAAGTGTTACAAACCCATCTTGACAGCTTTTCCACAAATAAAGCCCTACATCAACAAATTATGGTCTCATCATAACCCCCATGAATTTATGATTGGCGTTCGAATGACTTAGTCCATAATGGCAATAATAAATCCCCAAATTAAAGAGACAATCACAACAACCATTCCATACTGATGCAGACCAAAACCACTCAAAACATGAAAATTTCTAAATATAAATCAAAAATATTATGTCGTCCCTGACTGAAAACTTGACGGAGGTGGGTTACAAATTCACTTCAAAAGCATTAATTGCAAAGATTATACAATGTGTTCTCATCCTCCTATGCAAACTACTTTACACAAAATAATAAGGCCAGGACGCGGGTTCGAATCCCCGTCCGGGCATCCAGATTTGGGTTATCCATGGTTTCCCCAAATCACTCCAGGCGAATGCCGGGATGCTTCCTTCAAAAAGGCCATGGCCGAATTACTTTCCGTTCCTTGTCCCTAGTCCCATCCTGCCTCTAATTACCTTAGCCGTTGTCAAGGTGTAAAGCCATAAGTAAAAAAAAAATCTAACTTATGACAGTAAACCATTAACACAATCATTCGTTAGAATAACGAATAACAATGGTCCCAATACACTACCATGTGGGGCTCCCATGTCCACTCCTACTTCTTTTGATACTGCTTTTCCTAACCTAAGTTTTTGGTTTCTACATTTTAGGAATTCTTCTACACAGCAAATCACCTTTTTATCAACTTTTTAATTTTTACCTTATTTGGCACCACTTTATGGCTCACTCTGTCAAAGGCAATTGAAAGATCTAGTGCTACACTAGCAACTTGACCTCCCCTGTCCAGAAACCCACTTATGTTCCTCACACACACACACTTCTAATATGGTTGCATATTAATCTCTCCATTAATTTACCTACCACTGATGTCAAGCTGATTGGCCTATAGTTCTCGTCCCTGTTTGTCACCCGTTCTTTACGGACTTTTCCAGTCATCTGATAAACAACAAGTATCTAGACTTAATTTAAATAATGTTGCAGGGTGAGGTACAATGTCCCATCCTACTATCTTCAAGACATCTGTAGTAATATTATCAACACCAGCCCCTTTACGATTTTTTAGATTCCTTAGTTCCTTCATGATATTTTCATATTTAATTACAAATTTTCTAATCTGCTCACCTCCAACTGTGCAGATAGGCTCGTTTTCTGAAATTTCCCCTGAATTATTGTCCCTAATGGTCTCTCTGAACCAGTTACTTAATAACTCTGCTTTTTTAAAATCCTCAGTTACTTCTCCATCCTTATCTATCAATACCCTCTCTTCCCCTCAGTTTCCTGATATAGCTATAGAAATTTCTAGATGCACCAGTCAGAAGTCCCCCCACATCAATAATATTCTTCATAAACTCATCCTTAGCCAGTTTCTTTGACATTATTAATTCCTTGGTTAGTTGTTTCAGGACTTACCCTAATGCCTTGCCGTTTCTTAACTCTGTTGTGTTCTCGTCTCACCAATCTCTTTAACCTCCTCACCTCCCTCTTATAGTATGAAGGTTCTGTATTTCTCTTTATTCTCTGTTTTGGAAGCCTCATCTCTAACATTCATTTTTCCAATGCAGTAACTAGCCAACACCCTGACTTTTTCTTTTTTATTGCCCAGAAGTCTACCCCAAGTAACTCATGGTCAATTTTACCCCCTTACCAGCAGCCCTTAATCTAAAAAAGGAACTTGTTTCCATACTGCACATACTAGTTAGCTGAATACTAATTCCTGGCTTCCAATTCCAATTATTATGAACTCTTAAAGACCTTGAGTGTTAATTACTATGCCTGCTTCAATGACAGATTGGTGATCTTATTCTCATGTGGTGGAGGAAGAGGGGCAGAGAGGAGGAAGCTAAGTGTTGACACCTATCTGTAAAATGTGTAACTTATATTCTGGATAATAAGTGTATTTTTTGTTTGTGAGGTGCAAGTTAACAACATCACAGTATTTGCCTAGGTGATTGCACTAGAACCTGCAATCAGGATTGCCAGTACTTAGGCCCAGGATTTGTATCTGGACACATTTCATCTCCCTGATCCAATGTGGCGGCACTTTAATTCATGCAGCCACACTGACAGACAATCGGACAGTAATCATGTTAAAATCTATGCAAGCTAAAAGACATAGTTCTCTTAGCCTCATGAATATGAAAATAGTTGTCTTACCTATCAGTAGATGGCAACATTTGGCCATTCCCCACTGTGATAGTATGTTGAAATTGTCGAAACTATAAAACACCAACTTTGCAGTTCAATTTGGGATTTTATGTGATAGCCTACGAGGGCGGTCCAATAAGTACTTAGCCTACAAAAGAAAAAACGAAAATTTTGGAAAAGTGGCAATTTATTTCTTAACTTAGTCTCCTTTTAGCTAGATACACTTGACCCAGCGATGCTCCAACTTCTTTAACCCGTCTGAAAAATACGTTTTCTGGAGTTCTGCAAAGTAGGCCTCTGTGGCGGCAATAACCTCCTCATTTGACTAAAATTTCTGCCCGGCGAGTGTCTTCGAGTTTGAAAACAAAAAGAAGTCGTAAGGGGTCAAATCTGGAGAATATGGTGGATGGGGCAGCAGTTCGTAGCCCAATTCGATCAATTTGGCCATGGCGGAGGTGTGAGCCAGTGCATTGTCATGGTGGAAGAGCACTTTTTCTTCGCCAAATGGGGCAATTTTTTCTGCAATTCGGCATCAAATCGGCCGAATAATTCAGCATTGTGAAGCCCTGTGATCGCTTTGCCCTTCTCCAGGCAGTCGATATGGATCACACCTTGAGAATCCCAGAAAACGGTGGCCATCGCCTTTCCGGCCGATGGGACAGTCTTCGCCTTTTCGGAGCACGTTTGCCGGGTAAAGTCCACTGTTTTGACTGTTCCTTGGTCTCCGGTGTGTACCAGTGGATCCATGTTTCGTCGACGGTAACGTAGTAACGCAGAAACTCCTTCGGATTGCGCTTAAACAGCATCAAACACCGCTGTGAAGTGGTATCAAGGTTGCGTTTGTTGTCCAGAGTGAGCAAACATGGCACCCATCGTGCCGACAGCTTTCTCATGCCCAAAATTTCATGCGGTCTTTTGAGATGCCTACTGTCCCAGCAATCTCGCGCACCTTCAATCGGCAGTCTGCCAATATGAGATTGTGGATTTTTGTCACATTATCCTCCATGGTAACCGTTTTCGGGGCACCTGGGAGTGGCTCATCAAAAACAACGCGTGACAACGTTGAAACTCGTTAAACCAATTTTTGACAGTCGCCATCAAAGGAGAAGAGTCACCTTACACAGCATCCAAGCGCTCTTTGATTTATTCGCACAATTTTCCTTCCAAAAACAAGAATCAAATCACCGACCGATATTGCTCTTTTTCCTTTTTTCTAAAATCCGCGGACACACCCATTTTCACACATGATCAAAACAAAACTATAAGTCCAATTTGGCTGAAATTTTAACAATAGTCATCTAAGATAATGTACTACATGATAATAAATTTCTCTGGCGCCATCGGGAAGAGAGGCTAAGTACTATCGGACCTATCTCGTAAGTATGACAATTTACACATGAGCTAAACAGCACCATTTCAAATATTTTTTTTATAGAGAAGTTCCATGCAAAATCACAAACCAAGATTTTGGGATATTTTTTCTGGAAATAAAACAGGAACTACAACATACTGTTGCTGCTGTTCAAGCCTGGTTAACTCCATCAATGCAGGAACAACTGGAATACAAGGGCCTTCAAGCTCCTACAACTTCTACTAATGGAATTTCTTCTTCTGGGTATATGTCAAAGTTCCATACCAAGACTACTGACCAAACCTACTTGACCAAGGTTAAGTAGGGGAAGGTGGTGTACCTCAGACCTATTTTGACTTTTTAATTTTTAGTTTTATAAAAATTGCTAAAATTAAAAAAAAAGATTTTATAAAACTTTATGTTGTTACAAACAACATATATTTGTCTTAAATTTGTATATAAATAATTTCCATGAAAGTTTTTGAATTTAAAAAAAATGAAAATAGGACTGAGGCACACCACTAGTGGTGTACCTTGGTCCCATTATTAACAAGAGGGGAAAACTTTGTTTTTAGTGAAAAAAATCAGCATTTATTAGTCAAGAAGCTACATACATGAATTTTTTCCCTTAAAAGCATTGTACGGATTATAAAAAATAAAATAAGTCTAAATAGACATAAAACCTCAGAACAATTACACTTATTATAAATAGGCTACAAAATACATTAAAACTTATTTATATTTGCATTTACACTATTTTAGCCAAAACTGTAATTAAAGAAGTCAATTCCAAATGTTATCTTCTCGAGCTGCCTTTCAGATCCACCAGACAATATTGGATATGGCAGCTTGAACATATCATTTTTGTCAACTTCATAAACAGTAGGATCTTCCCTTTTGAACTTTTGAGAGTTTGGATCTCTTTTTAGATATTGTAATTCATATATATTATCAGTAACTGAAATAATTTCAGCAATAAAGTATTTAATACTTTTTCAAACTTCACTAGCACAAAAACACCAATCTGAATATTAAGATTATCTAGATCTTCCAGTTCTCCAAAGTCTTCCTCTGAAAGACCAGATTCCTCAAATAAATCATCTATATCCTCGTCTTCAGATTCTGTTGAATAATAATAATGCCTCTTTTTAACTGACTTAGTAGGAAGTTGCACGGTTTTACTCTGTTTTATTTTTTTCTGTGTGCTTTTAGGTTTTTCTATTTCGATGCGATTTTTCTCTGGCGTATCAGTTAAAATACAGGATTTTCCTTTAGGTCTTCCTCCATGGATACGTTTTCTCGATTGTGCTTTTGTACATGGTCCGATTTGTTCAGGAGTGACAATATTTGGAGACGAAGAAACAATACCTGGATTTAATGGCTCAGATTCTATGTTAATAGACTGAGAATTTGATTGACTGGCATAATCAATTTGTGATTGATTTTCTTCTTGGTCTTGGATCAAGTGGTCTGTGACATTTGATGGTAGGAATTCCGAGTCTTCGAAAAAATCTTCATTCAGTGGATGCAATCCACAAACCTTAAATCCATTGATTATATTTGATGGTGTGAAGGCTAGTGTAAATGCTCGTCCAACTAGTTTAGCTACATCATGAATAGTAACTGGTTTTCCAACATTATCTGGTGTAGTTATCCAGTCATTCATAGCTCTGTTATAAAATGCTTTAAAAGGTCCAAAGACGCATCTGTCCAGGGGCTGCATTTTATGACTGGTGTGTGGATGGAATGTGAGTAATGTCACGCCATTTTCCTTGGCAAGTTCTATTGTTGTAACAGAGATGTGGCTCATGATTATCCATTACAAAAATTACTCGATTCTGTTTACTTGCACCACTAAAGTTGATCAAATGTTTAAAGAACTCATAAAATAAATTCTCATTTGACCATCCAGAAGGATTTGCACCCCCTATTGTTCCTGATGGGGCACCTTTAAGCATGTGGTCTTTAAAATATTTTGCGTGAAAATTTCAACATAAGCCACCACCAGCATTTATTGCACATATCATTGTGATATTAGTCCCTCTTTCAGCACTGGTCATGCTTCCTACTTGTTTAATACCTTTAATTGCCAAAATCTTTGGTGTGACATGGACTATAGCAATTCCAGTTTGATCACAGTTCCAGATTTTAAATGTTATTCCAGGATTTAATTCAAGAGCAGTTTTAAAATTTTGGAAAACAAGTGCAACATTTTCTTTATTGAAAACTGTTGAGCGGGTTAAACTTGAAGCTTCAGGTTTTCGCAAAGGCAATTGCTTTCCATACCTCTTACAGAACCCTCGAAGCCAATCTTTACTTGCCAGTTTTATATCTTCCCATGATGGGTCACATTTTTTATTTAACTTGACAAACTGGTAAGCTAAATTCCTAACATCTTTAAGAGTCAAGCCATATTGCAAGTGAGCAGCTTTTAATATATAAACGAGAAGCTGTTGTTCTTCACCTGTAAAAATCCTCCTGGTATCATTGTTCTGTTTGTATTTAAAACAGGAGAAACCTGTTTTTTTAAATGATCGAGTGTGCCTCAAAAATGTAGTTTTAGAGATACTAAAATCTTTAGAAGCTCCATAAACAGATTGTTGTTTCTTTATAACCATATCAACTGCTTTTTCTAGATCATCCTTGGAGATCTGTTTTCTTTTTACACCTGTCTTGCTGCGTGGCATCTAGAGCAAAATATAAATAATTACTTCAAGATTCTAAAACTTCAATTTTCTTAAAAACTTAACTAAAAACAACTTCTTTCCCCCCTTTGTCTACAACTAGGTTGAAACCAAAACTGATGGAATCATTAAACCATAACCATTTTAAACAAACCATGTTGCTATTAAAAACATATTTTAAATGCGCCCATGAAACTGATTTTGTATAAATATAGTTAAAATTACATATATAAAATTTATCCAAAGAGTCCTAACTTGTTAATAGACTTTAAATAAAATACCAATTTAAAAGAAAACATTTTACTTGAATTTTAAAAAGGTTTTCCAACATATACATTTTATTATCTGAAATGATATTTAAGTGGTGTACCTTGGACCAGTCCAAGGTACACCACTTTCATCAGGTTCAAGGTTCACCACTTAACACTTAAAAACAGAACTGTCAATCATGATATTAAGGTTAGCCCTAACTTTGTTTCAAGCACATGGAGTAGTAGCTAGAACAATGCTTTATGATGCATCACCCTCATTTAAAAATAATTAGATATATTTTATTACAAAAATAACATAAAAATATCTAAGAAAAACTTACTTTTGAAAGGTGAATTTATTTTTTCAAAGACTTCGCAATTAGTTGAGCTTATAAACAAATGCCAAGAACTTAAAAGAGACCTCTAGTGGCAAGTATTTAAACTACAAATGCTGTTGTTTAATGATCTAAACAAGTAAAGCTAGAATTAGTATAGGTCCAAGGTACACCACTCTCCCATATTCTCCATCTGATATAGAATTCAACATATTGAGGATATGTTATAGTAAAAAATAAGGAAGGATTTGTAAAGGTTTTCCTCTTCATACTTATTTACAATTCAATATATCATTAGAAAAATTAAACAATCTTAGAAACACAATAATATGAATAGGTATAAAAAAAACCAGTATTATTTTTTAAAAGCTATATGTTTTCAATTTTTAGAAAACAATCTTATCCCGTTCAAAATACTCTCCACTACAACTAATACTTTTGTCCCACAGGAGTTCCAAAATATTTTCTTAGAAATGGCTGACAGCTACTCCCTCGTTTTTTTCATGACCTCTTCAATGTTGTCAAATTGGTATCCTTTCATGTACCTATTCATGCATGGAAATAAGAAAAAGTAGCACGGAGCCAGGTCAGGTGAGTAAGGTGCGTGGGGCAGTAGAACCATGACATCTTCAGCCAAAAACTGCCTAACACATACAGCCATGTGTGCAGGTACATTGTCGTGGTGGAAGAACCAGTCTCCTGTCTGCCAGAAATCAGGTCTTTTGTGATGAACACTATTATATAATCTTCTTAAAACTTCCAAATAAAAGGTTTGTTTGACTGTCTGATGTGGGGGAACTACGCCCTTGGCATCAAAAAAGCAAATAAGCATTGTTTTGATTTAACATTTTGGATGGGGTGACAATGACGTCTTCCCTTGGCTTGACTGGTGCTTTGTTTCTGAGTCGTAACCATAGCATCATGACGACCTTTAACAAAAAATCTGGATCAATTTCAAGCTGTTGTTTCAAAGCACGATATGTTTCAACTCGACATTCTTTTTGATTGCCAGTCAGAGCACGAGGAACCAACTTGGCAGTAATCCTTTTCATTCCAAAATCTTCAGTTAAAATTCACTGAACTGAGCTCCAAAATAACCCACTAATCTCTGTGTGAGAGCACAATCTCTAGAATTTTTTAACATTTTCATCGATTCGGGTAGTTGATGGACATCCAGAATAAGGTTTACCATCAATCTACATGTCGGGATTTTTAAACCGAGTGAACCGCTTTTAAACTTGAGATTTTCCCACAGCGTTATCTTTGCAAGTTGTTTTCAACATTAAAATAGTTTCAGCAGCATTTTTACTGAGTAGACAACAAAATTTCACAGCTGCTCATTGTTCACTTAAACTTGCCATCATCAAAACCAAACAGCACTAGCAAAAACCATCACTGCAGATTAACAGAACAAGCCAGGTCAATGAGTTGCGCTATAAACACCTAGTGGCAGAAACGCGTACTACACAGACTCTGCCCACGACAATGCTGTTCCGGTTATTTTTTGGTACTCCCTCGTATGTACATCCAATAATTTGCTTTCACCCCATGCCTGTGGTGATTTCAGTATATCCTTTGTAAGGTATCTCTTAAATTTTGTAACTGTGACAAAATTTTATTCTCCGAACCGTGAGTTGGATTGCATTGTATTTCATTTCTATAGTTAGTTTCTATGATAATTCAAGCTAGAAAGAAGATTTTCACAGTTTCAAGATAGCATTTTGCGTTTCATCAGCCTTCAGCATTCGCCTGGAGTGGTATTGCGAAACTTCGTATCTAAATTATTTATTTTCGGTTAAACTATTAAAGTTACAAATTTTTTTATAATAACTAAAATTGACATTTACTACGAGATCTAGTGATTTGCAAAGTTTCAGAGAGATAGAATTATTTTTACAGTCAAGGTCAAAATTTTATCACGAAACCTTTCTGACATGCTATTTGCTATATAATCAGCCTTCCAGAAACTACCCATGTGAAGCGATCTCTTTGCCATTTCCCACGGTTCGTGAAAGAGCAGGTAGACGCCTAGAATTTTCCTTGTTCGCAGCAGTAGCGCAGTCAGTCGGCCTCAATCGTTCAGAAACTGTGAGCGCGTCAAGATGTAAGCTCAATCTGTCAGAAACCATGCGCGCAACAAGATGTAGGCTTAGTAGACCAGCAAGTTTCACATTAAGCACTACTGTGCAAGATTTTTTATTTTTGGCACAATGTAGGTTTGCGTATTTTAGTTTATTACAATGCAGTTTTGAAATAGCATTACGCCAAGTGGGGCCTCGGGATTGTTTAAATTTACTAAACTGTTGAACAATGGAAGCGAGTGACTAACTTTTAATAGATTTTTCATACTAGAAACTGGTACTGTAAACTATGGGGTGTGGTTTGGTTCGAATTGGTTAATCGAACTTGTAAACTTTCTTCAGTGACTTTGCCCGATTGCCTATTCAGTTATTGGCTGTGCAAGATTTATTCAGAATATAGAGAGTTTTAACAACAACTGACTCAAACATTATTCACCGAGACCTTTTCCTTAGCTTGAGGTAAAAAAGAAAGCTGAGTGGCGACATGTATATTGTAGCATAGTCATAAATGGACTCCAAGGTTACACACAGTCAGCGTTAAAACAAAGCCTTTTGCCTCCATCCCAAGGCAAAGCTAGGTTCTTACACCTTCAAACTAATCAATTTTTTTTTTAATCATTCAGCTTTTACAAGCATATGAATTATCTTTTTTTAAGGTGATACCAATAACATTATATTCTATTTCAATAAATTGTATTATCCCACAATAACATAAATAGTCTCTGATGATAATTTTTTTAACAACCAGGTTTAAAGATGCCAATGAAAGTCTTGGCATCTTCACTTCTCCAAAATTTTGTTTTCTTAGGCCATTTTGCCAACACATCTTCCCCCTTTGTCACTATTCTCACACTAGCACATTAATTCTCTTCACACACCACATCCAATCTGCAGACATTTACTGCATGATCAGCATATGTATGAACAACTTACTGGTAAATTAATTCACAATATCACAGAACTTCTTAACATTTTGAGTCACCCAGCCTAGACGGAGACACCCGTTCTTGTGGGACTGCTTGGTGCCAAGAAAAAATGCTGGCATGCAGAGGAGTAAGGAGGTATGAGGCAGTTGTCTTGGGCAGATGGGTGGAGAGCCCAGCGAAGATAGGGATCAGCTGTCACAGGCTGCTAGTTGTAATGTGCAGAGGCTTTGACCAAGTGTAGAGTTTATTATACTAATTCTCTGCTAAAAGACAATAAATTAAGTTGAACAGATGCTACTCTGTGGTTATTTCACTGGATGAACCATTAATTTTGAAACAATATTGGATGCTTGAAATAACTTCTTGAGATGATATGGCCGGCTGTCAGCTGAGCTGGATAGCGGAGTCTTGTTTGCCTTGAGTGTCATAGCAAGGAAATAAGTGCCTTGCAAAAGTCACAACTCAGCACGACCATTCCAACATGCCGCTGATGCTATTATTTATCGTGAAATAAAAACCCAGAACGGCTGCGCTTTGTTACAAGCCGATGTTATGAAAATAGACGCATAGTGAAAAGCTAAATGCTAAAAAATGTCAAGTCATGCATATAAGTAAAAAAGATAAGACCATTTAACTCTGAATATACAATTAATGGCACTGTCCTTAGAATGGTAGATTCCACTAAATACCTAGGTGTAACAATTTGTTGTGGAATGAGCATACACAGAAGGTAACTGAAAAAGCAAATAAGGGAGCATGCACAAACCACGTGGCTCGGTCCAGGGGGGGAGGGGTTGGCTGGAAGACTACGCTGGGCTACGTGGGGGGAGGGGGGGTTCCGAGCCAGGCCACGTAGCTTTCCTTTCATAACATTTTTGACAGTTAAAATGAGGAACAGAACACACAACAGCATGCGAATATTTATTTCCGTCAGTTAATTATCTCCTTACATAATTTACAATCGTCTGACAAGAGAAAACAGTAAAAAATATCTTCTAGAATCAAAAGGGAAAAAAGCTACGTGCTACGTGGGGGGAGGGGGGGGGGTAGAGGCAAAAGCCACGTAGGGCTACGTGGGGGGGGGAGGGGGGTTCACAGTAGGCCAAACTGGAGCTACGTGGTTTGTGCACGCTCCCTAATATGCTCCGATTTCTAGGAAGTAATTTAAAACGGTGTAAACTGGAAGTTAAATCAACTGCATACAAAGGTCTGGTGTGTCCTCACTTAGAATAATGTTGTTCTGTATGGGCTCACTTAGAATATTGTTGTTCTGTATGAGGTCGCCATCAAAAGCGATTAATAGAGGCACTGGAAAAGGTCCAAAGAAGAGCTGCCTGATTCATGACAGGTATATACAGCTGGAGGGAAAGCATAATTGTGATTTTCAAGGAGTTAGGTAGGGAATATTTGGAAAATCGACAGCATTGCTCCCAACAGAAGCTAATTAAAAAATTCATGACTGACCTGTTTCAAGATAACAGCAAACACATATGACTACCAGCAACATTCATACCTAGGAATTACTGGGAAAATAAGAGAAATCAGGGCCAGTATCGATTCATTTCTATACTAACTTTTTCTGAGTGATTAAAGAATGGAACAGGAAGGTTTTATTGATTGAGAAAAGTTAGAATCCGAGAAAGTGGATCTCGATAAACCACTCTGGCCATCCTGATTTGGGTTTTCCCAGATCTCTCCAGGCAAATGCCAGGATGGTTCCTCAAAACAGCCCATGGGCTCCTCCTGCCATACCCACATATCCCTTCCTATCAAAATGATTTCACATTAGGATCGTTGCAATGCACCCTTCAGCAACCACTTTTAGTGAATCACGGAGTAATAATAATAGTAATAATTGTACTGGAGGAAAGGTTCAACAAAGTTTTAGCCCAAGATTTTTTATGCAGTGAACTTGGGCCATCTTAAATCTGTCTTACTTTCTATATTACTACAATCTCTAAACTCCAATTTTCTTTCCTATTGTATCAACCTAGCAGAAATACATCTTTCCATTTCCATATCGATAATATTCCACTTTACTTTCCTTGCTCACAGCTCTTATTTCCAAATCTGAAATTGGATAATTCTTTTTTTGCTTTTGTTTCCCTTATCATACCATACTGCTTGCTTGTGAAAATATGCCCCAACCCCTATTTCTGTTTCTTTTTTCTTAGAGGTGTACAACTTCTTACACAATTTTAATGGGATGTTATTTATAACAGGAACTACAGTCAATGACTGAATAGCTTTCATATTGCACTAAACTTCAGCATTGTGATAAAAACGGAAATAAAAGTGGTTATCATACTCTGAAGAGCCAAAGAAAGTGGTACACTCACCTAATATTGTGTAGGGCCCCCGGAGCACGCAGAAGTGCTGCAACACGACATGGCATGGACTCGACTAATGTCTGAAGTAGTACTGGAGGGAACTGACATCATGCATCCTGCAGGGCTGTCCATAAATCCATAAGAGTACAAGGGGGTGGAGATCTCTTCTTAATGGCACGTTGAAAGGCAGATATGCTCAATAATGTTCATGTCTGGGGAGTTTGATGGCCAGCGGAGGTGTTTAAACTCAGAAGAGTGTTCCTGGAAACACTCTGTAGCAATTCTGGATGTGTGGAGTGTCACATTGTCCTGCTGGAATTGCTCGAGTTTGCCGGAATGCACAATGGACATGAATGGATACTGGTGATCAGCCAGGATTCGTACGTGTCACCTGTCAGAGTCATATCTAGATGTATCAGGGGTCCCATGTCATTCCAACTGCACACGCCCCACACCATTACAGAGCCTCCACCGGCTTGAACAGTCACCTGCTTACAAGCATGGTCCATGAATCCATGAGGTTGTCTCCATACCCGTTCACATCCATCCGCTCGATAAAATTGGAAACAAGACTTGTCAGACCAGGCAACATGTTTCCAATCATCAACAGACGAATGTCGATGTTGGCGGGCCCAGACGAGGCGTAAAGCTTTGTTTCATGCACTCAGCAAGGGTACACAAGTGGACCTTCAGCTCAGAAACCCCATATCGATGATGTTTCGTTGAATGGTTCACATGCTGACACTTGATGGCCCAGCATTGAAATATGCAGCAATTTGCAGAAGGGTTGCACTTCTGTCACGCTGAACGATTCTCTTCAGTCGCTGTTGGTCTTGTTAGATCTTTTTCTGGCTGCAGCAATGTCAGAGATTTGATGTTTTACCAGATCCCCGATATTCACAGTACACTTGTGAAATGGTCATATGGGAAAATCCCCACCTCATCGCTACCTCAGAGATGCCGTGTCCCATCTCTCGTGTGCTGACTATAACAGCACATTCAAACTCACTTAAATCATGATAACCTGCCATTGTAGCAACATTAAATGATCTAACACCTTTGCCAGACATCTGTTGTCTTATATAGGTGTTGACCACAGCGCCGTACTCTGAGTGTTTAATATCTATGTGTTTGCATATGCATGCCTATACCAGTTTTATTGGCTCTTCAGTGTATGTTAGGCACAGAGAATAAAGAAGAGAGCCCCCCCCCGATAGCTACGCCACTGGCAATACATATCAATACTAATCAAGGGGAGGGGGGGGTGAAAGATGAGCCATACTTCGTACATCAAAAGAATTCAGATTAAAATGATAGGAGGAGGAAATTATGCAGTAATCTCATGTGAGACTAAATTCTCAAAGTCAAACACTGCACCAAAACATAAATTACAAAAAGACAAAGTCAACACAATATTAAGACATTGAAGTTATTACTCACCTTCAGTACTGACTTTTCTGAAACACTTGGATCTTGAATAACATTTGCCGGTAACTCTGCAGAAATGGAAGATTTCACGCCCACAGCTACTGGATTATTTGAGGAAAACTTACAAATGTGATCAATCGTATCTTTGTCACCACTTCTGACATGATCTCGAATATTGACAGGAATGGTTTTTTCAAACTTAGGCATTTCATTCTCTAAATCCATTGGTATGAATTCATATTCTTCATACATCATGTCTAAACTTTTTGAAAGGGCTTCAGAGTCAACACTGCTTCTTACTTCACAATGTTCGGACACTCTTTGAGCATTAATTTCTTTAATACCTAAACCTGCAATCCTTGGTGAAATGCATGTACTGAAACTATTGTTTGGTGTACTGAAGGCAAGTGGGTGTATTGCTGAATGTTTTATTGGTGAAAGGAAACTGTTGCCACTTTTTAGATGGCCCACACGACTTTCATAAAAATTTTCTCCATAGCCTCTCGTATCACTGTTTTCTCTGTTAGTTGTCACAGGAAGACTACTTCCTCTTGCAGGTAAACTTGATGGAAAAATATTTTTGAACAGAGGTGAATTACTCTCTCTATGCCCAATTTTTAAACTGGTTGTAGATCTGTTACAAAATGAGTCTTTACTGTGGATACTGCTCCTGAAGTTAAATCCAGTTTGCTGGTCAGAAGATGGTATTTCCTCTACTGATGAATCAATCACTTTAAATCTTAACCTGTCAATTCTGTTTTCTGCTTCAGCATATTTCATTAATAAAGCATCATAATTTTCTTGTATCTGTGATATCATGTTTTCCTTATCAGATAGTTCTTGTTTCAGAATCTTTACAATTTCTTGAAGATTCTCACTAGGTTCATAGGGTGAACTGTTATCAGCTCTGTCTCTACTTTCACATTTTCCATTTTGCACTCTGGCATTCTTTTTCCTTTCAGACTCTGTTCGTTTGATTTGCTTAATATAATCTCTCACTTTGCTTTGAACATGGTCATAAGGTTTGGAGACACTATTTAGACTGAGGCAGCTAACAGATCTTTGGAAACCCGAATCCTTTGATCTAGGCACTGATGAAATAGTTGTTGATGAATGCCCGGTAAAGGGAACAGGATATAAAATATCTGTATTATTTTTATGGGGAGAATAAGATGATTTTGACAGATCCTGAACAGAAGACCACTTTCTTTTAGAATCTCTAGCCATTTCCAGCATAGTAGTTTCTGCTCTATTTCCTTGCCCATTGCATAGACTTGAACACTTTTCTAAGAGATCTGGAGTAGTAACAGAATGTTGCTTTGGCATAACAGTCAAAGCATTCAAATCATTAACATTTTTATGTTTTATGAATATGTCCGTTTCACTAACGCTACGACTGTTTGATACAATTATTGATGGCTCTTCCAAAATTACAGTAAACGAATCCAATGAACTCTCCAACTCTTTAGCATCTTCAGATCTTTTATGAATAATTTCCTCATCACTCTGTAATTCATGACTATTAAAACTTTTGATTCCTGAATGAAGATGACTTGAACAAGAATCGGTTGAAGATGTGCTTATCAAATTTGGCTTCACATTTTCCAACAGATCTTCATCAGCTGAAATCAAAATGCTCAGGCCACAGTTTGTTAATTCTTGTTTAATGCTGGATGGTAGCATTTCAAAGAAACTTGGGCATCTCTACGAACCCCAACCATTCCTACCAGTTTGGACTAGGAGCACCTGGAAAAGAGGGGGGAAAACCATTTATGTTTTAGTACAATATCCTATGAATAAGAAATAACGGTAAGAAAAATATTGGAATAATCACAAAAGTTATATAAGGTGAATTAATAATTAGATCCTTAGCAAAAAAAAAAAAGTTTTCTACCATGCTCAAGAGTAAATAGTGTTCACAGGTGTTCAGCCAGAGGGATTCTGAGAACCAACATGCTTTTATCACAAGCTCATCATGTGATGTTTCAAAAATGTTTCCACAGCTAGCTCTGTTGTTGTCACAGATGATGCAACATTGTTGAAGTACTACAGCACCTATTGTGACTGTCTTGTGATGTATAACATAAAATAATAACCTCTGATCACTTCGGCTTGTCACTTTTCATATCCCAGAGACCCTTCCTCAGCAGGGATCCATGAAACAAGATTGATAAATAAAATAAAATACTACCTACTTCCCCACTACCTAACTTGAACCAATGATCAAGTTTAAC
Organism: Vandiemenella viatica; assembly: GCA_031002005.1. NCBI lineage: Eukaryota > Metazoa > Arthropoda > Insecta > Orthoptera > Morabidae > Vandiemenella > Vandiemenella viatica. Next base: position 162,458,675 of record JARYHS010011408.1, on the reverse strand, counting down.
TTCATATTTTTCTGACTGACTGTATTTTTAGTTATTTATGTTTATGTAAGTAATATTTACTATATAAATTTTATTTTTCACACCAGTGACTCATTGTATATATTTACTAATTTTGCATTGCTTCGATATTGTAGTCAACTAGCCCTAGTGTCTGTCCTCTGAACTTTCTCTCACCATGCCTCTTTGCTCAACAATCATTATTTGAGGCAATGGCTTTCGCTACCGTCCATCATGTTTTAATGCTGATGAAGGGACCGGATGCAAAAATTGCAAGTTTCTTGTGTTAGTGTCAGTTTTGAGTGTCCACGCCATCCTGCCATCATCTGAGGTAGAAGTGGTTCATTCATTTTCCTATTCTAATTGTGATTTTGCGATGGAGTGCACACTTCAGTGGCAAATCCCCTATGTACCAATTTGTTCTCCCTTTCTTGTATTCACTTACTTTTGCCCTCTATGAATTTTACTTTTAAATTCTTTCAGCATTTTTGATAAATTATTCATCAGTTTCCTTGATAATTTATTCCAATCACTGACCTCTTTATCTATTTTCCCCCACCCTTAAGCCTGAAATTAAGTGCCGGCTTGAGGTCACAGCATCATTTCACCTCCACATACACCTCTTAATTCTCCCACCAATTTCTTTCCATACCTCATCACCAATATAGTCCTTGTATTCTCTTACAAATAAGAAAGGATAAAGAAAATAAACCATTTGATTATTGTCAAAGATGGTGTCTAGGTGTTGAAAAACACGTATAACACAAAATTACAGCGTTGAACCAATCTTTCAAGTAAATGAGATACATGGCAAGGAGATCAGGGGTGATCACACCGACAGACACTAAGTGAATGGACAACCATGGTTACAAAGCAAAGGTTGCAGAGGTGGGTAAGAAAATGTCAAGATTCACCAGCAATATATTGTGTTATAAATGTTTGTCTTTTTGTGTTTGTCAACATCTGGCTGATTTCATTTATGATAAGTGGTTATTCTCCCTAATCTTCTTTATTTTTACTGTCCTGAGGCATTTTCCTTCCTCTGTAATCACCATGCTTGCACTACTATCACATTGTTCATATCCCTTTCTCTTTTCATCTTTTCCTTGTTTCTTCATGTGCCCTCTCTACTGCCAGACTCACTTCATTGCAAAATAAAACTTCTCCTTCAACCTAAAGTTTACCACCAGATAGGTGGCACTGCCATGAGTAACCACGACTCCATCCTATGCAAACATATTCTTGAACCATCTGGAGCAACAATTTCTAAACAAAATCTCACTTAAACCTCATTTTGATGATTTACTTATGATCTGGACCCATAGAGAAAGAAAACTATCTTCCCAGCTTCCTAAATTTGCTAAATAATAGCCACTCCACCAACTTCACCTAAACTTCCTCACACGTCATCTTTCTTGATATTGGCAGAAGGGTGGCCTACATACATCTCTTCACATCAAGCCTATAAACGTATAACAAATCTTTCACTATGGTCTCATCCATACTAAATGTTCCCTTCATTACAGCCTGGTCAACCATGGCAGACGCATCTGTTCTGGTGAAGAATCTTTCCAGATACGACCAAAACCTGTCAGCTGATGCAATGATGTCAGAGATGTGAAGGAATTCGGCCACGGCCTTTTGAATGAAGCATCCCAGCATTCACCTGGAGTGATTTGGGAAAACCAAATCTGGATGCCCGGTCAGGGATTTGAACCGGCATCCTCACGAATGTGAGGCCAGAGCATTGACCACTCACCCTCCACGCTGGGTAATTTCGCTTTAACTAAATTTCTCTGTGCAAACAAGTGACCTCATAACACTGTCGTAGTCAATAACAAGACTATAATTTTCAAGCAGTAAACAGGTTTTAATACCACCCTATGCCATTTCAGTGGTCCATCTGCCAAATGATCAAGCACAATTTCACATAAGCAATGTGTGGGCTCAAGAACAAGTCATGAAACATGGGGAGTTGAAGTGATGAGTCTTTGGCTGAAACAGGGTACATTAAGATGGAGAGAGGTTACACTGCAATAGAATGAATGTATTCTTGTGAATGTTGTAAAAATTAGTATTTCAAGCAGAGGTTGTGTTTAGTCTGAAATACATCCTGGATCATAATTACAAATAACATTTCATGGTGGGGAATAAGCAAAAAATTTGGTATGATTCTTGATTGAAATTGTTTTGTTCAGCACTATTTTCCAAACATTATTACTTTGTGTGTATGTAAGCAGCTCCACCTGTATCATGATTTGTACAACCTGGAACAGAATGAACAGTAAGGGATGAAATGAAACTATTTCAGCATATAGGCCTATCTGCAATTTACATATTTTCTTTAATACCACATCATTGCATCAGCCCATGGGCACCGGGAGGGGGGTGCACTTGCACCCCCCTGGCATCCCGATAGGGGGGGGGGGGGCACCAATGCAGCCCTGGTGCACCCCCATCGAAGCAATCCTGCCGGCGCCCATGCATCAGCCGCATACAGTTACTTCTAAGTGTATCATAATTTGTACTGCTATCAAGGGATTTATTTTCTGTGACTGAAAAATAAGAACGAGGTAAGAAGGACTTGTGCTATTCGCTTGAAATTTGTGACACACGTTCCTGTGGTCAAACTTTTTAAGAAAAAGTGTACATGAAAGCTAAATGAAAGATACCTCAGATGCAGTGGCGGATCCAGGATTTTGTTTTGGGGGGGGCTAGGATTTGGTTGGGGGGGGGGGGGGTTGACTCGGGGGAGGAGGGGTTCGGCTACAGAAATCTCATTATTCCAGATTGCCGCCCTTATTAAAACTGTAGAGCAAAAAAAAAGTCCCCAAAATCCATGTCATCAGGGGTGACCTTGATGCTTTTGGGGGGGGCTTCAGCCCCCTAGACCCCCCCCCCCCACTGGAACCGCCACTGCTCAGATGTGATGCCTCCCGAAAGTTATGAAACAATGCATTTCATTACTAAAAAAAAAACGCCATTTGCAGTAAAATTGTTCTTGCCAAAGATAGTATCTGCAATCTACAGCAATGAAGCAAAAACTAATTCCTCACATCTAATACTGTTGTAACAAAGTACGTTTTTTTTTTACTCTCGTCAAGGCTGGTCTATCACAAAAATGTGGCAGCGATTTACATTCATTACAATAGAGTGTATATACTATCTATAGTGTGAACAACTTGAATGGAAATGTTTAACTTGCATCATTTCGTAACTTCCATGTGGCACCACGTCTGTGATACGTTCCATTTCGCTTTCATGTAGCCTACACTTTTTCTCAAAACCTCAGCAAATGTGTGACAAATTTCAAACGAATAGTACAATTTGTACTTACCTCATTCTTATTTTACTACTGCCTTATTTTCTAATGCCTACTGAAAGCATAAGCACATTAGGTCCTAATTTCAAAATTGTGGTATGTTAAGACGAAGAGTTTAGGGCAAGATAGGAAGAGATGGAGGATTGCATTGACAGTAAAAAAAAAAATCCACTTAAAACTAGAACACAATATTGCTAGAACTACTTACCCCCATATAATACTTCAGGGGTCTGTTGCAAGATTAATTATTTTCAAGCATAATTGGTTGGAATACACCATAGACCAGTATGAAACCTCTAAAACTACTTTTCGGAGTAGTTCTAGAGATGCGATGTTACTTCAAAAAGTACTTCTTTTGGTGATGTATTGGTCCTGGGTGTAGTACAACCCAATTACTATTTGAAAATAATTCACTTTGCAATTGACAGTTCTACTGCTTTATTACGTCTTTATCTTGCGAGGCGGAAAGTCGTTTTAGCGGTATCGCGATCGGTAGTAATTCTCACCTCCCATTACCTGAACAATTTTACGGCTAGACATTAAATATATCAAATTCAAACGCACATACACTTCGTTATTTTTACTTTTAATTTTATATATATATATTAAGAAATGTGCGAGTAGAACTAAATTACTCTACATATCACTCAATTTGACTTGCATTTCGTTGATTTTATTTCGAATTGCTACAATACTCTGCAAATATGTAAAAGAGATCTTTTTTATTAACGATATATCGCCACATATGAAATAGGATACTACGAACCAGTAAATGGGAAAAAAGGGTAAGACGAATATCGTATCAAAGCAGATTGCTAAAAATTCTGCCACAACCAAAGGTCAAAATCAGAAATCTGTACTCAAACAATTTTCTTGGTACAAAAATTAAAAGCTGTAACACAATAAACAAAACCCTTGAGCCCGGAGACATTAGTGATTTCTTAGTTGCTAAAGAATTTCATACCTGGAGGGCGATTATCCAACTCAATTCCATACTGCCATACATTCGCTACTTTACTGGATGATACACATTACTCACAATTCCATTATCCTGTTTACTTCAGTTATGAACACAAAGATAACTTACACAATCAACAACACAATTCCACAGATTCCATTTATTTAGTTTTAAGCATGGAGGAAGGAATATCTTCCATGGTTATAAGTAGCACCTTCCTTATTTTAAAAGAAATTCAAAAACAAATACTGTAATTTTTTCTGATGAACTGTGACATTAATATTATCGTGGTAACAATTAACCTCACTGATATAAAACTCTGTTAATACGGTACAAAAATTGCGGTAATCATGTAAGAAATTCATAAAACATATATATATAAGCTAGTTATAAAGTTTTACTCCAAATTTCTGGTATTGTATATCACTTGAAGGTTTTTTTAAGTGCTCCAATAGTTTCGGTTTATGTGAGTAGCAGTACCCACTAAATAAATTCCAGATGGATATTTTATCCACCTCGAATTTAACTAAGCGTGCATAGAGGAAAGACCCTAGAGAGAAAAAGAAAGAGCAGACCAGCTGAGCATTACTTAAACACCGTAATAGACTGCTCATAATCCAGGGCTCTAAGATAGACTTTGAAACCACAGCCATAGTTTAGTCGAGTGGTTTAGTCGAGTCGATCCGTTTTGTTCTATTAAACCGGGCGAGTAGCACCCCCCACCACGCGCCACTGGCCACTCGCTTAGCAGCTAAACAATTCTGAACCAATAGTTTTAGTATAGTTCATTAGCAGCCGCAAAAATGTCGTTTCGCTGGAACGAAGAAACAATTTTAAAATTTGTTTCTAAATATGTAGGACATGACTGATTGTAGAATATTAAGTCCCCAACCAGAAAAACAAATAAAGGAAGCAATCTACGCGCATAGATTTGGAAAATACAATAAACATACCTGGATCTGTGAGAAGTAAATTGAAAATTAAAAACATCTGCTTAGTGCACAATTTTATTAAATTATTTAATTTAATTACAATAGCATCTAGAATATACATTAAGATGTTATTCCTATTTTTATTAGAAGTACTACCTAAAGGGATAAAAATCTTTTTAGTATTATCTACTCTCAGAAGTTATTCCTTTAGAAGACAATTTCAGCTCCTAGTTCATTAACCCATTTTCGTACCCATTGCTTTTTTTTTTCTTCTTCTTCTTCTGAATCAGCTCATTGATTTGATTGCGATGCAGCCTGCTGGCAAAATACCACGCTACTTGTCTACTGTACTCGACCGCAGTGCGAACGATTTTTGGTCAGTGGCGTAGCTACTATGGGGCTAGGCGGTGCAGTGCACCGGGGCCCTCACGCTCATGGGGCCCCCAAGAATACCTCAAGGGGCCCTCAAGCGCAGTTTAGAGGGCCCACAAGCCTTCACGGCAAACTGGCGACCGTTTTTTTTTTTTTTTTTTTTTTTTGCTCTACCGTCGTCTAAGGGCCCCCCTGAGAACACGGAGCCCCTCACTAAGGGCCCTCGCTGCTCAGGGGGGCCCCAACCACTGCTCAGGGGCCCCTATCCTCAGCTCAGTGGCCCCTACGAACACAAAGCAAAAAAAAAGGTCGCCCGTCTGGCCTGAGGGCCCAAAATAATTTTTTGCACCGGGGCCCTTGTTGACCTAGCTACGCCACTGGTCAGTGGCGAGTAATTTAGCTACTAAACTACTCGACTAAATTACTCGCCCAGTGCGAACGAGCCTTAAGAGAGACAGGGTTGGCAGTTGCTCTATACCAGCGGTTCCCAACCTATGGCTCGTGACCCACTGGTGGGTCGCGGCGTGTATTTTGGTGGGTCGTGGAACAATCGAGGGTTTTGCCACAAAAATATATCTTTTATTTCATTTATTTTAAAAAATATAACAAGATATTTTACAAGTGCAATAATCATGAAAGCTATTAGCTTAAATTAATACTTTGCGAGAAATATAAAAAGTTTCTTTAACAGTCAGTCTGTATAATGCAATAACCTTATTGTGAGATAGAGCAGCGACAGCAATCACGCAATCGTTATGGCAACCCCTGAACACCCCCTTCCCTGCCCCGTTTTAGAGCGGAGATGGTGCACATATCACCTGCAATTTTACATTGTCATTTTATTGGTTATTCTTGAATCGAAACCAAAGTATTTGATCGAAACAGTCTCTCACTGCTTGTTGGAGTGAGTTATTATTTGCGTTTTGTTTTGATTGAGAGTAGATTTAATGTGATTGTGGAAAGTTGGTTGAGGACTGGATCGTGCCGTAAAAGAGACTATTCAAATGGTGACGAAACTTCAACCTCCACGTCTGGTAATAATAGGTTTGAAAATGTTACTGAAACACAACGAAGTATTTCTAATTACAATGCAGGCAGCGCGAAATCGTGTCAGCAGGTGGTTTCCACCAAAAATCGACTTGGCAGATCAGTTGCATTTTAAGATGCTGATCGAATTACTTCTAATCGTGGAATTTTTGCTGTCAACTTGATGAGGCCTGTGGAGCCGCCTCCCGGTCTATAATATGTTTGTTGTTTTATGTATTATCAATTCTTGTTTTTGTTGATATTATATCCTTTGTACGAAAATTTGCCTTTTCGTATGATAGGATAGTAGATAGAGTATCGAGGTCATACAACAGTTCCCATTCTGCTATTATATAAACTCTCATATTAGGTGGGCCGCGAATTTTTTTTACTTAAAAGTGGGTCGTGTACCAAGAAAGGTTGGGAACCACTGCTCTATACTAAAAGGTGACCAGACGTCCCGCCTTTGGCGGGACAGTCCCGATTTTAAACAATTCGTTCCGTGTCCCGCCGCGTTTTAAAAAAGTCCCGATTTTTTTAAATAATGCATGACAAGCTAGGGAACGGTGGGAGAACGGGAAGGGAATATACGACTTTCGGCGGCCATGTGGCTATTTCGTCAGATATGAGTTATATATTATTTTTGTTAATTTTATAGTGTTAAACTTTAATAAAGACAAACAATAATTGAGAACTGATTATCGAGAAGTGATTATCAAGAACTGCTTATCAAAGGTCTCATTCGACCACCATTGTTTAGACTTAATGAACAATGACATTTTTCAACAATGGAAACGACGAAAACCAGAGAAAACGTTTTGTAACTGCCTCTCAGACGATACACATCGTGTTGTGTTCTAGTGCTAGTTAAACAAGTGATGTCAACAAATCAGCTATTCAGATAATTTAGGTTATTAATTTATTTCATAAATACATAAATTTTCTTGAATTTAGCAGCCAGTACTCGTATTATTTATTCTGTATTTTATAGAGGCGTCAAAAAGTCTAGCGCCGGCCTTGAAAGTGACACTTACGACTTACATTACGGCAAATTCAGAACTTAATTGGAATGATGTGCAAAAATCATTCAATCATATTACTCAAAATTTTCCGTATAGTAATATTTCTGAAAATGATCTTTTTAATAAAGTATCATTATTAAAAAATATATTTATTGACAAGGAAAAGATTAAATTTTGGTCTATAGCAATAGTCACAATACAGAACAAATGGTTAAAAACATTTCATCATTTGAAACAAACCATGTTCCACACAATAATGCACTAAAATTGTATAATACACGTTGTCCTTACCAGATACTAATGCTGCGACGGAATGCGTTTTTTCTACGGTAAATAAAGTGTGTACATCAGAAAAGTCACATTTTAGTGCTGAGACTTTAAAGGCAGCATAATGTGTAAAATATAATTTAACAAAGTCTTGTGAAAAATTTCACAAGCCTTTAAACAATCTACTGGGGGGGAAAAAAATCACTCAAATGAGAAATATGCCAAAGAATAAAATACTATACATAATTTTTTAAGGTATTATATTTGTAAATTGTACTTATGTTAAAATTAAAAATATATATATATTACAATACTATTTTTGCGTTATATAAAAATTTTTGTTGCTCCATATAGACCAACTTATTAATCAAGAACACCCCCACCCTCCTTTCCGGTCAATGGTGTCCCGCTTTACCAATGTTAAAATCTGGTCACTTTACTCTATGCCAATTTGATATTTTTTTCTACAGTCAGTCAGGAGTGGTCATTACGTATATCTGTGGTACATATACATGCACACGCCTTTTTGGTAAAGTAAAATTATAATAAATTGCGTAAGTTAAGCATTAAATCCGTTTTTTTCGTATTTCCTATTCCACAAACCAAAAAAAAATCCTCTTTTAATAATTTTTTTCGGGGGGAGCAATACGATTCTGGCAGATCCATGGGGGAAGGGCTAGGGGGCTCAAGCTCCTCCCCCAAAAAAAAGTATCTAGGTCCACTCCCGACATCATAATTCTGGAGACATTGTTATTAGGTCTACTGATCTTTTAAGGGCGGCATGACTATAAAGTATATTCTTGCCCGACTCAAGTACCTCCCACCCCTCCTGCCAAAACGAAATCCGCTCAAGCAAAGGCGGCCTTGGGGGGTGGCGAGCTGGATAAACGCCCAGGGCCTCGCTCTTGCAGGGCCCTCGCACAACAACGCGAGTATATTTTTGCTTTTTTTAATGTAAACTTTTTATTTTATCCCATTAACGATATTAAAATTAATTAATTTATGAGTGAATATTTTTATAATTTTACTGTAAAACATAATAGAAAAATTAATTACTATTTAAATCTCGTACCTCGCGCATCAGAAAACCCGCTTGAATGATCGGTTTTGTTACTTTCACCGAGTTTATGATTTCCAATCGAAGAATTCCCGTATTTCCTTTCGTTCAACTCTTGTCACCTTACACTTATTTTGCTAGCAACTTAAGTTCGAGTTATACTTGACCGATGCTGGTCCCCACCGTCACCGCACCGACAGTCGGCCGGTTGACGGTTCGCCCCTCTCGTGTCACACTTGTCTCTAGCTCGACTTTGTGAAGGGCGTGTTCCTACTCAGTCTTCAGCCTCCTTTACAGTTTTCACGTGCTTGTTTTATGGAATCAATGTTCTCAAATTTATGTAAAAGTGAATTGGGGGCCAGAGCTAGGGGCGTCAACCGTAACTTGTTATACAGTATTATTCTTTATTTTGAGTGGGCGTACTTTATAATCTACGAAAGTAGTGAAGCACGTTAAAATACCTCTTTACCTGACTCACTGGTTGATCTTTTACATACAAAAATAATATTCAAACGCTGTCTTCACAAATCAACATTAAAAGTCTTTCGAACACTATATTGGATTGAAAGGTTCTCGCGTTTCTGATTGCAAACGCAATGAAATTTCAAACGTCAATCACTTCGCACTTGACGTGTTTGCGGTTACTTTCAATTAATTCGATATTTTTATTAATAAATAATGAGTTCATTATATGCTGTTTTAATTTAAGCACAGACCGTATAGATGCTGTATAGTAATCACGTGATCACAAAGACCTAGTCACAGAGTTTCTTACTTGCTGCACAATGCACCTCTCTCATAGCCATCTATGGTAACTTCTCTGGTAATTCCATCAGAAAAAGTAACCAACAGTTTAACGTGGAATTCCAGCCACGGAGTGTCCTAGCATTTCGTACTGTATTAACAAATCAATAGCAACCGAGACCGGAATTTTAACCGGGGATCTTCCATACCCCAGTCGCACGCCATAGCCATCTGACACATTAGGCAAAATTTATAAGTAATTAAAAATATGTTTTCAAGCATAATAAAATTAATGTACCCTTTTTTTATACAATGTACTTTGTTTCTGTTATCCCAAAACACGAAAATAGGGTGTTACCTTTGTCACAGAATCTGAAATGAAAATTATGAAAATTTGCGAATGCTTTAGAATGACGCATTCTACATTTTACGATCAGTTGATGAATTTTTTTTTTTTTTTTTAAATGTAATCGATAACACGAAAACAACATTTGGGCACAAAGGACCGAAAAGTTCCTTACTGCCTTCTTATGCTTCTCCACATACATCAGCCTGACACCAGACAGTACCGTTAAAAAGTAAACCAAATTAATGATAACGGTGTGTCGGCCTCCGACACGCTGGCCCTGTGTCGTTTGAAATAACTTCAATCGAGTGAGCGCCAATGATAGACTGTTGCGGTGACTGTGAGGACCAGTATGGGTCTAGACCAGAGGTACCCAAACTTAATTTCCTCATAGACCACTTTCAAAATTTTTCTGGTTCCGGTGGACCCCCTGAAGCTATATTTCTACCATATTCCCAACGTAGTTAGATCTTCATATTTTTGTCAAATGTGAAGATCTAACTATAAAAATTTGCGTTGCGGCTGAGTTCCAACCACGTACCTATTAACAGTTTTCGAAAAAGAAGTGATAAATCGACTAGTTAATTAATTGATTGTGCTAAGAGTGGTTGTCAAAAAACAACTCACAGCACAAGAAACCAATTAATTCTCACTATTTTTTTTTAGAAAAGCTCCCCATTCGAAGTGGTAAAACTAAAAAGCAAAATAGTATATTTTCTTGTGTTGTATATATTTATTTGAATAAATTTTTAATTTATTACACTATTACTTGTTATAACAGTCAGACATAATGTAATTAAAATTAAACATTAATAACGTAACTTCTACAATGGCAATTAAAAACTAGTCATAATTTTATTGGGAGGGATGTAATTGACGTATTGACAGCAAATTATCAATATTTGGCTTCAGTTTTGTTAGGAATAACCGCAAATCCCCCCGTTCTGTAATATTCCATCTGTATTGAATATGAAATATACAAGTTTTTTACAAGAACGCTTGTTTAAACGTGCAAACGGAATATACAAGTTTTTACAAGAACGCTTGTTTAGACGTGCAATCGGAATATACAAGTTTTTACAAGTAATAGTCGCTGAGCTTCTTAAAATATTATCTGCCTACATAGATAGGTGAAGTCAAACCTACATTTTTTTTACTATCGAAGTTCTTTACTATCGAAACCAGATAAATTTTCGTGGACCCTCGTTATCGAATCGTGAACCCCCATTTTTTTTATCACGCCAACATAGACACCCGTCGAGTCTCCCGTGGACCATTGGGGGTCCACCTGGACCACTTTGGGAATCAATGGTCTAGACTCTAGAGTGACCAGTATGCATTACACAATCGTTCGTACGGCATATATCTTTCAGTAACTCAATAAAGATTAAATTATATTATGTTTCAGTGAATCCTACGTTATTAACGGTACTTATAGTAAAGAGTGAGTTATTAAAAAACTGTCTAAAACAATTTGTAAATTGTTTCTGAGTTAGTTTCATGTGAAAAATATGATTTGTGAAATGAGTTTGCGTGATCGTGATGCCGGCAGAAAATTTGAGTCACGTACTTGAAAAAGCAAACGAGCTACCAAAGGAAAACAGGTTTTTAATTAAAGGTTTTAGCCTCAGTAAAAGCTGCAAATCTTATTTTTAAATCTCTGCATATATCTCAAAGACATTTAAATTTCCTTAGTTTATCATCATTAATAATTTGTCTTTATGTTTTGTTAACTTTTATAAATCTTCTAATATGATATCAAAATTTATTTATTTACAACACTTGAATTTCTCGTCAATAATCAAAAATATACCTTCTTTCGAGTCACATATTTTGTATAAAGGGCAAGGGCCTCACGATGTTCTGCCGCCCGGAACCTCGCAATAGTTGAGGCCGCAGCTGCATCAAATCCTCCCAACCAAAATCCGCTCAAGACCCTCCCCCAAACCAAAATCCACTCAGGCCCCCTCCAAAACCAATATCCTGGATCCACCACTGCAGTACGAAATATATTCTCTTTTTTTTAATACAAAATTCATGTTCTGTATGCCATTTCAAATTCTATCCACTCTTTTCCATGGCACCGACCATCATTCCGTCTTGTTTTTTAATTATTATTTATTTATTTCAATTATAACCATTTGGAATATGTCTCCATCAAAATTAACGACAACATGGTCCCCTCGATCGTGTACTGTGCGAAGATTGGCAACTTTTCTTCAAGAAACTCTTTATCATAGTTCATGCTTGATCCTTGCGTTTGGCTGTTGAATACTAAACATAAGAAATGCACGTTTCCTTATCACTAGTGCTATCTTCTCGACATGTAGTAGATTTTCTCGAAATCATACGATTCTTTACGTGATGATATTACCGTTTCGGTTCATGAAGGAGGTGACCCATTGTTTTCCTGGATAATTATCTTTGAAACATTCAACTGTCCTGTTCAGATAGGCCATCACGCTGCACCAAAAATAAAACTATGCCATCGGGAGAGATGAAGACATTGCTACCGAATGTACAACAAGAGGTATTTCTTCTCCAAACAATACGGGCAGACAGACATCTAGTTGGATCGAAAGCCATGTAAACCTGTACTATGGCATTGTACCCTCTTAACTTCTATCTGAATGGGGTATTTTTTTTTTTTTTTTTTTTTTTTGCATGGAGGTAACAATCGGCGACAATTAAAGCCATTTTTGCTTAACCACCGCGGTACTCCATTTAAAAGTCAAAATCAACCTGGTTTATGGATTTTGCTTAGTGTTATTCGAAGTTTAAAAGTGACAAGTTATATTTTAGCAACAAAAGTTTAGCAGCTTCTTTTCCTTTTAAATTGCTTTTTTTCATCGCAAATTAAGGCTGTTCCTGAACAATTTTTTTCCTTGTGCTTTACGCCTCGTCTACAGCGAGGTCATTAGAGGCGGGATGGGTTTGGAGCAAGGAATGGGAAGGAATTCGGCTATGGCCTTTTTGAAGGAAGCATTCCAGCATTCGCTTGGAGTGATTTTGGGAAACGATGGGTAAAACCCAAATCTGGATGCCCGTACGGAGATTCGAACCCGCGTCCTCCCGAATGCGAGGCCAGAATATTAACCGTTCACCCACCACGCTCGGTAACAATTTTTCGCCAGTAACACTGTAGGTGGAGTTGACAGAAACCTGCGGACTAATGGTAATAACGGAATATTTGTGAGCGTTCATTTGCCGCCACTTAAGAGAAACTTCTTAAAATGAAAGCCTTTTCTGTCTCAACCTCTGGACTATATTGAGATTGATTTGTTATTCTTAAGATCTGCATTTAGTTTTTTAGACTCTTTAAGTTCTTCTGGATGAATAGATTTCAAATTACTTTCTAAAGCAATGGTAGCACATGTCCTTTCCGAAAATATTCAGGTTTTTTACAAAAAAATCTCCAAATCGCACTTGCTTTTGGTTTCATTTCGGTTAATACAACAAAATACATAACTTATAGGTGCACCACATAATATATGAAACAATCACAAAACATAATACCCTCACCAACCCGTGACCTTACCGACCTATTGTTGGCGCTGACTATTAGTGAAGTTAGTTCACACAGCATTGCAGCATCCAGTGACTCCAATTCAGTTTAGTTTGTTTTACTTTTCTGTTTCGTTACACAAGATACAGAAGCGGAAAAAGAAGCAGAAGTCGAAGTCTTTCGGAACTTCCGCACTTGCGCAAAAAGAAGCGGAGCTGCAATACATCCCTAGTATGTATTAACGTCGCGTACGTGTCTCATGCACACACACACTTCTATACATTACTCGTATTTTACATTACTTACACTTGGGTGCGCAGACTTCCGCGGTCGTTGTCAATGTAATCTTGGTCGTCCGGGTTGTACTCTGAAGAAGGCCACAAAATGATGGCCGAAACGTTAGGTTTGGACAAATTGACGTGGTTCAACCCGGACAACCAAGATTACATTACTTACACTTATTTATTTATTAATGCCTATGGGCCAGTAGGCGAGTACTCGAAAAAGTTTGTCACAGTTACAACTAATACACCGTAATAGAATAGTATATCTATATATAGCCGGTAACATAGTCGCATAGCGCTACCGTCTCATATACTCGTATATCTATATAAATGAGAAAGTTTGGATGTGTGATTGGATGTACGGCTTAATAACTCAACATATTTAAATCAAATTTGGCATGAAGTCAGTTAATTGTGTGCGAAGTGACATAGGATAGATTTTATCCCGCAAAAACACATAGTTCTTTTAGAAATTGTCATTAATATCCATTCGCAAACAACAAAGAGTTTCCAACTTCGTAGACAGTCGTGCCACGTTTACTCTTTGCTTTTTACGTAAATCGCAAAAACTACTTCTCAGAAATAAAAGCAAAAACCTTCTTACATATGGAAGTTTGTGTTTAGTTTAAAAGCCATAAAACCGATGCTCGTGACAAATAATAGTTTGGAAGCAGGCAATATAAATCTGTACTTAACCTTAATTTTTTAAAAAAGGTAGGTACTGTTGTTAAGTTCGCGAAGAGATGTTTTAATTTGCATACATAAAATAGTACGACATCTCAATTATTACACCATAATTTCGTTCTTAATATATGCGTCATAATAAATGTGAAAGATCAAAGCTTGGGGGGGGGGGGGGGAACGTAAAATGCTATGAGTATACCAGCACGAAAGTCGGTTCACTAAAAGTGCAAAATAGTCGTGCCCGAAATGTCGTATTTATAAAAATGTAAAGGATTCCATTCTATCTCGGTTTAATTTATTTCCTGTTTCTTTTTTGTTGCTATACAATCTCTGTATTACAAATTATTTTTGCCAAAATTTAAAACTAATCCTTTTTATTTTGGTTCAAAATTTTTGTACAAACAGTAGAGACTATGATTCACAAAACAGTGCTTTTTACTTAATGTTCAATATCCTGCGAATATCTATCGAATCCTTCACTTAAAACGAATATATTCAATGGGCTAATGTATAAACTTACTGTTTCATGAAGCAACACTGGAAGTCGTTTACAACGCAATACACCTCATTTACACGGAGCTTATGAAAGCTGCTTATTGATTACTAATAATAAATAAATTCCTTCTGCCTTATGCTATAACAAAAACATTTTTGTAAAGGCAGCATTTCAACCAAATCACTATTTCTGTTAATATTGCCGCTACAAAATAAAACGGTACGAACACATCTCAACACATTAAATGCACTGGAACTAAATTTCGAATAGTAACAGAATTTTCTATATCAAGATTCCTAATTAGTGTAGCATAAATTACTATCACAGTTAATTTCAGTATACACCTTACTAAGTCACGACCAATGAAAGTCACTTTATCGCGATGTAAACTTGACCAGCAATATTAACGATTGTAGAGAATTATGGACTTGTACACTGTAAGTTACAAGAATTTTAGTATACATTTTTTAATTACGTTGCTTCAATAATTGTTATGAAGCTGACGGCATAGTTCATGCAGCTGAATTTAGTTTCATATGTATTCAGTATTTAATTTACTGCGTTTTTACGAGCGCCACATTGCCAGCGTCATTATTCGGGTTCATTTAGTATTGCGATCTGAAATAATATGTCAAATTTATTTCGCTATTCATGACGTCACTAACATACACTATAGTGAATGTATTAATGTGCTTTGATTTTAAAATGCAGCCTGAGCCAGAATGTAAACTGAAACATTATTAGTTATTTAAGCTTCTTTCATGAGCGCCATTTTAGTGACATCATTTATTGCTTTGTACCGATATTGTATCAAAAGATCTATAGTAAGCTTGGACGATTTAGCAGAACCACGCGGCGTCGCCCGAAGTGAATTTTTGAAATTTTATCAATGTTTTATTCGTATAGTGGAGTAGCAGACAAGCGGAGTTGTAATTTGCCGGTAGTCATTCAATTCTGTTTGCAGAGTGAGAAACCAATTATGAAGAAACAATCAATTACTACTTTAACACTGGAAGATATTTTAGCGCAGAATTAATGGTTCGAAACGAACGAACGAAATGTTAGGAAACTAGGGCTATGAAAATAGCTAAAACCCAGGAGGCAAATCCTCAAGCAGAGCTGCAAAGGATTGAGCAGTTTGCACGTCTTGGGGCTTTTGCGGCTGATGAATTGCCGGAGCAATCGCAAGTTGGGCAACGACAGCAAACTGAACACTTGGTGTCGGGACGATCTGCCGAGACACCAGGAAAAACGTGAGCTCAGTGCAAAGAGGAAGCCGAACGGCAATCGTTCTAAAGAGCTGCTGAACACCGAAGCAAACGAAAAGTTGGAGACAACAACACGCCGCATATTTGGCATTGCAGCGAGTTGCTGAAACACCCGAACAAACGCGAGCTCAGCGAGAACAACCCATCCATCACGTGCTACTCAAACATCGGAGCAAACGAAAAATCGGCAACAACAGAACGCCGCATATTTGGCATCCCCACGAGTTGCTGCAAGTTTTGAACAATCGCAAGCTAGGCGACATCAGCATGCCAGGTATGGAACCATTGAAACGGCTGTTTTCTAACAATACAGATGAATCATGGCGATTTTTTTATCTTGTCGGAAAGTATAATTCCTGCTTCCATATGACCGGAACCGATAGAATTGTTGTAGAGCAAGGATTTTTACCGACAATTACTATCCAGGTACAAGTATATGACCGAATTGGATCTATGCTTCCTTCGTCGAATACGAAACCAAAGATTTTACAGATATATTTCATGGGCGATGAAGAAGCAGAAACTGAAAGGACGTTATAGAATTATTGAAGTAACTGAGAGAGAGACCATACAAAAAGCACTAAAAATTTTAAAATAACTTTATACCTTGCTTAGGAAAAAGTAAATCTAAATATACAACATTTTACATTACTTTCATTGAAATTTTGACATTAATTAGTTATTTTTGGAGTCGGTGCCAGCTGTCACATCGCGAAGATCGAATTACTGAACTTCTTTTGATGTTAGAGGCAAAACGGGGAGTACGAACAAAAATTCCCAATATTTTACAGCATGTCATGAGGCAGATAGTGTTATTGTGGGAGACAGCTTAGGGAAACAAATTAACAGTATTTTAATATGTGGCTTGACCTTATTGGTCATCCAGGCATATCTCTGGCGCTACAGTGTCAGTTGGTAGCTTGCATCATGCAGTAAACGATTTACAGAGTATATTATCGCGTATCATCTGTATGTTTCAGCTTTGTTGAAACATGTTTCTAGCATTAATTGTAGGTAAGCAGTAACATGATTTTTTTTATGTATTATTGTTATTCCTTATTGTTTTTATCTTTTTGTTTTTCTTGCTTTCGCTGGCACCGACTCCAAAAATAACTAATTAATGTTAAAATTTCAATGAAAGTAATGTAAAATGTTGTCTATTTAGATTTACTTTTTCCTAAGTAAGATATAAAGTTATTTTAAAATTTTTAGTTCTTTTTTTTTGAAGGCGGTTTTTATGTTTTTTAAAACAATTATTTTATTTTTAAATTTTTAGTGGTTTTATAGTTCGTTTGGTATTTTAAATATGCCGCAGCAGTTCCCATTTTGCGAACTTCCTGGCAGCTCAGAGATTAAAGCGCTTGCTTTCAAAGAAGAACTCTGTCTTTATATACCTCAACCACTTCCAGAACGGGGTGAATTGTGCGTTGTGTTAAGGAATGTCAGGCTATGTTTCGAGCTTATCATAACATCTGCTAAAGCTGCTACTCGATATCTCGATATCTCTGGAATATATCTGTTTGCTCCGGCATCACACAAAAAATAAAGCTTTTTAATTGGTTTTCACAACGTGAAAGCTTGGGATCAGAGTTGAAATCTGAAGTACATATTGAGACATTACGACACATTTATTTTATAAATATTATGCCATGACTTAAAAATAGCTTAACTGATTTTGATGGGATTTAAAACTGTGGATTTTTGTAAAGTACATTGGAAATTAAAAGGAGTGAGGCTAAAGGGAAAGAGGGATTCAGCTTTTGTATACCAAATGTAGACTGCCTTTTCTGACTGATTTAAAGTATACCTGTGTAAATTTCTATTGATATCAGATAAAACGGTAGGTATGTATAAAAAAAAACAGTTAAGGGGTGTAGAGACGAAGAGTAGTTTTGTTTTTGTAAAGCTAGTGTGGGCAGTATTTTTCTCTTTGTTTTAAAGTATACACGTGCAAATTTCCATCGAAACCAGATAAAAACTGTAGCTTTGTGTAAAGAACATTTGCCAAAATTAAATGGGGTAAGGGAGTGAGTGGTAGGGTTTTGTAAACAGAATGTAGACACTATTTTTCTGGTTCTTTTTTTAAGTATACATTGTGCAGTGGTCGATGGAAATCTGATAAAAACTGTGGGTATCTATAAAGAACATTGGGAATTAGGAGGGGTGGGGGTAGAAGGGAAGAGGGGTTGGGCTTCAGCAACCTAATTTAAACACAATTGTTCTGTATGTTTTAAAGTATACGTGTGCAAATTTCCTTCAGAATCGGATAGAAACTGTAGATTAAAGGATGGAAAGGAAGGAGCGGAGTTTGGACTCTCCAAACCAAATGTAGACAGTATATTTCTGTTTGTTTTGCAGTATACATGTGCATACATTCCTTCAAAATCAGAAAGAAACGGTAGCTTTGTATAAAGAACATTGGCAGTAATTAATGGGGTAGAAAGGAGGATAGGGTTTGCATTTTTGTGAAAGTTATGTCGACAGTATTTTTTCTATTTGTTTTAGTGGGTTTTGTACAAATATTAAGGGAAGGGGAGCTAGGGTAGTTTTTTTTTTTGTGATAGATCTTATCTATAAAAAATTACATATATATATATGTGCCAACTTTAATAAATATCGGTCAAATGGTGTCGACTGTAGCTTTCTAAAAAGGAAATTGACGAAAATCAAGGAGGTGGAAAACTGGAGTGGGGTTAATTTTTTGCAAACCAAGAGTTGGCATCATTTTTCTCTTTGTTTTATAGTAAAAATTTGCTATGTTCTGTCTAAACCGGATAAAAACTGTGGTTGTGTATAAAAATTAAGCATTTTAATGGGGAAAGGGGGTGATTTTTAGAGCTTTTGGTCAGACACCATCTTCGTGAAAAAAAATACATATAAGCACCAACTTTCAAGGTAATCGGTCAAACGATTGCGACTGTAGCTTTTTATAAAGAACATTGACAAAAGTTAATGGGGTTAAGGAGGAAAGGGGTTGATCATTGGCAAACCAAATATTGACATGGATTTTTCTCTTTGTTTTAATTTATACATGGGCAAAGTTCAATAAAAATCACATAAGAAATGTAGATTTCTATAAAATGAAGGGGTGTAAAGGGAGACATGGGGTGGTTTATTTATTTATTTATTATTTTTTTGGCAGAAACCTTCTCCATGAAAAATTACATGTATATGCCAACTTTAATGGAGACCAGTTAAATGTGTCGACTATAGCTTTGTGTAAAGAACATTGGTAAAAATTTAGGGGGTGGATAGGAGGAGAGGGCTTCAGTTTTTTTCAAACCAAAAGTTGACAGTATTTTTCTCTTTATTTTTTACTATACACGTCCAAAGTTTCATCGAAATAGGATAAAAAATGTGGGTTTGTATAATAATTAACGAGTGTAAAGGGGTGGTTTTTTATTTATTTATTTTTTGGTCAGATTCTCCATGAAAAATTACATGTATATGCCAACTTTGATGATAATTGGTCAAACGGTGTCGAGTGTAGCTTTTTATGAAGAACATTGACAATAATGAAATGGGTGGAAGGAGGGGGGGGGGGGTTGAACTTTGGAATGACCAAATATTGACAGGATTTTTCTCTTTGTTTTAAAGTATACATGGGCAAAGTTCAGTAAAAATCAGATAAGAAATGTAGGTTTATATAAAATTTAGGGGTGTAAATGGGAGAGGGGATGGTTTTTTATTTTGATTTTTTTGGTCAGAATCCTTCTCCATAAAAAACTACATTTAAGTGCCAACTTTAATGGAGATCAGTTAAATGGTGTCGACTGTAGCTTTGAACAAAGAAAATTGGCAAAAATTAATGGGGTGGATAGGGGGAGAGGGGTTCAGTTTTTTTAAACCAAAAGTTGACAGTATTTTTCTCTTCATTTTTGGCTATATATGACCAAAGTTTCATCGAGATCGAATAAAAAATGTGGATTTGTATAAAAATTAGGGTGCGGAGGGAGGTAGAAGGGGTGGTTTCTCAATGAAATTCATATGGGACCAAAAAAATTTCATTTAAATCTGTTCAAAATTGGTGAAGATATCGCTGGTCATACATACAAAAAAAATAGGTTACAGACGATTTGAGAACCTCCTCCTTTTTTTGAAGTCGGTTAAAAACTACAACGGGTATTACACGACAACAATGCCTTGGTTAGAGAATTCAAAACGGCTTTTGGAGAACATGCCCGAAGTTACGGCCGGCGTTAGGGGCGCGGGGGTGAGCGGGTCAAATATACCAGTGCCAATGGAGGGCCCGATCACCGGCTGTAGGGCCCTCACTCTACAAGTTGCAGAGCTAAAAAAAAAGGTCGCCCATTTGGTCTGAGTGAGGGCCCTAACTGACGAATTCGCCAAGGGCCCCCAACTACTTACCCCGTGGCCCCAGAATCCTGCCCGAAGTAACCTGCAAGGTGGTGACCCACCCCGACCGTGTGCCACGAGGACAACACGAGAGATGTTACAACGCATCGACGATTTACAAGCTCGCAGTACTCCTACCTGGCATAGGGAACCTAAAGTTCAACGTGGAATCAGGATCACGTGAGCATTCTGGCGTACTTCACATCACACAACAACCTGTGCCAGAGGTGAAGGTCGAGCTAAAAACGTATGAAAATCCTCGCAAAGACTGGAATTAAAGCTGGGGACTTTTCCATCGCCAGTTGGACGACCTAACCACTGAGCTTCCAGACCTCTCAAGAAAATCTTATATTACGTCACTCTTCCACGCGGACGAAGTCGCGGGTAGCTGCTGGTATATATATATATATATAATTTTTTATTGAAAGCGATTTTTATCACTATGGAACTTTACCTCCAACGAAACAATAGCAATTTATAACACACTCGGAACAAACCTTATCTTTTCAAAATATTTCTTCGGTCTTGTGTATCTCCATCCTCTGCAGTACATCTTTCCATTGCTGTTGTATATTTTAGAACCAAGTAATCATGGGTCGTCCTCTTTTTCCCCTTTCTTCAACTTACTTTTCCTGTACAGCTTTTGGTATTCTTATCTTCCATTCTTTTTGCATGGTCCTACCATTCCAATCTTTTTCGTTCCATATCTTCATACATTCCTTCCTTCACTTCAGACACCTCATGTTATTAGATGTAGCTTCTAGATTAACCGTAACTCAAACTTTCGTATGTACTAACCCTATGGCTGTGTTCCAAAACGACATAGTCCAGGAGCATTATACTAAAGCACATTAGATTTCAGATTGAATAAATAAGCGGTTGCATCAACTGCCATGACTCTAGCTATTTAGATTAATTTTTTCCCAACAGTTATCACATTTAAGTACAGGGCTAGTCAAAATGTTTGCAGCGATTTCACGACTTTTCTTTTGGCTGTCCTATTATAGGTACGATGATGGGGTTTACTATTATAAGACAAGTGGCTCTCCAAGTTTCGATTGCACTAAATGCAAGCATCCCGCGGTGGCCTCTAGAGCCTAGTGTTTCTTTGCCAGCTTTCATTATTTCGGTCTTTAATGCATTCCATTCATCCTCGGTTGAGCTCCTTTCAGACTTACTTCTTAGACCTAAGTCTACCATTTCTGCAAATTTTTCTCTTGTGTTAGATTGTTTCAGTTTATTCACTTCCAGTCTGTTCTGCTTATGCTGATCAACTGAAATTAGTATGATTATCCTTTCCTAATACCGCATTGTCAACTTGAAAACCACTTACGTTCCTCACACATATTTCTGTTATATATCAAACTCTCCATTAATTTACTTACAACTGATTTGAAACTGACTGGTCTATACTTTTCGATCCTATTTGTCACCCCTCCTTTATGTACCGGCACTACTATCGCACTTTACAAATTCTCTAGCAAGCAGCAAGTATCCAAAGCGAATTGAAAGAAGGTTCTGAAGGTAAGGTAGCACGTACATCCTGCTATCTTCAAGACATCTGTTATAATATTATCTAGAGTCTAGATTCTAGACCAACCTCTTAATGCTTTTTACGTTTCCTAGTTCGTTCATAATGTTCTAAGGATGAATTTTTGACTTTTTTTTAATCTGCTCATTTTTAATAATATGGATAAGCTCGTTCTTAGATTTACACGCTCCCATTATTGAATCATTGTCCCTAATTGTCTCACTCACCAGTTACTTAAAATCACTGCCTTCTTCAAATTCTTAGTAACTTCTTCTGCTCCCTTCCCCTCATTTTTCTAACTTAGCTACAGAAATTTCTAGATGCATCTTTCTGTGGTCCTGTAAGCTACCTTAGAATTTTGCAAATTCTAACAACGAAGTTTGTTAACAGTAAAACGGGCATAGGTGAACGGCACGATACCGCAGCATTTGAGACATTTACGCTGCTAATTAAAGCAATAAAGTAAACGAAACAGTTCAGCCAGATAGTAGATCATCTTAAAATAGTAAATCTCAGTTCTAAACTTACCTAAACAGCTGTAGAAAACTATAATCCATCACAGTAGGTGCAATAGTTTGTTACGAGACAATTTCACAAAAAATCAAGTTTTCTTCTATCTCAGAGTTCTACATAATAAAAAACGTCAAAATAATAAACATTTTGTGATAAAGAAACCATAATAAAGAGTTTATTAACTTTAAATGCCTAGAGAGCCAGCTTAGTAATTTATTACGTAAATAGGCACTATAAAATCTATGAAACCAACTGTTAGAAGTAATTGAAGAAGTCAACCTGTAACAGGAACGTTACATAATTTTCTTCCGTACAACATACTTAAATTCTAGAAAGTCTTATGCAGTTTAATGATTGTTTTTAAATATATTATGATAGTCGACATGTGCCCATAGGAACTTTTTACGACTTCGAGCGAGTCATGTAAATTCAGCGGAAAAAAATACTTCAAGAATATGAAAGAGTTAATTAGAAACAATATTTTGTAAGCCTTTTTGAGTAACATGCAGTATTAGAATTATAATTAAAGAAAATAGTGATATTTTGCATATGGCCGACTTCAAATTATACAAGCGAACAAGATGCATATTTCATAAATTAATTATAAAGTAGAGAAAGAAGCTAGAGGCGAGATTAAAAGCATTTTAAGTAGTTGAGAGCCTACAGAATACTTTAAAATATTTCTTAAAACGATAAAAATATTATTAGCGGGGTCGGGGTGGAGGTAAAATTTGGTATTAAACGAAAGCTAATTTTATTAGAAGCCGTAAAAACTTTGTTTGAACCCTCTAGCATCAAAACCGCTAAAGTTATTAATAGATTGCATCACATCACAAAATCACTTTTTACGGCAAATCCGTTATAGATACAGTCATTATCATGATCCATAATTTATATTTGCTGGCCAGGTCAGTTTGACAAACAAGCTTCCCACCAACTCTCTCTTACCAAGTTAGTCTGGTCCTCTCCACTCTTCAGCACACACTCCTCTACTATACTCAGCCAGCTATCCCTTGGTTTTCCTCTGGGCCGTTTATGGTGCATCATCATTTCTCTTATTTTTCCTGGTACTCTGTGCTTCTTTATTCTCTCATCTTTTCCTGCAGTGGCTTCTCTTTCATTGTGTCTCTAAATTTGTTGTTCCTTATCTTTTCCATTCTAATAACCTCTATTCTACTTCCTAGAAATTTCATTTACTGATTGGATTTTTTCCAATATCCTGCTTCCATCCTGCTGTTATCCATACACTTCTTAAGTACTCTCCCAGATCATTAGGTAATCTGAAAAAGTGATCAATTTCATGTTTTCTTACTCCTACCACACTGCCACATTCTACATCATATAATCCATGACCAAAGTGAAAATTAGTGGTGAGAGTACACTTCCTTGACTTTACCCATTTCTTTGTTACAGCCAATCTTTCTTTCTTCCTTCCTTCCTTCCTCTCAATAATTTTACATAGTTTACACATCCCAGGAATAGTACTGTACTATAACTTTTGAAACTCTGCTGTTTTCTATGGCCTTCCATACTTTTCTCCTGTGTATACAATCTTATGCTTTCTCAGTAGCCATGTACCAAGAACATATTCAGACTGGTGCACTTATCCTGCAGCTAAATAATCACTAAATATCAAGTCTGATGTTGATATTATTTAGAAGTAATGTTGCACCAACAAGCTCAAGTATGATTGTAGACTGTCATGGAATTAGGTATGTAGAAAATGGTTTTGATTGTAAACTGGGCATGACACTTTGAAAAAAAAAAAAGATTATGAAATTTTATAAAGTGTAGTGTGGCTATATGCGAAAAGGTGATGGGAATGACATTTGCAGCATTTTATTGGAAAAAAAGAAAAGAAAGCCTGCCAGTACATTTTTTCCTCGCTTATTTTTTAAATGCATTTTTCATTCAATAAGTTCAGCAGTAGTTTCTTCCTACTACTCACTCAAGTGCTGAACATAATTTTTATAATTTCAGTAGAGTTATTTTTAAGAAATTGTCACTTCAACTCTCTTCCAGTGTCAAATATCTTTATATTGGTAAATAAACTGAGTGTTTGGGTTAAGGTCACTTCTCATATACCGTATCCACGAATCTCTACAAAATGGATACTTTTACTGATTTAGATCTTTGCCAAATGCTTCTCATACATTTGTTTTCAAAATCTAATATCATTTTAGAAATAATAATATGGTATGCAGAAAGGATTATATGATGCTACATAAGCTATTTGACTGTATTAAAAATATATTATAAATTGTAGTCATTCTCGTAGATTAATGGCAGAAAGGATTACATGATGCTAAATAGGCTGTTTGACAGTATTAAAAATATATTATGAATTGTAGTCATTATCGTAGATTAATGGCAGAAAGGATTACATGATACTAAATAAGCTATTTGACAGTATTAAAAATATATTATAAATTGTAGTCATTCTCGTAGATTACTGCTTCAGGAGGCTAATTTTTTGAATTTTGAAAAGAAAATTGAATTATTTCTTAATAAAAAAGCGAAATAAAAAATAGACTTTTCTCACCTCTGGCCACCTGACAGAAAACGCTCTAGAATTGGCGGACGCTTGAGTGACGTCAAACGTCTGTAAACGTTGCTGTTGCGAATGGAGCGTTTAATATTATCCAAGTTATCAACTATTTTTTATTGTTTGCTGCTGGTCATTTCTTGTTATTAATGAAACTTCATTTTGAATACAAAATTGAGAACAATTTGTAAAAGCCTACAGCAGAAAAATATCGAAAATGGATGCCTTATTTGTGGGGTAGCTATAGAAGAAACCCCTGACTTTTATTCTGCTGAGCTTAAAAATGTAACAGCTTCAATTTGAGAATCATTTATATTTAAATTGAAAGTTAGAGATTGATGATTTTGAATTAGCAAACGATACGTCAAAAAATTCTGCACGCGAAATTTGTGCAGTCATGCTGAAAATAAATAAAAGTTGCTTGGGTGTAACAAACACGCGCAAACAAATGAAGGTATTTCATGTAGCTAATAAGTAGCCCTTTGAAATAAATATAAAAACTCAACATGAAATTGACTCTGTAGTTTTTTTATCATTAAAATAACTCGCTCTGTTTTAATGCTGCTAATGATTAAGTTTAAAAATGTACTAAGGAAAAATCATGCGTAAACTTACCTTGAGACTCGCCAAAAGCAATAGCAACACAAGTCACTACTAGAACACAGCGTAATTATCAGTGGCGTAGCTAGGTCAACAAGGGCCCCGGTGCAAAAAATTTATTTTGGGCCTCAGGCCAGATGGGCGACCTTTTTATTTTGCTTGGCGTTGCTGGTAAGGGCGTCCTGAGTTGAGGATGATGCCCTTGAGTTGTGCTTAGGGGCCCCCTGATCAGTGGTTGGGGGCCCCCTGAACAGTGAGAGGGCCCTTAGTGAGGGGCTCCCTGTGTCTCTGGGGCCCCCTTAGACGACTGTAGAGTTAAAAAAGGTCGCCAGTTTGCCATGAAGGCTCATGGGCCTCTGAACTGCGCTCTTTGGGGCCCCCAGAGGTGCGCTTTGGGGCCCCTAGAGGTATGCTTGGGGCCCCCAGAGGTATGCTAGGGGGCCCCCAGAGCGGTAGGGGCCCCGAGAGCGGTAGGGGCCCCGGTGCACTGCACCGCCTAGCCCCATAGTAGCTACGCCCCTGGTAATCTTCGACCAAGCTCAGTCGAATGGTACGGCCGACTGGAGCACTTGATCGGTGGATCACAGGAATTTGTTCAAACTATTATTTCTATTGTTGGGCGCGGATTCGTGGAAAATAAACCTTTGTTCCGAGTAATATGGTTCATCTACCTGTACTCTGAAATTAAATTGTTTGTTTATTTATTTAGCTACCTCGTTTCACTTCATATCACATGTAGAAACTGTGATGTTCAAGTGTTTACTATTAACATAAATAGACGCAACTAAGAAGTAGTGTCCAGGTAGCTGCTTGATTGAAGAGTGGTGATGGAATTCAGAACGTCCTACGTTCGAACCTTGGTTGGGATAATATTTTTTGCGTGCATTTTTTTCAGTTTTTCCGTTTTTGTTTGTGGGCGTTCAAGGCGTGCATCGCACGCGGGCAGCACATCCAGTGGGCGGCAAATCGAGTGATCAAGTCGCCGCCCCGCGATTTTTGCCACTCCCTTGTCGCCGCAAAGAAACTTATGTAGCGGGCGGCCCTTTTTTTTTATTAGCTTAACTGCTGCTTCAGGCGGTCAGCGACACGAGGTAGCAACATTGGGGGCGGCAAATAATGTTCGAAGGGGCGGCAATCTCACATTTTTTTTCACTGGTTCGGAAAACTCCTAGATCCATCTCTGGCTGTAGTTAAGACAGGCGGCGGCATAATCGGTATTACACACGCCTGTTTAAACAGCTAGCGGCGGGCCTCATTACAGAACCATGTTTTTATTCGAAGAATTCATAATGGTTGATAAGAGTCATGCAAGCATTTAAAATAAATTGCTACCATAAAAGGAAACTTAATTTTTAAACTTACCAGAGATAGAATATCATTAAAAAAATACAGGTGCACAGCGGTGAATAATGGAATTTATTTTAGAAGTGAGATCACTTGTCGAAATTTCACGCTAATCTTGCAACAGTTCCGGAACGCTTTGTGTTCTTTTCGTTGGAACTTTTACGTGACGATACAACTGCAGGTTATCTTCCTGACATAAATGCGTCTATTTAGGCGGTATTTACTTTTAACGTACAAGTAATTTTTTTTAAACCTGTTTTTCGGTGTGCAAGTAACGTCCAATTTCCTTTTTGAAATATTCTTTGGTTGTTTCAAATTGTTGTAATTCGCTTGTTATCCAAAAATTTGTGAAGCCTTCAGAAAAAAGAAAAATTAAATGGATGTTTTGATGGATTTTCGGGGAAAAAAAAATGATTATGCGATGCAACCAACAGCAACTAGTAGGCCTATCCAAAGAAAACGACAAAATAAAAATTAAACATATTTCGAAGCTAGGGTTGAACCTAAGGACCCTAACCTTAATAATAATCGCCTTAAACAATGTATTACATTTAACTCTACAAAATTGCGGTGTAAATGAGCTTCACAGAAAATCGTAAGTGACTTTGTCGCAATATCAAATTGAAATTGTAACATTTTTAAGCTCCACAGAATAAAATTCAGTGATTGTTTCTATAGCTAGCCTCAAAAATAAGGCCTCTACTTTCAATTTTTTTTCCGCTGTAGGATTTTACAAATTGTTCTCGATTTTATATTCAAAACGAACTTTCATTAATAACAAGAAATAACCAGCAACAAACAATAAAAATAGTTGAAAACTTGGATAATAGGAAACGCTCCATTCGCAGCCGCAGCTTGATCGCGCCAGGCAGCAAAGGAGCGTTTGGGTGGGTTTTTAAATTCTTTAAATTTTAACTTTGAATTTTACGCAAAATAAGGTATTTTCGTCAAAAAAATGTCTGTTCTCGGTGAATAAGGTGTACCAATAAACAATTTAAAACCATTTTCAAGAAGTAGTCAAATACCCAATTGTTAATGGTAGCCCTACCTTGTAAAATGTGAAAAGGGGGGGGGGGGAACTGTTCATAGAAGCAGTACATGAAGTAAAAGAACAGAATTCAGGAGGGATATTATCAATTAAGAATCTTATGTATAAAAGAAGGATCTGACACAAGAGGAAGAAAAATATCATCTCATAACAAAGAATGATCCGATTCACAGAATGCTGTTGTATATTCACAAATTCAATTTTCATAACACATCATTATTTACAAAAAATAGTATATCTGTATAAAAGCAAGGTACGTATATTACAAATTAGTTCATTTTTTTACATATGTTATATTTATTTACAAATAACAAACTCAATTCTATCAAATGTCACTAAAATGATTAAAGTTACATTTAAAAATATTTGTACCTCAGATATAATAATGTTTATACATTTGTAACAAAAATGAAAAATCTATATTTATTCATAACAACAGAATAGAATCTTTCACTCATTCACAACTATTTCTTACTCAGTTTTTAAAAAACTGATTTTTGGTTTTCATAAGCCACACATTAACAAAAGTTGCCTCCCAGGGTTACACTGTATTTCAATATCAACTCTAATATCTACCACTATGTCTTGGCACAGAGA
Source organism: Vandiemenella viatica (assembly GCA_031002005.1). Classification (NCBI taxonomy): domain Eukaryota; kingdom Metazoa; phylum Arthropoda; class Insecta; order Orthoptera; family Morabidae; genus Vandiemenella; species Vandiemenella viatica. Next base: position 162,429,861 of record JARYHS010011408.1, on the reverse strand, counting down.
TCACATGCAACATTTGCTGCACACTATTTATTCTCTATTCCAATGCTTAAAAATTATTGAATTGGTAAGTCTGGGAGCCTATGAGAATAATACTAAGAAACATTTCATTCATCATGTAGAGTTATTTGTCTAGGAAGAAATTCAAAAGATATATAAAGAAAATTATTAAAGACAAATATTCAATATGAATATTTAATATAATTTCTTTCTTACTTCCACCTAGTGCACATCAATTTCTTCTGCTTCATACAATTGCAAAAGTTCCTTCTCCCTGTCTTTATATATATATATAAGCTGAATTATGTAATGAGGGAGGAAAGGTGTCATAAGATATTTTTATTGGAGTTTCATTCAAAGAAGAACCATTTCACTTGCCTTATATTTAATAAAAGCAAACAGTAATGACACTGGCATCTTTCATGTGGTCTTTCATTCATTTACTATTTCGAATAAATGATTGATGAAAATAACAATCACACTAAAGTGAAGAGAAAAATTTGGCCCTCTCCCTTTCAATTATAATTTTTTAGTAACCTAGAGTTCAACATAAAAAAAGCTTGATATTGTCCATTTCATCTTCTTGTCTCAGTAAGAGATGAAATGATTAAAATTAAAAACTCTGACAAGCCATTATGTGTTAAAGCAACAAATTAAATTTAGAGCAGATACTATAAGTTAATAATAATTTGAGAATCCTGTCTTATAAATGTATAAAGAAATAATGAATGGAACATGTATATATGAGTGTTACTGTGTTACAACAGAACTGCTGAGTTTCAGTGACAGAAGTTCTTCGATTTAAAATAGGTTCTGTAAAAGATAATTAAACCAAAATTTACCATGGGTGAAAGATTAGGTAATAAAGTTTATAAATAAAATTATTTCACCCATTTTGCTTGAAAGAAATTACCTCTTGGTCAGTATTAATGAACAAAATTTGATGATTACACAAATTAAATCACAGTTTGTTGCCAGAAGTCCCATTTCATAATAAAAAATAGTTTGCTTCTATTACTGAATGCTATTTTTTTTTTTTTTTTTAGTTATATGGCTTTTTCCAAGCAATCTGTAAGCCACACAGATTAAGAACATGATCTTTAGACCTTGTTCCTGTAAAAATTAGAAGGGAATTATTGACTACCATACTTGATAAGAATTTGATGTGCAACCTAGGACAAAATAGTATGCAACCAAGTGACATATTTGAGGTAGTGAATATTAACGGAAATATGACAGTTATCATTTCAAAAAGAAGTTAACACATCATCTTTAACACACACTTGAAACAAAAGTATTTATACGTCATTAGAATACTGAGGGGATTGTGATAAGCACACATGGGCTGAAATATGATCATTTCGCACTGTAATGGTACTATGACCAGGTGTAAGAACCAGTAACTGATTCACGAATTTTCCAAGCTGAGGCAAAAGCTCCCCATCAAAAATGATTCTGTCACCGACCACCCCTTCAGATATGATTTTCCGCCTCTCCCTCTTGAAGTTGCCACCCCAGTTTGCCCCTGTTAAGGAACTGTGATTCCTGTCACTCTGATCACATTTCAAGAATTATAATTTAAAAACATCTGTCAGTACAATGGCAGTGGACAATAGGTTAAAACTTTTACATTCCTATTTACATTACAAGAAAAGTTATGTACAAAATATACACTTATTTATAACTATTTCTAGCAGAGAGCTTTTGAATTTTGATAGTGTTTGATTGTCATGGGTACTCCCCTTCTTAAATGGGAAAATACTCCAGCATGTTCCAGTCAACACATTAATGAGGTCTTCAGCCACTGTAACAAACAGTTTAATATTTTATAAATGTATAAAATCATATTATTTGCTATTGTAATTATTGTGGAAAAGTTTGTTCAATGAAAAATCTGCAATGTTACCATAAAATGACATTCATACAATAGTGAAGCATTTTAGTTAGTTCTGTCTCTTTTATGGTTTCAGTAAACACATCACATTATTCCAACCAGTTAATTACTTCAGTTGAAAAAAAAATATTTGTAATCTATCACCTGATAAAGTATTGCTAAGACATTTATATTCCCTCATTTTTTGGGTTTCAGGCGAGATTTAGGAATATATATATATATATATATATATATATATATATATATATATATATATATATATAAAAGGATAGGGAAATATGACTCAACACTTACCACAGATAAAGGTGGCAGGGAATAATAAACATAAAAAAGATAAACACAAGAAACACAATTTTTCAGCAGTTAGCAGACACTGAAACCAAGGAAGAATAAGGAAATAAAATCCAGCTCTTACTACTATAGATGACGCCTGTTGGGAATGATGAACACAATAAAAGTGACCACATGTAACACAATGTGTTGAACCTTATTCTTGCAAGTAGACGAGACACTTGGTGAGTTATGATGTGATCGCACTGACTCATCAAATTAACATCAGTGTTATCACATTTGACCTTACCAATTGTTTCATCTACTTGCAAGAATAAGGTGCAGCGTCAAAATATTGTGTCACTTGTGATCATATTTTTTGTATTTGTTGTTCCCAGCCGTCGTCATCTACAGTGATAAGTGTTGGATTTATTTCCATATCCATGTGATACAGAGCATCATTTTCAGTTTTGGGTATCAGCATTCATATTCTGTTACTAAGCAGCCTATTGAAAACTATAGCTATTATTTTTCTAGCTATAATAATATATCTAATATATGTTAATGAAGAGTATATCATAAAAATTGTTTGTGAAGTGTCAATTCTTGCTTGGTGGAAGAAGCAAATATAAATGCTTTGCTGCAATACATGTGAAAAAGAAACAATATAGATCAAATTTGAAGGAAAGAGAGTTGTGCTCACCAAAAAAAAGTATTCTACAGAAGCACAAAAAACACAATATTTCAGGCTTTTCCCCTTTAATCAGGAAAATAGAATTTGGACTACAGCTATGTTTACACATAGTACCATAGACAACACATCCACATGAATGGTGATTTTTGACCACCAGGTTCAGAATAAAGGTGGCAAGGTTGTTTGGAAATGTTATACATGAAAAAGAAATAAATGATAAACTGCTAAATTAAAAATAAGAGCAGTAAAAAATTATCATAGAAATATGTATAAGATAAATGAATAAGCTTATATATATATATATATATAATAAAGAAAAGGGAAATTAACCCATCGCATACCAAAGATGACAACTGTGATGAGAGAAAATACGTTTGCGGACACACAAATACAATATTTCGGTATTAATCTTCTTCATATAGTAGAGAAACGGAGTGAGTCTGCACACAGATCATTACCAAATGACTCACCATTGGGTAATGTTCTGTGTGCTCACATGTTCGGAACCAAATGGCCCATTTCTCTACCACATGAAGAAGGTGTCAGGTATCTTATAAATTTTGTAACTGCGTAACAAAATTTGTTCTCAAAATCACAAGTTAGATTGAATAGTATTGCATATCATTTTTAAAGCCAGTTAATATGTTAATTCAAGCTAAAACACACATCTTTACAGTTTTTGAGACAGTATTTTCTGTTGCATTAATCGCAAGCATTCACATGGAGGACAAAAATTTACAAAAAAAAAAAATTGTAATAAATCAAAGAAAGCAGTTAGAGACTTCAAGTTCAAACAGTGATTATTTCTAAATACATAGATTTGATTAAAGTTACTTTCAAATCAATAGCTTCAATAACTTCTGAAATATTAATTAGATTCAGTTTTTAAATTATGAATTTTATTTCACATTTTGACATTTGTAAACATGCTTTGCTTGATAGTAAACAAAAGAGCAACCCTTTAGGAGTAAAATAAAATTTATTTCAGTTTGGTAGCTGCAAAATTATAGAAGTTATTAACAGATCTTGGTAATCGCATCGAAATGATTTTTTTTTCTACGGAGAAACTATTAAAGTTACAGAACTTTTCATAATGATTAAAGGTGATAATTTTTGTAAAATCTTGCTATTTTCAAAATTTTAGAACGCTAGGAACATTTTTTAGCTGTCAAGGTCAAGATAAATGACGCAAGCCTACTGGGTGTGACATACGAATCTGAACAGTTATCTGAAGATTCTCGTGTGAAGTGGAAGTATTGCAGTTGCCACCCAGAATTTTCCTTGTTCTGAGTCGTGCAGTAGCCCAGTCTTCCAGACACAGTAAGCGCAGCACTATGTAGCTTAGTTGGCCAGCAAGTTGCCACAATGTAGGTTCACTTATTCAGTCAGTTTTAGTGCTATGCAGTTTGAAAGCATCATTTTACACCATGTGGTGCCTAAGTGTCAGTCGTTGACAAACAAGTCAAACAATAGAAGTGTGAGTTGAACTTTAATTTACTTTCACAAATTAGATAGTTGAACTTTGAACTATGGGGTGTGGTTTGGCTCAAATTGGGTAATCAAACTTGCAAATATATCTTCAGAAAATTTGTCTGATGCCATTTCAGTTAGTGACTTTGCAAAAATTTTCAAGAATATATTGTTTATCTACCATCAATAGACTTGCGGCTTTTATTTCAATTACCTTTCTTAGTTTGTGGTTTAACAAGCTAAGTGGCGACCAAGTACTTTAGCAAAGCCTGAGCTGAAAATTATCCACTGTTATCCATGGTCATAGCTGACACAGAAGGTTTATGGTTAACCCCAGCATAAGCTAGTTGCCATACAAAGGTTAATACTGAAATACTGTATTTGTGTGTCTGCCTACATGTTTTCTCTCATCACAGCCATCAACTTTGTTAAATGATGGATTAATTTCCCTTTCCTTTATTATTTATACTGCATAGAAGCCACTTCCTTTTTCCTTAGTTTCATTAATCTACCTATACATACTATTCAGCCACCACTACCTAGCACAGATCACTGGTTTTTGTATGTGGTAGTAGCATGAGTTTCCTATCATGCACAACGTTGGCCGAATGCCGTTAGCTGTGGGGGTGTGGGAGATGTGGCAGTTAAAGTTGGTTGATGTAGGGCTGTTTCATATTTTGACCATAGACATTTGTGTCCCTATACTTCTCTTTCCTGCCACAACTACATAGCGTAGACCATTGGTGTTTGTGTGTGGTATTAGCATCAAGTCTCCCATTGTGCACTAAGGTGCTTGCATGTCAGTAGCTATGGGGGAGTTGGAAATATTGTGGTTTAATGTGGTCAACCTGGGGCACTTTCACATTTGAACCAAAGTCATGTGTGTCCCTATGTATAAATTTATAGGCAAAAGTATCCAGCGCAGATCACTGGTTTTGTGTGTGGTAGTAGCATACATTCACTGATAATGCACAACATTTCAGTAAATGTGGGGGTGTGTGAGATATGGTAATTGAAAGTGGTCTATCCAGGATATTTTTGCATTTCAACTGAAGACATATGCGTTCATGTGTTTCACTTTGCTGCCACAACTACACAGTGCAGATGACTGATGTTTGTGTGTGGTAGTAGCAGCGAGTCTCCGATCATGCGCTATGGTGGTTAGATGCCAGTAGCTATAGGGATGTGGGAGACATGGTAGTTGATAGTGATCAATGTAGGGCATTTTCCTTTTTCTACCATTTTCAAAGATACCATGTGAAAAGGGTATTGCTTATAAAATAGTTGCAGAGCAAATGAGACTTTCCACCACATTATTCACAGTGAACAGAAGGTATAGTCAAACAATTATGAACTGGACAGACTGAGCAGAGGAGATATTGAAAGTTTTTCTACCAGGCAACAAGCGACAATACAAAGATACGTTGTGCAGCACTGCTGGATTCAGAAGGAGGGAAACGATAGTACACCCAAAGAAATAATAATTGTGATAAACAAAATGATAAAAGGAAGGTTCCCAGCACACAAGAAATTCCAGCTGAGGTCCTCCAGGAACTAAACATAAAATTAACTCCTGTCCTATGTAAACTCCTGATTGAATGGCTATATCGGTGTGGGTTTATCAACAAGTATGTGGGCAAAACATTTATAAAAATTAAAACTAGGATAGTGAGTCTGTGTTTGATTAGTTAAAATCAGTATAGTAAGAAATTATGGAAAATGTGCCAGAACATTCAAAGGAAGTAAAACAGAAAGAAATTAAATTTTTTACTCACCTCTGCAAGGCTCAGCTTTATGCTTCCATTCTGTAGGGGATCTTTAGATTCAAAAACATCTGTAAATGTAGAAAAAGTATTTCTTTGTAAAAACAAAAATAGCAAAATACATTTCACATTTTTAATCGTATCTGAAAAGTATGTTTACAATAACTTGACAGTTTCAATGACAATATGCTTAAATTCAAATTTTTCCAGCTGAATGAAATAAGACACACTGCCTTAATTATTTGTACCTTCCTACTTTCTGTCTCTAATATTTGTCACCCTCTCACTCAAAATGACCATATTTTAAATTCTTTTCATGTGGACATAGTACAGAACCAGGAGAAAATAAAATGAATACCTGTAAGAGGGCTCATCCCAAATAAAGTAGCAGGAGGAATAAAGTAACAGGGAAAAATGTTAATAATTTCTTTTTCATCAATATATGAATAATGTTTGATAAGTGATAGACTTTTAAATAAATTATTTTTAGGCTGATTAAATCTTTTTTTTAAATACACGGTTCATAGTATAAGGGAATCATTTTTTGGGATAACATTATGGATTTATATTTATATACCAGGAGATGTACTGTCACTTATTATCATGTACATTAATTATAACAACTGCATTTATACTAGACATTGTCAATTATTTTGCAGATGCTAATGAAATAAATTCTTCTGTGAAGTGGTTGCTGTCAATTAAAATTCCTTTTATTATTTTTTCTGACTTGAATTTTATGTTCTTCCAGGCATTTAAGATGAGTTTGGAGTTTTCTGAAGACATGCTTCCCTTAGTATGTGACTTCTATTTTTAACAAAAGACCATGAATTGTAATCCTTGTGAAGATGATTTGCAGTTCTAGTCCCTATTTGTTTTGAATAAAGTATGATTGGTAAATACAAAAGACATTAACGTGTATAGATACTCATCCAACAATTTTAAAATTCCTAACTTCTTGAATAGCTCTCTGCAAGAATTTCTACTGCTTAACCAACATACAATTCATATTACTTCCTTTTGAGCTCACAGTTCCTCAATTCCTCAACGAATTAATTAATTGAATAGAACTGGGAGGAGCACATGCATGAGTGGCAACTTCCCTAGTCATCTAATTACTGCTTTCTATTTTCATTATTATCTTTTATACTTTGAGTGTTAAATTCCACAACCCATCTACTTTTGCCATTTACAAATTTTAACCTTAAATTCCCTCTGTGTTTTTGGTAAATTATTCATCACTTTCCTTGGTTGTTTATTTCAATCCCTGACTCGCTTACCCTATCTCCTTTATGCATTAAATCAAGTGCTGGCCTGTGCCAATGGTTGTCTTTTTTTCCATCGTCTACTCCTAATCCTCTGACCAATATTCCTTTAAGCTCTATCATCAACATATGCCTTCTACACTTCCAGTACTCTCTTTATCTTCCTTCTGTCTTCCAAAAATTCCTAATCCAGTTCCTTTAATATCCCAGTTACTGACTGGGTCCTACAGTAATTTCCATCATTGGCCACTGAAATAAAGACTAGAGGCAGGTAAACATAGAGCTATGGTCACTACTTAGATGAGGCATTGGATGGTGAGTTGTGTGGAAACCACTGGCAGGTAGAGTTACACTAGACATAACCTAGACATAGAATAGAAGTATTTTCTGAGCTGGTATCTAAAGTTACAACATAGCCCCTCCAGTTTATGATTAGTTGAAATGGTGCCTTCTTGATGCTAAAAGATTCAATTGATGATACAATAATAGATGACCAAAATGGTACATGTTATGGATGCAGGAAAGGAGAAATCATCAATATAAAAGATATAACTGGTGTTCAGGAAACTATAAAAAAAAAATGTAAATACAATAAGGAAGATGAAGACTATGAGAATTTATTGAAGCCAGTAATCAAACTACAACTAGTGAGCTGTGGAAACATGATGAAGAAAGAATTAGAGATCAATAATTTAGCAGATATGTACAAATCAAAAGTATTTGTAGGGGTAGCTTGTTAGTTAAATGAAGAAGTGCTGAAAAATAAAGTTTTCTCATGGTGTTACTGAGTGCAGTGGTGGATCCAGGATTTTGGTTTGGGAAGGGCTTGAGCAGATTTTGGTTTGTTGGGGTTGGGGGAGGGTGGCTTGAGTGGATTTAGTTGGGAGGGGAGGGGGCTTGAGTCGGGCAAGGGTAGGTTTTATAGACATGCCACCCTTAAAAGATCAGTAGAGCTGGATCCACCACTGACTGAATGTACCACACTGATAGAGTTGGTAGAAGGTTATTCATACTGATTAGCACAGACTACTTCAGTTCACTATTATTCTCAGATGATAGACATGAGTTACTGGGATACAGTTAGAAATAGGATAGGGAAAAATAACCACAAATGAAGGCAGGAGGGCGAGATGAACACATAAAAAACACAAAAACAAATAGCACAATATTTCAGTAAGAAACCTTAGTCATGTGAGAGGTGAGACATATGACATGGGGAAAGATGTGATCACATCCAAACCCACCACATGATGAGGTGTGAACTTGAAAAGAAATATGATTAATAATGCAATGGAAATAAGATTTCTAAACACTACAGTTAAGGAGGGAGGATTTCCACAACCGGTAAAGCATAGTATGTGGCAAAAATGTCTTTCAAGTTGAACACATGAATTTCAGTTAGTGGGTGATGCACCATCTGTGACTTAATCACTCTAATCCATTTATTTATAGTCCACATAAACATAGTTGGTGGCAACAGCTAGTAACAAATACAGGTGTTTGATAGGGTGCAAATGAGGTCACATAAGATTTTTTTTTTTTTTCGGGAACTATTATACAATCAGTAACTGAGGGTATAAATGAGATGGGCAAGAGATCACTGGAAGAAAGTAGGTAGATGAAGAGAGTGGTTTGTCTGTATAATACATACATTGGCAGTGAGGCATGAGTGGAATTGGGTGAAGAGTTTGGAACAACATGTGGAAGGGAAGAAATGAGCATAGTCATAAACTAACTCATGCAAAATAGAATTGGAAATTTTTTAGTTCTAGCTAAGAAAATCATATGCTGAAAAATCAATAATATGATGAAATGTTCACCTGATAGTAAAATAAATTAAATTAAATTTTTTTTTTAAAGCAAAAGCAGGTGTAGATTGTTACTGTGATATAAGCTCTATCACAATGTGTTACAAATTTATTCCTTTTATGTTCTTAAACTTACTGAATGCTACTGTTAGATGCAGTATGGCAGAAACAAAGTCACCAAATCGTAGTGTCCCATCCTTTCTCATGTAACGAAGAATGAGAATTGACAGGACATCAGTGTTTAGCTGGAACCCTGTAACATTCAAAAGTTATGTAAGTGATTAGTGGTTTAGTTTAAGCATACTATTTCAAATGCAATATTATTATTGCTGGATGAATGTCATATTCAAGCTACAACAATATTCAAGAAATGTAAACAGGTATAGTATTTTTACAGCATTACAATATGAAAAAAATTAGCACTCTTCCTAGAGAAGAGAATACATCCACATCCACACGTAAACTAAGGCTCATTAATGAATTACATTAAAGCCAAACTAAAGGACTAATAAATGTTACATAGTTCATCTGTTATATTTGCAACTGGTGAATAAGCTCACACTGTTAACAGAATTCATAGTCTAATGAAACTTTTGGAATATTAATTCTTACTTGATTAGACATGGTGTCCATCTTTCAGCTATCCTTACACTGTTATCTTTCTAGTCCAGATTAAATAAATACAACTAAATGTTTCTGAATATAATAAATATGTTCATATACAGTCTAAACAGTATACAAAACTATTAGGACACTGTTAGTTGTCTGACAAGAAACCTAGCCTAAAAGTCAGTCAGTGCATGAAAAAAATGACTAGTACTACAGAAAATGTTGATGTATTCATCTCGGTAGAAAATCCCTGTATTTTACTAGACTTATTATACTAATAAAATAAGAAAGGGTGGGGAAAGTAGAACAATCATTTACCAGAAATGAAGACAGTCTGTAGTAATAAACCCATAAAGATAAACATATTTTATAACTTTTCGGTATGAAACCATATTCATGTAAATAGACCAGATATATAGCAACAAAGGGATCAAATGGGCATGAGTCTACACTGAGAGCTGGACACTATGGACAGAGTAATGGTGGTGATGAAAGTGGTGGTGTAGTGGGAGGAATAGTAAGTAGACAATTTTTAACTATTGGTAGGTATTATTACTGGGAATTAAAATAAGATAAATAATAAATACATAAATAGAAAATAATAATTAATATGGAAAGGAAGATAAAATACATGCATCACTCATTAAAGTTGAAGGGAGGAAGGCAGCAGTGGCAAAAACACAATATATAGCTGTGTTGACCACTGGTACCTCCATGAGCTCGTAAAAAAAAAAAAAAATGGCATAGCCTGAAATATTGTGTTTTTATATGTGAAGTGTTGTTGTTGTTTTTTTTTTTTTTTTTCCTCTTGCTGCCCTTCTCCCTTCAACTTTGGTGACCAATGGAAGTATTTCATCTTCCTTTCCATATTAAGATCACCTCATTGCATTTTTTCCTTCGCCATTATTTCTAAATAGAAAATAATTTAGACCAACTAAATAAGGAGGCATAAAATTTGTATGTATAAGAAAATTAATAATTGAAAGTGACGGGATTACTGGCAGGTTTTATCAGAGGTTGAGGCCAGGAGAATGCTTGACATCAGAGATATGATGGTAATCTAGTTCCCAGAACTCATAAGGGGTTGTGGATTTTGGAAAGCCTTTGAAAATTCTTACTGTAAAACAATCATTGTTGCTGTCTGAGTTTTGAGAACAGGCATGAGCTATCATCAAATCGTCTAGTTAGCTTGTTTAAAGTGTATGGCTTTGGCTATACATTCTGATGGACAGAGCTCGTTAGTGGTAGGCCCTACGTATGAATTAGTGCAGTAAAGGCAAGTGAGATGGTTTATGAGGTATGTTATTGCGCAAGTGGCATGTCCAATAATGGGAAAAGAATCCCTAGTGGTAGGAATGGAATAAGTCACAGTAACCAGATGCATGCTACAAGGTTTGCAGTGAGGACTATATCTTTGTGCTATTCTGGAAATATCAGAAGGTGAGTATTTGTAGATCAGAAGTTCTAGAGGTTGGGTGATCTGCTGAAGTATGTGTAGGGCCAGTGGGGAGGATTTTAGATACAAGATGCACATTTTTTGGAAGTTGTGTCCACAATGAAAGATTTTATTAATGGACTTGAGACAAGAAAATTATTGCATTGATTAATATGGAGTTACGGTTAGTTTCTAAAGGTGTAGGATAGGGGATGCTGTGTGAAGGGTACGTTATCATGGGGGTAGTAGCAGGAAAAGTGAACACTTATGGAAGTATCAGGTAATTGATTGGAGCAGATGCCATGAATGACAAGGCTATAAGACTGGAAATGTTTGGTGTGGTAAAGGTGTTGTAAATTTATGACTTTGATGTGAAGAGAGATGTGTAGGTACCTTTCCACAGGGAAAGGTACACATGGAAGATGGTGACATGTGTGACTGTCCAGGCGAAGTTGATGGACTTGTTGCTGTATAGGGAGTTATGGAAAACCAAGAGTTGGTTTCCTTTTTCATTGCGTAAAAACATTTTGCTTTTGTTTGTTCTCAAACTTACAGTAACATTTTATAATGGAACTGTAAACAAAACTACACCAATTGATTTCTACCATCCAACTCCTGATTGTTTATATTATTGGAAAGAAGAGTTGCATGATGGTTGTTAAAAAAGTATTAAAACACAAAATGCAAGGTTAGTATCTACAGCTGGCACAAGAAGAATGGAAGCTTTAAATTGGGCGGAAAATAGGCATGCTCATTTAGGAGCTGTTTTGATAATGATTCCTATGACTGTTAAAATATGTAGCAAAAGTTTATGTGAATTATACTTACTGTCAGCTGATTAAATTATGCCTGGTTATAATAAATTTAATCACATGGGGAAATTCATAGTAGTCTATTTTCTTTTAATTTCGTGGATAACAAATATATATATACAGAATAATTGATCAAAAGTTTCAGGCAGAGAGCCCACACAATAGAATCATAGAACAAATCACTGTATTAATATCATTCATGGCATGTACACATCAGTTATTTCACTAAACAATTTATAAACTGAGTAATTGTTCCCAGCTATAGATATAAAAGGCTCTAGCAGAGAGGTGTGACGTTTATCTTCTCTTTTTTATTTTATTTTTTAAATCCTTGTACACAGCTATTTTAGTTAAATTTCATTATGTATTGTTTGTATAGACTATGCATATAACTGTGATTAATACCCTGTAACCAATTAATTAAAAATGTGTCATGTTTGTAAAATGACATTACCTAAAGGGCAACAGCTCTTGCCCAAACATTCTTAGAGACACATGAAAAGTTGTCTACAGAGTTTTCAGTAATCACAAGAGGAATAGGCCAGTTTAAATGTCTCTGATACTGGCATCAAACCATTAAAACCTCAGAAAATATGTAAGTGTTCGACAAGCTTTGGAGGCTAATCTTCGTCCATCAGGGGCAATCTGTGGCAGTCAGACAAATCAGTTAATTCGATTTTGCTCTTAAATTATCAGTATCACATGTACAAAATAATGGTGGTTCAGGTGCTGCAGCAGAAAAAGTTTGTATGGTGGTTTATGTTTACATAGAGAATGCTTGAACTGCAAAGGAATAACAGTGTTCTCATCACAATTGATAAGGTGCATTTATATTTGCCAAGGAGAGTAAAACAAAAAATTCTGGATATTGCTAAGCAACAAATTCATTACAACTCCATCAAAAGTACGGACAGTGTGAGTGAGTGATTGTGTAAATAATGTATAATTAATGGAACTTACATTTTCAAAGAAGGCAGGCACATGGTAACAATCAACTCACAAAAATTTGTTACTATAATGAGTTAGTTCTGATTGCCTGAACTGAGACATCACACTGATCTCCATACAGTTTATATTTTTGAATAAAAATCCGTCTTCTAACAACTGTTTTTTATTGACTTTCATCTACCAGACGCGTTTCGCCCTTCTGGAGTGGGGCATCGTCAGTGGCTATAAATAACATAATATTATCATCATATTAGTGTATGTGAATTATGTGCATTAATTATATACATATGTTCATGCTTTAAAATTTTAACGTCTGTATGTTCAATCTGCCATAATTATTCTATATAGTGTTTTATAGTATCTGTGTTCAAACATAAATTCACTTCTTAATACTAAATTATCTGTATGGTTATAATCTTTATGTACATAAACTCTACTTACTAAAAATTGTGGCAGCTAGCACATGTCAGTCCGGAACAGCACCTTCCGCAATTCTCTGCACCGTTGTTTCTTGCTACACTTTAGCATTATTACATTTAATATTGCTCACTTCACTCTGTGTTGTATAATTTGCTGTTAAACTGCACTTTTTAACTACTTTAACAGCAAATTATACAACATAGAGTGAAGTGAGCAATATTAAAGGTAATAATGCTAAAGTGTAGCAAGAAACAACGGTGCAGAAAATTGTGGAAGGTGCTGTTCCGGACTGACATGTGCTAGCTGCCACAATTTTTAGTAAGTAGAGTTTATGTACATAAAGATTGTAACCATACAGATAATTTAGTATTAAGAAGTGAATTATGTTTGAACACAGATACTATAAAACAATATATAGAATAATTATGGCAGATTGAACATACAGACGTTAAAATTTTAAAGCATGAACATATGTATATAATTAATGTACATAATTCACATACACAAATATGATGATAATATTATGTTATTTATAGCCACTGACAATGCCCCACTCCAGAAGGGCAAAACGCGTCTGGTAGATGAAAGTCAATAAAAAACAGTTGTTAGAAGACGGATTTTTATTCAAAAATATTTATGCAACAACTGTGGAACATGGCCTACAACAAGATTACTGTCCATACAGTTTCATTACAGCAATATTGGGCTACTTCTTAAGAAAATATTTTCAAAGGCACCTTGTTTCAATACATGGGAATGCGAAGTGACACCCCTAATCACCCAACCTCTCATACTGTGACAATTTTTATGGAATTACCTGAAAGATAAGGTTTACACTGAAAAACCAAGCACTCTTGAGGCTCCTTAAAATGTCATCAGCAGAGAAATTCAAGCAATTTCACTTGCCACTTTTGTAAGCTATATGGACAATTTTTTCATGCATCTATGAGAATACTAGTACAACTATGGTTGCCATTTAGATGTAATTTTTCAAACACCACTTGCATTTTTAAAATGTTTCTGTAACACAGTATTAAATGACATCATATACACTGATCAGCCAAAACATTATGACCACCTACCTAATAGCCAGTATGTTTACCTTTGGCATGGATAAGAGTGATGATGCATCTTGGTATGGAAGGAAACAGGCCTCAGTAGGTCACTGAAGGGAGTTGGAACTACAGCTGCATACGCAAGTCACCTAATTTCCATAAATTCTCAGGAGGTGGGCAATGAGCTCTGATGCTACATTCAATCACATCCCAGATGTTTTCAATTGGGTTCAGATCTGGCGAGTTGGGGGGCCAGCACATCAATTACAACTCGCCACTGTGTTCCTTGAACCACACCATCACACTCCTGGCCTTGTGATGGTGCATTATCTTGTTAAAAAATGTCACTGCCGTTGAGAAACATGGTCGTCATGAAGAGTTGTACATGGTCTGCAACCAGTGTATGATACTTAGTGGCCATCATGATGCTTTGCATGAGCTCCACTGGACCCATGGATGCCCACATGAATGTTCCCCGGAGCATAACGGAACTGCTGCCAGCTTGTCTCCATCCTGCAGTACAGGAGTAAACAAACCGTTCCAATAGAAAATGACAGATTCACCCCCCCCCCCCCCAATTGGCATGATGAAGAAGGTATCAAGATTCATCAGACCATGCAACACTCTGCCACTGCACCAATGTCCAGTGATGATGATCACGTGTCGATTTCAGTCGTACTTGCCGATGTCATGGTGTTAACATTGGCACATGCATGGGTCACCGGCTGAGGAGGCCCATCGTTAGGAGTGTTTGGTGCTCTGTATATTCAGGCACACTTGTAATCTGCCCAGCATTAATGTCTGATGTTAGTTCCATCTGTTTTACCAGTTCGCCCAGGCTACGATGTCCAACATCTGTAATGAGGGGTGGCTGCCCAACCCCTAGATGTTTGGACATCTTTTCACCTTGGTTTCGCCACTTGTTGAAGACACTCACTATAGCACTCCTTGAATACCTGACAAGTCATTCAGCTTCCAGAATGCTTGTGCTGAGGCTTTGGGCCTTCACAATCAGATAGATCATATGCCTTCCCGATCCTTAACATGGATACCAAGCTCACAAATACTACATGCACAGTGCATGTGTTTGGCTAGCAGTCATTCCTTATCAGGTGACACTGCTATCGCCTGGAAGTTTTTATAGGTAGGTAGGTAGTCATAACGATCTGGCTGATCAGTATATGTAATCTTAACAAGAATAAATATTGAAATTCAGCTAATAATAATTGTGTACAAGTTTTCTGAAAAGTGTTACTTCTCTTTGCTGGAACATTTCCTACTTTTTAAGTACTTAGAGGTTAGCAAATGCATAAGCAGTTGCAATAACATCAGGGCCGCATTTAAGCATAGGCTACATAGGCTGTAGCCTAGGGGCCCGCACCACAAAGAGGGGCCCTCACCACAACCTACCACAGCCTGGGCAGCTAGTAATTAAGCAATATCCATTATTCTTGTAATTCCTTCTGAATAACAATAATCTTATTGTTTATGATGATGTGTAGCTGTAGTAATTATTAATAATACTTGTTATAGCACTTACCAACTTCTAATAGTGCATCCCTAAGTCTTTCTGCCCTCAGTATTCCAGTCTTTTCCTTTGTATGATTTTTAAACGCAGTCTGCCAGTACTTCAGACTGCACATCAAGTCTTTGAAGTCACTAAATTTCAACCTGCCACTGCCTGATGCCTTTTTTAGATAAGGTTTAGCCTTTTATACAAATAAGATGTTATTTCATAAGATCACAAAAAATTCTAAACTGACACATGCATGAAATTTCAAGTAGGGGCAATTTCTTATTTCTTTTAGATAATTCTTTAAGCTTTTACAAAATATAAGCAACTCAGTTGGAAGTCACCCGCCTCGTACAGATGCAGTCCGGTAGACGGAAGGAAGAACCGTGACGATGTGCAACTTCGCACGAAAGGACTGATTTGTGACAATGCTTCTGCCTATGTAATTTTAACGTGTCGCACTTCTGAAGAAGACAAACATGTTTTGTCGAAACTGCAGTCAAGTTTTAAAGAATAAAAACTTTTAAGCAACTGGTGGCGTTTTGTGGTTTTATGCTAACATAAAAAAAAAATTAAATAATAAAGAAACTTTAAACTAACCTGGAATAGGGTAATCCATTATTTTCCAATTTGTAAACAATAGATTTTTGATACGTGAGCATTTAACTATTTCTGAACACTTTTAATTGAAGTAATTTTAAAATAATAATATATAATTTTGAAATGGATCATTGACTAAACAAACTTCTTTTCCTGAATTTAATTTGTCAATTAGCAAGATTTCATTTGAGGTTTCAAGTGGAGTGAACTTTTATTGTGTCTGAATGGAGTATAGATAATTATCGTGGCATTAATCTGCAGTTTTCGGAACGAAGTATTTCTGGTAACGATTCCTGTTGTCAGATTAAAGATGTCTTTGAATTTTGAACAATAAATTATCTGTGTTGATAACAATCTTTTGATATTACCCCTCATTGTAAAATCCTATTATAAAATTATTGGGGTTGGTGACCGATCTAATTAAATTAAATATTGCAGAGAACAAAGTATAGGAAAGAATTGGATTTTTGAACATTGGGACTATCAACCTTAAAATGTCGTAAGGTAAAGAAGAACCCGGCAAACAATATTTTTTTTCCTACAAGTAAAATGGTTGTCTGGACTACTCATTCTGATGGATAACTGGTACATGTTGAGGTGGGTGAGTTGGTATAGTTGGTATATAGTCTGGTGGCATGGTCTACCACAGGACAGGTTTCATCTGTGGTAAGGTTATACAAAAGGTTGTGGTGCGTGGATCCATACTGCTGGTATACAGTGACGACTATAACAAGTAAAGGAGCTGTAGGGTGGTATAACAGTGTTTGAAGGTTGGTGTTTGTGCGCACGTATATTATCCAAGTCATTCTGCAGTGGGTGATGTGGAAGGGATAATAGAGAAAATGACACATTTCTAGAAAAGATCAGAAAGAGTGCTAACCACATAGAAGAATCTGGTTCGGGGATACTGGTATCAATGGTCTGGAAGTAGGTTTCACCCTAGTCCTTCCTTCATATCTCATTTATCAATGATACAACCAATATACTACACTGAACATTCACACATTATAGTTATCCACAGAATACAGTTACAAATGAATACATTTCTGTCACTGGTGAAGGCAAGGGGAAACTGCCTCATTTAAATGTCCCAAGATAGCTGACATGGATGTCAACCACCAAGACTAGGTTACTGGGCAATATATATTGTCTATGCTGGATGATCAATATAATCAATAATATTTTAAAAGGATACATCAAGAGTGAGAACCACTTGTCTGCAAACTTCCATACAAGCACAACTCTTTATGTAATCTGAAACATACACAACATTCTTCTTAATACAGGTAAATGGAAATATGTAGAATTAATATGCCTATTTTGTCTATTAGTTCTTACCATTTGGTAAGCAAGCATCCAGAAGTTCTTGCAATTCAAATGCATTTACTGTCCGATGCTCGTCAGCCAGCTGCAGAAACACAGCTTCATACTGGCTGAAGCTCTTACCATCCAGCAAAGGAGGAGCCTGCATGAAAATCGAGGTTAGAAATGAACAACTGTAATTTAATACTGAACATTGCTTAAATTTTATTGTTTACAATGTAATTGCTTACATTTTATTGTTTGAAATGTAATGACTATAAGAGGATAAAAAAAAAGACTTATATATACACTCTTCAATCAGAAGCCACTGAACATCCATTGCTGTTAATTAGTCCTGAAAATGCCACTTCCATCACTAGTAGGATGTCAAAAACCCCTCACATGTATTAAAACATTTGTCTCTCAGCATATGTTCTCCATTCAGTTCTGGTGAATTACTGATGATGTCAAAAATGATTTAAAAATGGAAGAAGGTAATCAAGGATTGGTCAGTCTCATTAAACAAGTTCATCCATTTTTTTTGAAACAACAATCAAATAGATTTTGTACAGTGGTGAATCAAACAGGCTCTTTCAAACTGTTGTCACCAAGTAAGAAGTATATTACTCTGTAAAGTGTTTTGTTACATCTTGATTGAAATTAATTACTCAAGCAAATACTGAAAAGTATTTGCCCCAAACAATTATAACACCAAAATCAAGTTTTATTGTCAACTCAACATACATGGTACAGGTAAGCAATACTCCGGACCATACACACTAGGGTGAGTACCAAAGCATTTACTCTTAACTCATCATTTCAAATTGCCTTCTTCCACAGTTGCTGGTTTCAGTTACACTTTTCTTTACAACACTCTGAGCAATTTTGGCTCTGTCTGTGTGTGTGTGTGTGTGTGTGTGAGTGAGTGTGCGTGCAAAAGAGAGAGAGAGAAAGATAAATGGATTCTGGCAAAAATTAAAAGCTGTCTCCTGTAATAGAATGACCTAAATTATGAGCCTCTACAGGTATAACATTTTAGTTTGAACCTACACATTTCACCCTTCTTACCAAGTATCATGAAAAGAAGTAATATTAGACATTTGTCTCAATGCCATCTGTTCCGCGGAATTCAGGGGTATTGAGTGACTTTTTCCTACACAGTATTTATGACTGGCTATTTTTCTGAAACATTTCTGGTAACTCTCTAAACACGGTGGAGAATTAATGATAAAATGATAAGAAGAAATTTTGAATAATCACTAAATAGCTAATACCAAATTATAGTGATGTTAAAAATCATTAAAAGTCATTATGCTTCTTTTAGATTAGATCATTACTAATTTTAGTTGTTAAACAATGTGTAAGTCTGTAGGTATTTATGCATACAAAAAAGAATCTGAAATCACAAGAATTTTCTTTATTACCCATGTTAATTACTAATTTATTAGTACAAAATGTTCATTTTATACATTCAGTTGATTAGTCACATTACAGTCATTGCAACTTAATCCATCCTCAAATTTCCATATCACCAACATTTTATCCATACAAAAGAAGCTTGCAATCAGTAGTTTGTTTAAATATTCACTTCCTTTATGGCTTTCAAGACTGAAGAAGTAATTTAAAGTTTAATGACAGAAAGTGCAGTAAATGTTGATGCAGCTGTACTATGTATGTGATGAAAACTATGAAAAGTGGAAGAATGGTATATGTTACAAACATACATTCAAAGTGATAGCAAAGATTATGAAAGATGCAGGACAGTTTTCATAACATCATCTTCAAGTTCCTAAATAAATTGCAGGTTGGCCTGTTTGATAACTACAAATCTATCAGTTTGACAATGAAATCTGAAGAAAATTGGTGAAGATGCTACATGAAGATCAGTTTGAGTTTGATATAATCACACTGATGGGAGAAAACAATTCAATCAATATGACTAGTATTAAAATATTGAGTTCAACAAAATAAAGATACAAATATAATGTTTGTGGATAGTTTGAAAAAAGCTGTTAACTATCTCAAATTGAACGAAACTATTTCTGTAAATGAAGAGAATGTTAAAAACTTTAAACAAGCTGGGCCTAAATCATCAAGATGTTTTACAAAGTAGTAAAAGAAATTTGATATAATAATTATGGTGAGAGAACTGACAATGGTAATCATATACAACAGCAGATAGCCAAGTGTGGTAAAGTGAACACATTACATAAAAACAAAAATAATAAAAATAAGAATAAACCAATTCTTCAATCATGTAGATGCTGAAATAGTGGCACAAATACTGCTGTTTATTGTTTTAAGTAATGGTTTATTTTTACATCTCCAATAAAGAAGGAAAAATTATTTATAAACTGATGAAAACTTCATGACTGTAATTAAAGTAGCAAATCAACAGTTAAAAAAATGAGAAGTTGCCACCTGTAATCTAAAACTCGGGGTATTCATAATTGCTGCTTTCTTGGAGGCCCACATAGACAAAACATTGTGGAAGGAACTGTGAGTAAGTGTAAGTAGGAGCACAAACAACATCATGGAGTACAAAAAAAATGAATGGGGAAGGAACAAGGCCACAAAATAAAGGTTAGATAAGTGTTACATATTAGCTGTCAATTAGGATTCTAAAACATCTTTCTAAAGCTGTGTGTATCAGTAACAAAATTTTATGTAAGTAAAGCCTTGAAAATGGGAAAGCCAAAAATAAGTAAATTGTAAAGTAGAATAATAGAATCATTTATAATAAAAACAAAACAGTTCTTTGCAAAAATGACAAGTGAAGAAATGCATATTGAAGAATCTTATCAAAGAAAAGATAGGATGATCCATCTCATTCTGAGTTATCCAGATTTGTTAACATGCTAGTAGAGAGTGCAGTTGAAGGAAATAACAATGGAGACATTAATGACCTAGACATCAACACACCAACAATGGAGAAAGTTTAAGATTTAAGCACCTTAAGCGGATTATAATATACCAGTTCTGTTTGCATTATTTCAGAAACTATTGGGTAATTATTTTTGTTGTTATGTATAGCAACATTATTTTCAGTAATTTAATTAATCTTTAGACCTCATACAAAACAGATTAAAACAACGTTGTAATTAAACAGTATTTATCAATTGTACTAACTGCTGTTGAACATTCTTTGTAATTTGCATTACTCTAATTGCTGCATTCTTAATAATTAATTCAGTAACGGACTGTTGTAATGGTGGCATATTTATACTTCATGCTTTATTATGCGAAGTTACTATATTTCCAGAGAATTCCACTGTTTGAGCATTCCGGTTAACCAGTTCTGTTTCCAAATTGCTAAAAATTTTGTACTGTCTTTGGCAGTGACTGGGCAAGTTAAAATGATTACATGTGTACTCAGGTTAACATACCTTGTAATTTTAGTCACCTGTTTATGATCAACTTTTTAACTTTAAATTTGTAAAACAGTGGCTCAAGAACACTAAAGTAAAAATAAACAGGAATTTAATATACTGGAGCATAATTTAACAGCTGGCTACACATTACGAGACAGAGAGAGATCTGATGAAATCCTTAAAGAACTCAAAGTCAAACCAATTCTCCAAATTGTGTGCTCTGGATAAGAAGAAGAAGAACAACAACAACAACAACAAGAAAAAGCATAATTTAAGGAAAACCTTTTATTTAATCATGTCATTATCTGACACTTTTCTCTGACCTAGAGAGTGTTACAGGCATGAACACTTCAAGACTGTTGCGAAGTTTGCATGGTGTACTGCTCAAAACAATGGTTCTCTTAATTGGCAAATACACAAGTTATCATTTACTCACTACTCAAATTCAGCAAAGATTACTTAGTGACTAAGCAGAAACTCAGTAATCACCAAGATTACATACCATAACGGTTATAATAGATATATGGAAATGAAAATATTTACTCAGTAAAGGATTAGATAAAAAAAATCATAAATACAATAGTTATAATAACAAAAAACATAATAATAACATAATAATAATAATTGAAAGAAAATTTGGCAAACAATGACATCGAAAATAGGGTGACAGTTTCCCGTATAAAATTAGTAGATCAGTAAATTGTATGACCTTGGTGGTGATGTCATGCTCCAATCAGATAACCAATAAATGGGAGTAGTACAAATTTAAACACTGCATGAATTAATTAGCTACTAAGACTATATACCAATATCCTTTGAAAAGGCAGAATACATGGACTCAGAAAAGACAGACTTAACATGCAAGATGAAGACAGCATCTGCAGTAGTCTGGACAGCTGAGAAATTTAAATACTTTGGTGAGAACATTCCATTTAACAGTAGTTAAATATAAGCATTAGGAGAATGAACCCAGACAGATTGGCATATAAAATATTCATCCTCAAGATGGCATAGAAAGGTCTAGGTGAGCAAGCTTTAGAATTAGTTTTTATTTTCCTTATAGTTTTTCGGCCATTGTCACTGAGAACATTAAAGGCAGGAAAGGACTGAAGGCAGGGAATAGGAAGAAATTTGGCTTTGTATTTTTTGAAAGAACCATCCTGGGATTTGCCTGGAGTGATTTAGGGAAACTATGGAAAACCCAAATCTGGATGTCTGCATGGTGATTCAAACTCATGTCCTCTTGAATGGAAGGCCATCAAAAAATCCGAGATGGGACAGTCTTTATGAAGAGAGTGTCATAATTAAGGGAGACACCTGAGAAATAATAAGTAAAACAATAAAACACAACAGTGGAGGAACCACAGAAAATGAACTTGCTGTTGAAAAACATTTGGTGGATTGGGAAGAAACAGCTACAATTCAGAGATATAAAGATGACAGGCAGCCTGTGTATTGATATACCACCATATGCAGTATCAATTTAAATTAATAAATAAAACATGGAATAAGAATGTAAGGCAAATTAAATTCAAATAAGACTAAACAGCACAAAATAATATGAAATTAACAAAGAAGCTGTAACTTTGGTTGCTTCTAAATTGTGTAAATGATTAAAATTTCAATTTTTACACTTGTTTTTGCTATACAATAACAAATGAATGTTATTGGTAACTGGAGGTAGAATCACCAATAATAAGGATAATAGGATGTGGAATAAATATGCAAGACACAAATCAAAGATATGTATTGCATTATAAAACCTCAATTTTTGTACCAGATCATTTAAAAGTAAATTGTTCTTCTAAGAGCAAGTGTATGTCAAGAGCTCTTTACTATTTAGTGCTTTGCTTTTTTTTTTTTTTTAAATAGATTTTACCTTTATAATAGCTGACTTCACAAGTGTGGGATGAATATCCAGCAGCCTGAAATAATAATAAAAAATAGTGGTTAGCATTTTCTAAAAGGGACTGAATCATTATTGGCTTATGTAGCCTCATTTCTGATTTTTTTTTTGGTTTCTATTATGCGGGAATAATGTAAATTAACCAGATAATATAATCAGAATTATTATAAATTGCAGAAACGTTCTGCAGATAGCTGAAAAAATGTAACCTGTTTCACTCCAAATTGTTTTATAGAAGACTTCTACGATTTTCAAAGCTAAAAATTTGTTCTTTGTTTGTTGAAGCAGTTATTGAGATGTATCCATTTTATTTGTGACAATGTTTTATCTAAGTTGACCTAAACACATGACTCAGCCTAGAAGATGCCTGAAGGCTTTGTGCTAAATATTATCACAAGTAAACTAGATACAGCTCAACACCAAACTCAGTGATTGAGAAGTACTTTTTAGTTACGTGTATCCCTAATAACTACAAGAAATATATTCAACAGGTGCTTTTGGCAAAATGTACTTCTAAAATAAGCTTAATGAACAGACATGTCAAGTAAAAAATTTATGTAATCCCCATAAAGGTGCTATTGCAAGCCATTGATTGTAACTGGTAGTTTGAATAATTGTTTACTTATATGGCCAATATTTTGCCATGGAATAAAGAGAGTAGCATACTTTATCTACGCATTTGTGCTGTTTATGTTAAGTTATAGTTAACAGGCATAAAAGAATAAAGTGGAACTGGGATTTGTACTGGTGGTCTCTAATCCCCTGTAAGACCCTGAAACACTGACCAATCATATACTTTTCTTGTATACACAGAAAATCATATGTGAACTTTGGGTTAAAGTGAAAGATTTTTCTGTTGTTGGTTGCAAATAGGTGGGTGCAGTGGGGATATTCTGATAGCTTACACTGCTCAACCAAAATAGAGTTATTTTGGTTGAGCAGTTTATTTATGAGGCAAAGCAGTTTCTGGAACACAGGCTGATACAGAATGATTAGGAATAAGTTTACGGAAAGTAACAAAGGGATCAAAATTTTTCATATAGTTTCGTAAAAATAAATTTTGTATCCTCTATTTATTATTATTATTTTACTCTAACATTGTGGAAGAATATGTGCTTACTTGAGCTTGAGAGGTTTACTGGAATAAACTCGTAACGTAAAACTTGATTCTTGACTTGGCTCAAATGTAGTTGGTAAAACTAAGTAACCTCCTTGTTCTAGCTGACAGCGATGGCTGACCTAGAAACAAAGGATGAAAGAGATTGTTTTTAACTTCCTATCTACTAAAACTTATTCTATGGAGGTAATAATTATTATTTGGTACTCCAATTATAACAATTAAAACAAGAATTTCTACTCACTTGTCTGCTATTTGTGTATTGTGAATTGACAAGAGACTTGTTTTTCTTGAAGAATGTTTTCCCAATAGTTTCAGTATTATTCTTTGGTAATGAATAAGCTGTGAACCCTATCACCTATAGACAAAATAAATTCAAGTATTTATAATCATCTTAAGCAGGGAAACAGTCAGATTTGCATATTGTGCATGCAGGAGCAAAGATGTATCAAAATGGAACATTTCACATAGGGATTGGGCTTTTTAATGGATTGCTGCATAGTGTAGGGGCAGCATCAGAAGGGGGAATTTTTGAGAAATTGTTGATATCATACCTTCAATACCACTCATTTTACTCTGTAGAAGAATATTTGAATTGTATGAATTAATTTAATGAAAATAATTTAATGTAAATAATTTAATGTAAATAGTATTTTATAATTGACATGTCCCATATCATTATGTATAAAGTACATGTATATGATTTAGAGGACAAATAAAATACTACTACTACTACTACTAACAAATTAATATTTGTTTATGTAACATTTATAAAAATTTTCACTATTACATACTATTGATAAGTTGATGAAATCGGAAAAATCAATGCCATACAGCTAAAAAAAATATGTAATGACATTGCTTCTTGACTTCATTTACTTTAAATCAAACAATATTTCAACAACTTACTGGAAGCTATGCACACATGTTCATGTACCAAGACTGGCATATTTTTTTTAATATTTGATTTAGCCTTAATGAATAATAACTAATGTGCTAGTCAAAGCTTATGAAAAGAGGCCTTCCCCAATTTGGCAATAGCCATTAGTACAAGTTTTCACTTATTCAACATGATTAGCTGTAATGTTCCCACCTTATGGTAAGGGTAGGGATAATACTGCAATGACAAAGAGAGGCAAGGAAATACTGATGACCAAGGATAGCAGATCATGTTTGGTAGTTAAAAGGGAGGGGGGGGGGGGTTCCCAAGAAAATACCATTTGCTTAACTTAATTAAAAATAAATAAAACAACAATAACCATGCAAATAAATTTATAATAGAAATTCATAGCAGTAAAAACTACAAAATAAATTCATGGTGGGTAGATACCCATCAGAATTTCCTGGATAGGTACTGCTACCCACCATACACATATTATCTGCCCTAACTTACACTTTACACTATTCTGACACACTCAATGTAAACAAACACATTGTGGAAGTGACTAATTGGAAAATTCACATTTGTTAAGCATTTTATTGCTGAAAACATTTTTTGGAAGTCATGCCAATAAAGATTTATAGCTAGTACTTGCTCTATGAATGCTCCCATACCATTACTGAACAAGGTAATTATTCATTAGTTTACAGTGTATGGGCCACTCAAGGACCTAACACATTGCTTGCTGTAGGGGTAGCATATCTTGTACACCATATATGAAACAGGAAACAGCAATAATGTCATTCTGTGAGACCAAAAGTTCAGCCAGGGTTGTACCAAACTTTCTGTCTCAACCGTAACTGTGATCATGCCCTGGATTATTTTAGTTCGTGCTTTGCAACATTAACTTAGTCACCACCTATCTTGATTTAACCCCAAAGTAGGAAGGGTAATAGTTAATAAAAGCCACTAGTAGATGCTGATAGACAATCACCATATTCTTAAAATTTTAGCAAAGTCACAAAGCTAAATTGGCATCAGACAAAGTCTCTACAGTTATAAAAATGCAGTTTCAATCAACCAGATCAAGCCAGACAAACCCCATTGTTCAAAGTAAAACTAACTGATGCATGTAAGCAGATAAAATTTCATCACATGTCCCCAAAGTTAAACTTGTCTTCCAACGACCGACACTTAAGTTACTCCACCGCACCACATGGCGTAAAATGCTGCCTCAAAGCTACATCGACACTCCCTAACTGAATCTGGCAGACTGGGGGCTACATTGTGCCACAAAGTAACATAGTCACACACTAACTAACTTTGCAAGACTGGGTGGTATCTACATCACTCCACACAGTAACATAGTCACTCTTCAACTGAACTGAACCTAGCAGACTGGGAGGGAGGAAAATCCTGGGCTGCTATATATAGAAACACCTGTGGGAATACAAAGACTTCTGGGTTCTCACCAAAGTAGTCTGATAAACTGATCAAATGTCTGACCTCACACTTGTAAATTTGAATCATCTTTTTGACCTTGATGACTTAAGATATTCATATTGAACTGAAATTTTGACAGTAGATAGATCGTCTAAAAAGTGTTAATTTTAATCCTTATAAAAAATTTCGTAGCTTCAATAGTTTAGCCGTAAACAAATTGTTTTCTGACATTCCAAAACCTTTTAATAACTTTTAAAATTTTGCAGCTACTAAGCTGAAATAACTTCTATTTTAATTTTAATCGATTTTTTTTGTGTTTAGTACCACAGACTCCCTGCTTACTATTTTCAAAAGAGTGTAATAACATTCCTCAGCAAAAATAGAATCTTACTAGTTAATATTTCCTAAGCTCTTATATTTATCAACCTGAAAGTGACTTTAAACAATTCTATGTATTACAAAGTGCCTACTGAGCGATTTTGAAGTCACTATCCACTTTCCCTGATTTATTATTAATTTCTCAAATATAAGATTGCTTGAGGATGATGCAACAGAGAATACTGCCTTGTTCAGATACTTTCTCAAAACTGTAAAAACCTGATTTCTAGCTTACATTAACTTAGTAACTGACTTTAAAAATGACATGCAATGCTATTCAATTTAACTCATGGTTCCGAGAATAAATTTTGTTACACAGTTACAAAATTTTTAGGTTGCCTTACACTACCTAACATTTTTAGAATGGAAAAAGTTTATTTAATTAAATTTCAGTACATCTTTACCAGCATACGGAGAGAACTGCTTTAGATATTAAGTAACAGCTTTCTAATTTAGGGAATAAGTATACAAAACGGGTAATTGTTTTAATGATATGCTAATTAATGTTTTGCACAAATGTCACAAAAATATGTCATACAAAACATCAAATTTAATCAAAAAGATATTGTGCAAACCTTTGGTTCCATTATACTATGTTGATTAAGAGAGATGATAACTTCTTCCATTTCACTAAGTATAAGATGGAGTTGTGGATTTATGTGGAAAGTATCTGAAATGGAAACACATTTAACTGTTGCTATTATTTGTGACCATTTCTTTTCTAAGCATATTTTACTTATAATTAGTCGAAATCTACTAAACAATGTCAGAAATTGCATGGAAATATTTAATCTGATTGAAATACGCAAGATTAACTTGTCAGTTAGTAGAATTTTGCATACAAAAGTAGAAATTAGTTTCCACAAACTTAACCTGTATACCTGCACTAACTATGAACAGATTTTTTTGAAATAACCAGGAAAATATATATGTTAACAATGACAGTGAAAATGCCATAAAGCAATAGTAAAGTGTTTTTATCCTTCCTTTAGCTGAGGAAAATATATATTACTGACTTATTCTTTACCTCATTTTTACATGTTAGTTATAATTGGATTAGGGAAAATATTTGTATTTGGTATATCCATCTTAGTAGCTATTTGGAAATAAGTTACACTTCTTACTGGCTGACCTTTTTCCCACCAAGAACATGATGTGTTTATTCATTATGAATTCAAGTTAGTCACTTTTCATTTGTTATATGGGTCCTTACATGGATAAATAGTCCATTTTTACAACCTCAAGGTCTACCACAGTGATGACACATGCCGATCATACCAGCATGGCAAAAACGCTGTCTCATCGTCTCCTGTTCCTTCCTGTAATTTATTTTGTTGGATTGTAGTTGTTGACTTTGTTCTTGAAAGTGTTGTGAGACCTTATGAACCATTCACCACCATGAAGATCGATCAGAGGCTACAACCTCCCAGTTGTTTGTATTTATTAGACATTTCATAAGATTTATCTTAAGTTCAGTGCTGTATTGTTTCATTTGACCTCCACAATTTTATATTCTTAAGTTGTTAATACATTTTGGTAGATGAATATTCGGCATTCAGAAAACATGTCGAACCCATCAAAGTTGGAGCTTAATTATAATTGCCTGAATGCTTGTGATGTTCACTTTTTTGTGAAGCAAAGTGTTTAGTCATTTTCATATTTCAATTCCTCTAACATCTTGTGGCTACATCTGTGCTGTGATGATTAACTTCAGAAATGGGAATTCATTATTTTTTTTCTCCAGATCTTAATTCACTTTAAAAAAAATCTCCTTTTTTCTCCTAGCCATTTTTATGTTAAAATATACATTGGGGTTCATGAACATTCTTATCATAATCAGTAAAGGTGAAGTTAATCAAATACTGAAATCGGTCACCAACTGTTTAACTACTGCAAAACTGATAATGGATGGAAGGTTCCACATAGAAATAAAATGTCATTGTTGAAATATGTGTCAATGTGTCACTATACTCTTTTAAAGTTTCGCAAGTTAAACTGGTATCAGATTATATTGCTCTAGGATAGCAATGGATTAGTCAGAGTCCTTGAGGAAGAAAGCAGGTAATGAAAACTACAAATTCTCAGTCACTCCAGAAATGCTTTCACAAAATACCCAACTTTTGTGAAAGACAAAGAAAAGTTTCAGTTCATTGATCAAAATCTTTAAAGTTCTGCATACTCATCTTTAATAGCAAAATTTTAAGTTCACATCACTAGAAATATTTTAGATCCAGGAAACGCGTCTCAACTGTTTTATTTCCTAAGTTCCAAAGTTGACAAAAACTACAAGTCCAGCACCTCTCACCAAATCACAAAACCAACTGGTATAGAGAGTGCTCTTTTTCAAACTGCAAACTAAGGCAGAAATCGAGAGGCTTAAATAGTTCTGAACTATGCGAACAATTCCTGATTTCTAATTTTACTCCAATCTTTCTGTAACTTTGTTGTTTTACAGATCATTTTATGCTGAATACTTTATGCAGTTATACAGTTTGTCTCAAATTGCTTTAATTAAGCCACTATTAAGTTTAGAAGTTTCACTTTAGTTATTTAAGTTTACCTATTACAATATTTTGTTTCTTGCAAAGATTTTTACATCTGGGATACCTTCTAATTCCCTCCTTCAATTGACATTTATTTCAGCTGCGTATTTATTTTTTATTTGGGTGAAATTTTTTGAGTTTTTCGTTTTACGTTCAACTTTTAATGCCATTTTCCTCCACTTGGTGTGCTCTTAAAACTTAATAAATTTAATATCACAGTTGATGTGTTATAACTTTTAATTAGATTTTCTCAGTTTACTTAGAAATCTCCACTCTATCTTTTGGCATGTGTCTTTCTTTTCTTGAACCCCTCCATTTCACAGTAATTTTTGACGTATATTTCTGTCATCCACAGCTTCAGATATGAAAATCCTGTGTTCACTCTTAAATCTCAGACTAACTGTTAAACTGTTATCATATTACTTTTACTATATGAATTTTTCTCTATCATTTGATCATATTTTCTGCTTTATTTAAAAAATTTCTTTCTACCTCTAAGAAACATACTTAGAATTTACTTATGACCTCTAATTTTGGTCAGAATGTGTTTCTCAATTTTTATAACTTATTGTGATAGTTGAAGTTGGATTATCAGTTAAAATCAGAGACATTTTATTGTTCAAGTTGTTTCTGATTGTCACAGATACATGTCGATCAAATGTTGAAATCACTCTATCATCTTTAATAAAATTCCTAGACTATACAACGTCTATATCAAAATGCTTATTCTTAATGGTACTGCCTGGGGAAATTCGTTCCGTTTCACATTTCTACATTTAGTTTTAATCTTTTCTTATGGTATTATTTTAATTTTGATTTCTATTGGTTTTGGAAAGCTTATTCACTCATGACACCACGTGTATAATTATTTCAACTGCAGTCTTCTTGTGTTCTGCTCATTCAGATTCCCTTGTATGCTGCTTATAAAGTATAATCCATACATTGTTAAACGTAAGCTACTAATCATTTACGGTATTGTGACTTCCTGAGTAGATGTGTAGGATCAGTGCCATTTCAGTTTTTAGTAAAAAATTCAAGCATAAATCATTTGATATTCACTTTCTTAACACTAAAGAGTTAATAGTAATGGCAGCTATGAATTGTGTTAGAGAGAACTGTTTTATGAACTGGGGAGCAGTTAAAATTATTAACAAGTAGTTGCTTGGTACACATTTTTAATTATTTATTTATTTTTCATTTAACAGTATTGAAGTGATGGAAGTTTTATTAATGAGATTCTCTTGACTCAATCATTGATACCAATACTGAAAATAATTAGTATTTCCATTTTGGCTATTAATTTAGTTTTACTTGTCACTAAAAATGTAGTCCTGATTTCTAGATAACAAGATTTATTTTCTAGGAGTGCTGGTGGAGAGTTAGTCAGTGGAACTGTTGAACATAGTCCCAGAATTAAATTAATCTTTATCTGACAATTTACACAGACACTACTACCAAAGGACAATGATTTCTTACACACCATAGTAAAAAGTTGTTTAAATAATTCAGACTGTAAAGAGGTTATCAAATCTTCCCTAAAACTGTACCAAACCACCAGAGTATAACCCATGCACCAATTGTTATACCTGTACCACCTACTGTTACCCACAGCACTGAAGTACTGATATAATATGGTTGCTTGAAGATCTCTCGGGTATGCGGCCAGATCAATTGATCGTGGATGAATGAATTTTCGACGGTGAATGTGCCATCATCTTCAGGTTGCGTCTGTTGGCCGGCGTGAGGAGCACAGTCCAGGACGTGACTGCTAGGCCGGTCTGGCCGTGTCGGTATTTATACCCTCCGACCCTCCCCTCCACTCCCTCTGCGGTAGTGGTGGTGGGGGTGGTACACTCGAACGCATCAAGCAGTGACCATCAATCTGTATACCATGTATACTGAGATCCGGCTATGAAGTAACCTCCATCATAAATAATGATAACAGGTTCCAACTAAACCAAGCTTGGAACCCAGGACTGAAGCAGCTCCGCAAACACCAGAGCCAAGGCACAGTGCGTGACAGAGGTGGCATACAGACTGATGGTCACTGCTTGACACGTTGGATTGTACCACTCCCACCACAACTATCGGAACACCACAGCGGGAGTGGAGGGGATGGGTCGAAGGGTATAAATACCGACACGGCCAGACCGGCCCAGCAGACGTGTCCTGGACTGCGCTCCTCATGCCAGTCAGAATACACAACCTGAAGATGATGGCACATTACGCTGTCGAAAATTTGTTCATCCATGATCAATTGATGCGGTCGCATGCCCGAGAGATCTTCAACATCATATTTGCCGGGAAAACCTATGATTACATATAATATGGCTCTTTTAAACCAGATTTTACCCCTGGGGGTCCAAGGACCTATCCTAAGGGGTCCATGATAAAAATAAAATTAATAATTACAGAAACATAAATGGAGGTGTGAGAACTCTGGCGACAATGTGTGAGATGTGAGTTGAGCTGTCAAATGATAGTTCTAGAAGAGCCAATTTCCAATTATTATTATTATTAAGGAGTCTGTGGATAATCTCTAAGGGGTCCATCATTGAAAAAGGGTTAGGAAAGGCTGTTTTAAACCATAAGACTGAAATAAGCCAAAAGGTTTTCAGCATATTATGAAGACAAGACAAACAGACATTATAAAGTAATAAGATAGTTTATAATCATTAATAATAATTATTTTTGTTGCAGCAGCTGAGAATAGTTGTTAGCAATCTAATAAGTGAATACATCAATATTTTGTTATTCTAACAGTAAAATGAAATCACTTCTTGGCTGTGGCCCATTCATATTGTGTAATTTATATGATACTGAAATAATTAATATTAATATATATTAACATGATTCATATTTCAGATATGTGAAGTCCAGTACCAGGATTATTCCTGCAGCCTCCTGCTGTGACTCCTCTTCTCCAGCAACCCTGATAAAGGCGCATTTGCCATGTGTTTTTGTGATGCAGAGATGGTTCATCACGACTTGTGTCACTATCTAAGTGTACAACTTCCAAGTGGGTGAATGTTTTCACAAAATCAGAGTATGATATCCTGCAGAAAATTTCAAAAAACTTAGTAATAGAGTTAATCCAAGATAACGCAAAAAACACAAATTAAAGGTAAAGTTTTCAAATTGACCTGTGAACAGTTTGAAGAATAGTTTTCTGATGCCTCAAAGTAATGAGTGAATCAACATATGGTATTATGTTGATTTATGCTAAGAACTAAATGTTTGGAAATAAAATTATAATAAAACATAATAAAATTGTAATAAAACTCAAACATTAACCAATAAAACTTGGCAGTGTTGTGAAATGTTGGTGATGAAAGCAAACTGAAATATGTGATGCGTTCGGAAAGTGATAACTATCAGACTGAAAGTTAATAAAGAAAATTAGTTTTAAACAATTCAATTTTTACAATAAGCAGCAAGCCTAAAATTATATTCCAAAACAAAAATGTGTCATAAAATGGAATCAGTTTCAAAATATCCTGCTTACAAAATGGAACTGGCTTCACAATATCAATTAAGAAGTTATGAAAACACTCCAAAACCTGGCTTTTATGCACCATGGAGGGCATTTTTTTGATCCAAGCATGAACATAACTTTTGATAAAAACAAACTATACTAGCTCAATTTTCCTGGAATGCCACATTTTGTATTTGCTTAATGACCACCATATTTCAATAGTTCCTTCAATAAACTTGAACATTCCAAATTTATAAAGTAAAGGGATAATAAAACTCCCATTATAGCTTCTGCAACAAGTTGATATAGGTGAGAGTTTTACGCTCATGTGGCACAAGACATACAAAAACCACCTCATATTAATTAAATAAACCACCTGTGATGTATTTGATAAAGTGACTAAAAAATAAGGTACAAGTTAAAGATGTAATTTGCTATAAATGATTCAAGTCTCAACTGAAGTTGTAATGAAGCAGTAATTTGAAGACATACAGGAATTGAATATTTAAATATTTTGAGGTCAAGATCAGCAGGTTTAACATTCTTTATTTACAGAACTTTTAGCACATAATCTCATTATTATTAATTAAATGTTGGTAAAATTTATAGCCATCTTGGTTAGAATGGCAGAATTTTGGATGGATTTTGTGGTACCTATAATCTGAAAATAAGGTAAAGAGATGCTAAAAGGTATTTGAGTGGGAAGTCAAGATTTAAATGCTTTGGTGTATGACAAGAAAAGTAGGGATTATTGATAGTTTTGTGGTTAGTCTGAGAGTACTAACAATATATCAAAGATTTGAGCATTTGATGTTTTTAATTTGATTTATGTGAAGTGTTAGAAAAGATTTTTATGACAAACTTGTTTTATTCATGATTTAAGTTTCCCACAAGGGTTAGTAGAATGAAAAGGTGGTGGAGATGAATAGAAAATGTGGAAGGACATATATATGTATATTGTGGAGGGAAGTAGTTGTCTACAACTAAGTTTGAGGGTACCAAGGTCATTCTCATTTGTGCCATGAGTGCAAGGTTGAAGTTATTCAGAATTTAGATAAAGTGTTTTTAAGCTATCATAAAAGTGTAGGGAAGTGCATTTTATAAAATTAAAGGAACTACAGCAATATCAAAACAATATTTTTGGTTAAGTTAGAGAATTTTCTAGTTATTTGTTACTCAGGTATCCATGTGCATTTTAGAACTTTTATTTTTTTGAAAAAATATCCAGTTTATAAATTTGTTTAATGCTTAATACAAATTTTCATTAATAGTGGACATGTCTAGAGAATCAAGCTGGAATTTATTAAAATCAAAATTTGAACTTTAAATTTTCATCAAACTGTTGGATTCTTGTAATGACTTGAATCAAGTAAAACATTTGCCCATATCAAAGAGATGCCAGTCAGATACAGTTAAGAACTTATCATTTCATATCACTGTTATAAACTTTTTCTGTCCAGAACATGCAGGCTGATCAAACTTCATATTAACATTCATCCCAATCACAATTACAGAATGAAATATTATTTTGGGCCCTCAAGTCAGATGGGCGACTTTTTTTTTTTTTTTTTTTGCTCTGCCAAGTTGCTGGTAGGGGCCCCTTGAGCAGAGCTTGGGGGCCCTCTGAGATGCACTTCAGGCCCCCTGAGATGTGCTTGGGGGCCCCCTGAGATGTACTTGGGAGCCCCTTAGCATGAAGGCCCCAGTGCACTGCACCACCTAGCCCTACGGTAGCTACGCCACTGCTTCCAGTTCTGGTACATCTATAGTATGATGTCATATTTCCTTTATGTTTATATCATTGAATTTAGTCACATATTGTCCCAACATTAAAGAAATGCATTGCCTAATACCACTGTTATGAGTAAGAAACAAAATTCACATACCAGAATTCCCCTTCACCCATATGCCGTACGTTAAGTCGTTCCTTTTCACTGGGAGGCACCTCATCCCACTCAGGAGAATCCCGTGCCCATGCTCCGACATACTCTCCTCCAGGGCCCAATGGATTACGCAGTCTCACCAACTGCACTGGTTCTCCACTAAATGTCTCTACCTGTAACATTTTTCACATATAACTCAAGAAGCAGTTGCCTGAGTTGTGTAGTATGCACAATAGTCAATAAAGTGTCACGTAACCTTACTTATGTCAGTATACTTTCAAAAACAGTTCAAAAGGTCCTTAATACACTTAAAACCAATAGCAGATCATTTTAGAAGCATTTTCCAGTAGGTTGAGAGTCAGAAAACATGTTAGTAAGGAGAGTTTGAGCTATTTTGTAAGTTTTCGAAAATACTATAAAGAAATTTAAACATTTTTAGAAGCCTTTTGGCCACATTCATTTTCAGAGGTGTAAAATGAGATGACAATTCAAATTAGATCCAACACTTGCATTTTAGGAAATTATATTAAGGAAATATCATGAAATTGGTGATCTTGCAAGCTCATGGAATTTATTGCACAAGTAACTTTTTTCACCTAATTTTCAAGGTACAGCTAAGATTCAGAGCTCCAAATGTTCAGCATAAGATAATACGCAACATATGAAAAGATAGACTCAATAAGTAAAAAGAAAGCATGTTTTTTAGACAAAATAAGAGATTTCGCTGACTCTGCAATTCAACATTTCTGCAGACATACAGATCTGAGGGCATACAAAAGACATTTATATTAAAGAGAAGCTTTCACTGAACACTTGGAGTGATTTTCGTTAAGATTCCAACAATACATAAGCCGTAAGAGGGAAATTAAGGTTTGAAAATAATTGCTGCTACTAAGCATTATTTTGGAAACAAAGGATTGGCATTAAGGGAAATAGATAATGAGGAAATAATATTACCATCAGATAGATAATTTAATTTAGTAAAGTTTGAGATATGTTACAGATCTGTAGCACTCATATATTTGGAGATAATGAACATACAAGTTTTTAGATGACTTTGCACTTATAGTCAAAGTCGATTTTCACCATCAAATACATTTGGGATCTAGACGTGTTATATGTCAAAAGTTGAGGAAATTTTTATAGAACATTTTGATAACAGAATCATTTCACAGATTAACGAATGGTAGGAATGATGACAGAGTAAAGCTTTTACTACTTTAACTCGAAATCCACAAATCCTAGGAGAAAATTTGTCATAACTAAAACTGACAATTAAAATATGCTTCATAACATATCAAAATTTCAGACTTATCGGAATAAAAATAAGGTTTCCCTTTGTCAAATCAAGCATCTGTTGAGTCAGCTGGCCCAATATGAATAAAAGGAGCCTCCACTAGCCTAGGCGGGCGGCAGTAATTCGGCAGGAATTGAACCGGGAGGACTGCGTGTTGGTTTTTTCGCGATGTTGAAAATTTTAGTAGTGACGTTATAATGGTGCGAGTTCAATCATCCTTCGAGATGAACTTTTAACTTTCACATCTAGGGGTTAGGAGGAAGTTGCTTACTGTGGGAGGATGGTTTAACCTGTAATCATTTATTTCGGATAGAAGTCTGAGGCTACACTGGTACCGAGTTTAGGTAAGAACTTTTGCAAAATATATAATTTGGAATTAATCAGGAAGTATGAAGTTGTATTTTAAGAACTTACCTTTATCCCTTGGGGTAATTACAGGGGATTGGCGACCATAAATAGACTCACTTAAGGGTACCAGACACGATCATAGTTAAGACAAGCTGCTGTAAGCTACAACCCCGAGCGAAGCAAAAGGTTTTACATAGGCTGTGGGATAGTTGAGGTAGAAGGTGAATTTGTTTGAAGATATTAATGAGTCTGAAACTTAAAATTTGGAAATCAAGAAACATAATTTACTAAAGCTCTGGTGACCATCACTTTATACTGAGAAATTTGTTTCCTGGCATTTTTATTTGTCATTACAACTTTGAGCAATAGGATTCACAAACTATGGTTGCTGCTGAGATATGGTTGTAGCATGTGGAAGGGAATGTTGGAACACAACCGAAAAGCCTTTGATTACAGGCATGAAGGCATATACTTAAGGTGCCATGTGTTGAGATATGCTACAAATATACATAAAAATTGAACATTTTTTAATGCAATTTAAGAAGCAAGAAGGTTTGTTTGGAAATTACTACTGGATCATAAGCTCCATTATGATTAATAAAGATAATAATAATGAAAGTATGCTGCCCCCATCTTTGTTCATGTAGATTATTAACCTATAAATTGCTTGCTTAAACAAATGAGTTGTGTAAGAACTGATGTTTCTTCAAGCAATATATCTCATCCTCTATGAACAGCAACAGATTTCACAGTTAAATCGGTCCTTTTTTCAAAAAAAAATAGTCTGTTCCAGCACTTCCACAGGTACAGACTAATTTTTTTTTTTAAACACCAGTTAAACTGTCGTTTACCTTTACAGGGGTAAATGATTACTCTTTGATGATCTTTACAAAATGCCATCAAAATTGCTAACACTGAGAATCTGGTTCATATTGTGATCACCATCTTTTTTGATTTTCATTATGATTATCAGGTTATGTTAATTTCATTTGAGTGTTGAACTTCAAAATTACCATGAAAATTAAACAATTTTAGGTAGCATTAATGCCATTATTGTGCATGGGAGTCACCAAAAGTCTCAGACACTCCTAATTGAAAAGTGGTGTAATAAAGCAATGATCTTAACATGAATCCCCATATTAGCACTTAAGTCACTCTGCTGCTGATCTGAATTAAGACTTCATTATAACCAATCTAATAATCATTTAATCTATTAACAGACAGTAAATTTACAGATTTTAATATTATTAGTATTTCTCAGCTTCTCAAATGTCACAGCAAGATAAAACATCAAATCTTACTCCTGAAACCCTACACAATGGTTGAAACCTGATAAAATCCAAAAATATTTTTTTGTTCCTTGATGTCAATAAAAAGATGTCATACTGGTATCCAAATTATGTTGTTTCCCACTATCAAGTGTTTATAGATAAAGACATAAATAAATAAAACACATTTTTTGCTATATTATTTTTGTAGGTAGATTACTGTTAATGTTTTTTATGGTATTGAAGCATTACTGGTAGTAACTCAAAAGTTCTATACTTATTAGATCACTATTAAATGACATTTAATAGCCAATTTCTTACCCTCTCTATAGCATATAAACGATAATTTGTTCCAATATGTATTCCATTTGCCAGCTTCTCAACTTGATTGCGAACCTGAAAGACAATTAGTTCAAAACTTAGAACAAATACATATGTGATATACAGTATATAAATCTTTATAAGGTTACATATTCATAGAAACCAAGAAACAGTTAAAAAGTTGGAAATTAGCATCTGATTTTACAACGTTTGTTCTAAGCGTTCTTTCAATTCTCCTACCGTGTTGCTCGTAAGATTTTATTGACAACTAAAAATCAGTAGCTGGAAATACAAAATATCAAACTGAAAGATGTGGATGACACAAGTCACATTACAGAATGAGAGAAGACATTAAAAAAGAAGTGATGGAAATACAGGACGTTATGAGAGAGGCTTATTCAGTAGCACATCCAGTTCACTGGACTGGGAAACTGATTATATTTAATATGATTCTCTTATCATAAATTTATAAATTAACATAATATTGACCAACATTAGGGTATAAAGTGCAACCTTGGCTCTAAAGCAATTTCTTAATGTGAGAAATATTTACTACTTTACTAAAAATCAGCATTGATATATTATAGAAATTATCCACATAAAAAATACCCAATGGTCTGCTTAAAGCATATTCATATCATGTAACTATTTATGTCACCTTCTAGTTTCGTACCATGAATCCATTTCCCCATATGTGGAAATTATTGCAGCTATTACACATATTCAATCATATTACCTATTCTTGGAACACATATGAGAAGTTAGTTACTGAATAACAAGAACAGCAAAAAATGATGGTTTGTTGGATTTGTATGTCCAAATGTCTAATGGCATTTGCCCAACTGACCTGTGTGGTGGCAGGCTGCACAGTGCAAGTGACAAGTGATGTCATGTCAAGGAGCTTGGCCAATACACGGCCACATGTGGTGGCATCTTGCCGGATGCCAACACTCTCTGTGATTCCACCAGTCAGATCTGCAAGGCCATCCAACAGGGTTCCATATTTGAGTGCCTCGTATGACCCATGCAATCTGCAAATACAGACAAATAACATTCTTTAATTTAGGCCCTGGTATCACGAGTTACTATTATGCTCCTTAATTCACTTTGATAAATGGCTTGGGAAGTATATTAAATGAACTGGATGCCAAAGCTTAAAACATAGAACAATTAGTGATGCAAAAATGAGACACACATTCTTTTCGCCTAGAGTTATGAATGACATTTACGCTTAAAAATAGCTGAAATGGGTGTCTTCGGAAGACAGGAGTAATGTAAAGGCGTATATTTGAAATGAGGCATGCAAAGATTTTGGTGTAAGAAAAAAAGAAATGCATGGAAGGAGAGATGACAATGACCACAGGCTGTTACTTGATTTCAGGCACAAGAGAGTGGGACAATTTTCTTTCACAGGTAAGGGGGTCGGGGATTGAAATAAGTTACGAAGAAATTGATAAATAATTTACCAAAAATGGTGAAATGATTTAAAGCTGAAATTTGTAGAGGGCAAATATAGGTGGTTGCAGGAAAGGGGGAAAATGGGAGTGTATGGAAATTGTCACCGGAGCACGCACTCCATCACAATGAAATTAAATTAGTTTTAGATGATTTTATAGATGGGAGTGCAAAAATATCTGCAGAGAATTGTGTTTCTCATGAAAATAAGTCATGATCAGGAGAAATATTTGAAATTGATTTTCATTATGGTTTACCTGTAAAAATTAATAATCTAGAAAACTGGCAACTGTGGTAGTTGATATTCAATCCTTTCTTCATTTTGCTGCTACAGATCATTTCAATCATCTTTTTATGCTCCCTCATCTTCACAATTAGAGTGTTTTTTTTTTTTTTTTTTTTTTATTTATTTATTTTTTTTTTTTTAAATAAGTAAGCAACCTTTATGAACTTGTTGTTTGACTGATTGCTTGATTTTAATCAAGATTTGTAAAATATAGTTATCAGTCTGGTAAACAGTGCTGAGCCACCAAAACCTTAAAATGTTATTGGAGAATACTATTTATTTACAGCATTTTAATCCAAAATTTAGGCTTCTCAAGTTCATGAATCAAATATAAATAAATGGTGGAGATGATGGTATGTTTGACTGTGTGGATATATAACAACATCACTTTTTGTATTTGTATTAATTACTATTATTTATCACATTGCTGTTACAAATACTATATTAAATGGCTAGATATTGTTTGATACAATATCCAAAATGTGTATAAACGGTATCATCACGTACTAACCAATCGACCAATGCAGGCCATATTCACATGAAATGTTATTGAAAGGGCCGCAATTTTTTTTTTTTAATCATTCTGAATGTTGAAATGCATACCGTGAATGATGCTTTCACAAGCAAATAAAGTATTGGGTTTGCACACATACCAGGCAGCACCATTTCAAGTATTGTTTGCAGAGAAGTCATGTGAACAATACTGAAGTGTACTTGTGGGTTATCGGCAAACATAAAAACTTTTCCGGTTTCTCAAGGAGAGTTAGA
This sequence comes from Vandiemenella viatica, assembly GCA_031002005.1. Classification (NCBI taxonomy): domain Eukaryota; kingdom Metazoa; phylum Arthropoda; class Insecta; order Orthoptera; family Morabidae; genus Vandiemenella; species Vandiemenella viatica. The sequence goes on along the minus strand of JARYHS010011408.1, from coordinate 162,389,267 downwards.
AACAAGTTAGAAGAGTTAGATTTGGTATCAAACATGAATAAAACACTGCTTTGAACATTAATTCAGAAGGAAAGGAGAAGATCCAAGAAAATGGAAAATACAGTACTTCTCCTTTGCCTTAACCTATCTGGCAAATATTTCTGTAATAGTTTATCTGTGAATCCAAAATTCTGCATGGATGAAGTCAAGAGTACAGCTAGTTTTACCTTAAATTCTTTGAGTGCATTTCACCACCCAAATTCATTTGCTCTCTACAAACTTTAATGTTAGATTCTTTTACTGTTTCAGGTAAACTGTTCAGCATTATCTTTAGAAATTTATTCTGGTCTCTGAAACCCTTATCTAAAAAATTAATTCCAACTTGTTGTCATAGTCATGTATTTCCTTTCACACACTACTCCCAATTCTTCTGCAAATACTCATCAAAATCTAATACACTACCAGCACTCTCATAACCTGCCTATTGTCTGTCAATCACTCACAAAGCTGCTCCTTTATCATATTATTACTGATTGTGTTCTGTGATAATTCCCACAAATTAAAATATCTGCCAGCTCTTCCAACGGCTATTTTTTGTACCCTACTCAAACAATGGTCTGAGGAAGATTTTTCAACCCAATTCCTTCACTTCCCTGCTGTAACTCCTCATTACCCTCCCCAGTAAAAAAAAGGCTTTCAATACCTCACCTTGCCACTTACCAGTTGTGTCCTGCCCAACTGAGTTTACTATTGTGATGTCATTTTCTTTATGTGGATATCATTTATTAAAATAGTATTTAACTTATTACTCATTACTCAAAATAGGTAACAATTATTTCTTAGGATGTTTGGCAGAATAATTTCTAACGAAATTTGAAATGAATGTGATATAATACAAAGGCTCAATTTATTTAATTAACTAACAAATACTGATTTATTTCATTATGATAAAACAAAAATATCACAAAACACCACGAAATTCACAGGAATCTGAACAGATATTTCAAAAAGACTATCAAATATAATTTTCATGAAACATGAGTGTTCATCAGAAAAGAACACAAACACATGACTTAATTACAAGTTATAACTTGTTCAAAAATAAGTAAATAATCAAAAAATGATATGTAACTACATGGATGTTTAAGGTTTCAAACTAATAGAAAAGCACTTTATCCACAGAAATCATAATTGTTTCTCAATTTCTAGTGAGAGTTATCTTTCTATTGTCTGTATTCAGACATGGTTCAGTGAGGAACAGCCACCTAAACATGCTGTGTCCAGTCTTTGAGTCTCTTGTCACAGTAAAATGTCTGTTCTGAACTTCTGGCCTTTAATTTGTGTGTTGGTAAAAGTTTATGACAGTCACTATTTTAATTTCAAATTACTTTGGTAAAAGCCAAAAATAAAATGCTCTTAATAATGAACTTCGAATCCTTTACAAAGATTGCAGAAACATTTCTAAAAGAACTTTTACCAAAATTCATAAAAATTCCTTTTTTGAAAACTAAACAGAAAATTTTAGTTCTAATGTTACGTTACTTTCACTCACTAGTAGGTCTTACCTTCAAAATTTCACAAGTCAGAATATGTCACTGTCTAGAAAAATCCAAAATGCCCACTATATATCCTCCCTAGACCAAGTTTCGTAATAATAGGGTGGCAGAACGGGCAAAATGCAACGGCCCCCAGCCGGAGGGGACACCCGGCGCCACCTGGATAGCCCATAAATTTGGTGCCCCGATTTATCCCCCTCTCTAGATCCAGAACTGACAGAGGGCCCCATCTGATGAATTTTCCACTGGCCTCAATGGAATAGTTACTCCACTGCCAGGACGCTCACTTTTGCCATTCCTTACACGTGCGATAATGGTTTAATTCCGAGACTGGAATAATGCTACGAGTCTCATTAAATAGTCTTCCATCCCTCACGTCACCTACCATTAGGTGATAGCTCGATTAAACAATCTTGAATTCCCGGATATCTTCTCTCGCGAATTGCTATTGATTCTTTAGAGATTTTTGTTTGTTTGTTTTGAATATTTTTTTTTTTTTTTATTAAATGACATGAAATTTTATTTTTTTGCCAATTGTTACAAAACTTATATCAAATGTTGCCCTGAATTAAAACAAAAAAATGCTTTCTTTGTAATCAGATTTCTATAGTAACACTTCATTTCCTAGAAATAATTATTTGAAATGATATTTTATATCATATCTTCAGTTTTTACTAAATCGCAAATTAAACTCAAGACTTTATTTAACCATCATACCCATGTTACAATCGCATTTCTTATTTCATCTAGTTATTTATATTAACTATTATTCTTCTGAACCCTTCTTAAATGAGAAAATATCAGTTTGTTTCCCTTCAAATATGAATAACTTTTCATATTAAAAGTAACTTCTTCTCCTCCTTTCTCAACATGAAAATATCATTTCCCCAAATCTTTTTAGTTCCACTATTTTTCCCTATACTTTTCGATACCTTAACTTTCGTAAAATAAACCCTTTCATTATTATCTAAAACTACCTCATTTGTTATCCGTTCATCAATCTGCTAAAACCTTAATTTATTTAAGCCCCGTTCCTTATACAAACCCTTTTGTTAATGAATATGGGAAAGTGGCTAAAACAGGACGAAATATCTACATAATTTCCCTTCATGCTCACTGCATATTTCTTTCAACATGTCACATGGCTAGGAAAAATAAAATAAATTGGGCCATAACCCGGTATAAATATAGTTATTGTGCTGGTAACATTTTATACAAAATAACAATGTTTCTTATACAATCGAAGGCCATTTTAAGAATTTTCACAATAACTTACCATTGACTCCTTATAATAATGTATATGAGCTACTTGTAAAAGGCATTCCCTCTTTCATTTTCAGCAAATATGAATTTTATGCATGATTGATCAGCATCTGTATTTACTATCTAAATAAAATGATATGGTCCTAATCAACGATTGGCTCTCAGTGAAGGGAAAACGCCTGATTTTGTTGATTGCACAGGGTGAGAACAGCAGAAGTTCAGTGGACCGGTTAGCTGTGTAGTTCCTGAACGCCAAGTTACACTTTCTACAGTCGGGCCGGCTGCTTCGAAATGTTGTAAACGTCTGTGACGCAATAAATACGAGCGAGAAAATCCAAATGGCGAACGTCCTTGTCTTCGCGCCAGCTGGTGGTGATTTCAGCAGTTTTATGGCTGCCGTGCAATATTACAGTATACTAAAGATAGTTAATAATTTAATATATATTGTTTTGGCAGAACAACGTTGAAACTTGACTAACATTGATTGTTATTGTTGAGGTCAGCCCACTACGTTGGTGATATAATAAGTGGTTTGTAACAACGACAATAATCATGGTAATATTAACAATAACACTAACACTTCGTCTAATTTAAAAAGACGATAGCAAATGAAAACTGTTGTAATGCCACCATCACGTGACTTTCACTAGTCGTTTTTTATGAACAGAAAACAACCGAACAATATCTGGTTTTTCGAATACTCAGAGTGCTGAAAATATTGGGTACCATAAATTTGGCACCAGTCATTTCCAGGAATAAACTAAACATCGATATACCTGAACAATTCTCCGAACAGGGTGGTTTGGATGCTGTGATACGGAACATCAGTTTACATTTTGGTCCAGGCTGCATTTCAACCTAATCCCAACATCTATTACAGTTATTGTTCGATAATCGAAACATGTACTGTACCATTCGCGCATTAATGCATACCGTATACATAAATTTGTATCTGGAATATTTGTATTTGTTCTGGCATCATGGAGAAAATACAGATTTTTAATGGGTTTTCACAACTTCAGAGCTTGGGGTCCAAGTTAAAATCTGACGTAGCCCTACATGATGAGACATTGGGACACATTTATTTTATGAATAATTTGTCATACCTTGAAAATTGCTTTGTCGATTTTGACCGCATTTAAAATTGTGGGCTTTTATAAAGAACATTGGAAACTAAGAAGGATGGAGGGGTTGGGATTTGCAAATCAAATATAGAGAATGTTTTTATGTTTGCTATAAAGCAGGGGTGGCCAACCCAAATGATCTTGCGGGCCACTTTTGAAGTTCATCATAACTCCGCGGGCCGCAAATAAAATTATATATCCCCACTAGAGACATTTTTTTGGTGTGAAAAATTGAAACATGAGTTATTATTGTGTTTACAATTATTCTTACACGCAAACATAGATGATATAATAATAATGATACAAAACGCACATTGTAAAAAGAAATATGTAACACTAAAAATGAAATTAATTTTTTTTTGTAAAAGTATGATGAATCGCGCGGGCTGAAGAAATGTTCAAGGCCACCCCTGCTTTAAAGTATACTAAAGTTCCCTCAAAGAGGAACAAAAACGGTAGCTTTGTATAAATAACATTGACAAAAAATTAAGGTGGAAGGAGAGAGAGGAGTTGGGTTTCTAAAAACCAAATGTAGACAATATTTTTCTGTTTGTTTAAAAGTAAATGTGTTCAATTGATGAGGGATTAAAACTGTGGGTATGTATAAAGAACATTGACAAAAATTAGGTTAGGTTATTACAAACCAAATATTGATAGTACTTTCATATTTATTTTAAGCATATGTGTGCAAAGTTTCATCGAAATCGGATAAAAAATGCGGGTTTGTATAACAATTAAGGGTTGTAAAAGGGAAAAGGGGGTGGCTTTGGTTTTTTTTTTTGGTCAGAAGCCTTCTCCATGAGAAAAATACATGTACGTGCCAACTTTCATGGTGATCGGTCAAACGGTGTTGAAGTCAATTAATCACGGATATATATATATATATATATATAACAACATTCACTTTTGAATATTAGATGGAAACGTGTAATAATTCCTTCAGGAAAGAGACGGCGTTGATTTTTGCAGCATAGTCAACCTGTTGCATTTCCTCACAGCAACTGGTGTCACGATGCTCAACATACCGTCACCATCTTGTACGTGCTCCACTGTTAGATGTTAGATGCAATCTGTTCCTTTCGATCCTCACCTATCACAACCTCGGCATAATGTACGTTGTAAACACCAAAGCAGCGTTACGAACGTATACTTTAATACACACATCAGCCGTATACATCGTGTCTTATATTTGATTATTCTGCTAGCTGCTCGGTTTGCACCGCTTGGGCTACGAGTTCCTTCTAGGCTCATCGGCTAAAGCTCCGTTGTTAGAGGTAATTTTTTCTTCGTTCTTTACTATGAAACACGTTTAGGTAGTTGGAAGCGGAATAGTATTGTGGGCAGTCAACGAGAAGGAAATCTTTTTAAAAGGACTTGCCCAGCTTTCACCTGGAGTGATTTCGGAAACTATGGAAAACCGAAATCTACATGGCATGACGCGGATATGAACCCACGTCATCCCGATGCCATGCCTCTTATCCACCGTACGTGATCCTAGAGTGGAGGTGGCATGGTGAACGCCGCTTTACCCTGGAGATTTTTATCCCCAGTTCCTATCTGACAGCAGGCTTAATTTGACTGGGTAATGGTTTCGGACATATCAAATTTCTTCATTGTAGTAATATTAAAAATGATCTGTTAGAAAAATAAATAAATTATTCAACCCGCCACTGTGGCTAGTGATGAGGTACAACGGGACCGAGCATGTGCCCAGGCCCGTGCGTACCGACCATCCAGATAGAGGTTTCCTGCAACCATCTCCCCCAATCTCTGCCTCATGAATCACACATTTCACAAATAAATTATTATTTTTTGTTACTTTATTTTATTTGGCTTTAGCCATAGGCTAATTTAGTCAGTTATGTAGAAGTAATAATGACTATCATTTACTTAAATATATGCGTTTTTTACATGAACTTTAGTTCTTGACACATACTTGTGCAGTAATTTAGAGGACATTTTATTGGGATAGGCAAGAACCTGCATAAGGAATTGTATATCTGTTATCTGTAGACCTTCTTCTAAAAATTCATGTCTTTCCGCTTGGTAGTTACTGCATCTCAACATAAAATGGTATATGTCCTCCGTCTCTGCGCAGGACGCACACATTGGGGAGACGATTTGTTTCATAATGAATTTTTTATCGTTTAACAAAGCGTGACCGGCTTTCAGTCTGATCATGCAGGTAATCTCCTTTCAGATAAGGTCCATACGATGGTACCCTGGTTTATCCTTGATTATATTCATCATTTCCCGGTACCATCTGCCCACCTCTTGTCTATCCTCCCACCACATTTTTTCACATTCTGACTAAGGATTGCAATCCCGCAGTGTTTTCAAACCCGCGGGATTGGCGCAAACAGTTTTTTAACGCATATATTTAAAAAATAGTCACTTGAAACGTTAATAAATTAAGTAATAATTAAATTAATAAATAAATTTTAATGTTAAATGATAAAAATGAACAGTTAACAATATTTTAATTGTCAAAATGACATTAAAACTTTTTAGCAAGTCTTAAGTACATTTCGAGGTTTTACATTTTTGTTTTTTAATTTAAACCAATTTTTAAATACACAATAAAAATGGAAAATATTCTGTGTTAGGTCATATTACCTATGTGCCTTACAATACATCACGTAAGTTTAAAAACATGATCTGCTTAGTGGCCAAGTTACCAGAGTTTTTTTTTTTTTTTTTTAGTTCTAAATAAGCGTTCCATAACACCGAGAGAAAGCATTCTATTTCACAAAGTGAATTAGTATACACTGTAAAGCGTAGACTTGGCTCAGAACAAGATCTCATAACCCTTTGTCACTGCACAAGCACGAGACTTGGCTTTTTTTCTTTACAAAAATGGTTTTTGTGGGATTTAATATTATATCTCCTGACTCCTTGATTGATCTTACAGTTGATTCAATGTTGTTAAAAGAAACTACTCACCAACACTTAAACTGTCAAGTATTTCAGTTTTACTTATGTGGCGTAACGACGTTTTTAAAGTGGAAATTATTACTTTTTATTAAGAAAGGAGACTTTCTCGTCGAATGATTGCAGTGAAGTTTTCATAGGTTATATCTCCGGATTTCATTGTAAAAACACGAAATTTCACACGTGAGGAGACGGCAGAGGTAGCCATCGAAGTATTGTGTTCCTATAACACATTTCGTCGATACACCCATGAAAATGTCATTATAACGTCATCTGTGTAGTTCATATAACGTTTGCGACACATAAGAAATAATTATATAGTTAGAAAATCGTACTAAATACGCAACATAACTCAAACTACAGAAATGTGTACTCGGAAATGAATACGTAAAAGTGTATCTATTTACTTATGAATGACGAAGGTTGACAGAAACAAACGTTTATTCACACGTGTCAAATGTCAACTGCAAGAGTACAAGCAAACAGTGCAAAACATCCGATAGAGATCGAGTGGGGCAGCGAGTCACGCAGACTGACATACGTTTCCGCCGGATTTTGCGGATTGCGGATCCGCTTAATTTTGTGCGGGATCCGCCAGACTGTCTAATGATTGCGGGATCCCGCTTTGCTGGATTGCAATCCCTAATTCTGACTTTACGCAGGAAGAAATTATGTCTTTATAATCAGTAAATGGGACGGGGGTGTGTTCCTTATCTTTGGCATTAAGTTGTTTCCTTGCCGTTATATCGGCAATTTCATTGCAGTTTGACTTCAATTCCTTTGGCTGCGCTGATTCTTAATTCTTTAGAGACTTCGTACGTTAGGTAATTCTTGCACTTCCCCTTTGGCATCCCTAAAACTGCTTGGAGAGCAGCTTTGGAGCCTGTAAATATGACTGTTTTGGTTGTGCCAGATTGTTGTTTATATTTTAGTACCATTAATATTGTATAAGACTCCATGGAGAAGGTTGAAAACTGCGCAGGTACCCTAAATGCCTGATATACTTTGTACTCCGGGTCTACACATGCCGCTGAGCTGTACTGACATCTTGAAATTGATCCGTCGGTGTACACTTTTCTCCAGACTTTCAAAGTATCATTTAAGGTTATTAACGTATTTTGAGATCTTGTGGACAGTGAGTTTTCTTTCCTACGAGTTCGTTCGTGAGGGTAGAATATATGTATTTAGAGAAGTTGGATCTTTGCCAAACTTCATCTGCTTGCTACATATTATTTATCTCTTGTTTGTGGATGTTCCACGCTTCAGTCATTTCCTTGTATTCTACTAAGGTGGGTGTATTATGTTGATTCAGTTTATTTTGGGCTGATCTCGGGGGCCAGGGTCTGCACTTTCCTTATCAGGGGATGTTGTCTAATGGAGCACACTTTGGTGCAGAATTGGAGTCCTATCTTCTTTCTTCTGAACTGGAATGGTGGTGTTGCTACACAAACAAAAAATACACTTATAGTACGGGACAAAGTTACGAGTTTCGGAGGCAGATGAAAACACAAGACTTTCCTCCTATAGATTAAGTACGCCGGGTCAATAGGCTCCATTAATAATATTGTTGGGAATATAATTATCTGTATTTTGATAACGATAAACCATTCCTGGCGAAAATACAGTTTCAGATGACGAAGATAAGGTTATTAAATATTATTCAGATCTTTAAGTGTCAAAATGACGTTGAACTTAAGAGAAAAATAAAAGAGTAAAACATCTTGAACGTAAAACAAGGAACTTACTCAATTATTAGAAGATAAAACCGAATGAATAAGTATACTAACCACTGGAACAGTTGCAGTGGCAGCACTACAACACTGATGTGGATATGACAATATATAATGGATGTAAAACTTCATAGGGAAACACCAGCGAGACGTTGGAAATTATTTAAAATTCACAACGCTGTGAAAATAAAACAAAAATAAATGTAATCAGTTTACGTAATTCAAGAAATTGACTTCTCCCGAAAATTCCCATGGTTTTTCATATTGTAAATGTGCTATAATGTTTTGTATAGTTAGGTTATAACTACAAGCGTTTTTTTCTTGCAGTGTTTATCAGTTTCTGTATGTTGTATCAGCTTCTAACTACGTACAGGACACGACATTAACACACACACAACACTTAGGCCGGGCGCACATTGACGCGCAGTCGACGCAGCGCAGCGCAGCACAGTTTCTGTGTCTCTATGTTTTGGGGCGGAACAGCGCGTATTGAGACGCAGAGCAGGGCAGCGCAGTACTGCGCCGCACGTGGCCTGCGCCACGTTGTGATCACGACAGAGAAACTGTGCCACGCAGCTCACTCGTGCCGGTTTTTTGCCGTAACACTTCTTGCGTTATTTATAATTTTGCTTTACTTATAATCATTTTCAACTATGGAATAAGAAAAATTGATTAATCTGGTGCGTAACCAACCTGCGATTCACAATATCAGTCATAAAAAATACATAAAAATTAAATTTAAACAAGAGACTTGGACAATGAGCCCAAGTGGCGAGTAAATTCAGCATTTATTTATCATACAACTGTCCACTTGCAATTTTCTTTTCTTTTTTTGAATTCATTTTTAATAAAACTTCGAAAAAGATTGATGTATATAGGCTATTATCACATTATTTGTTTTCTTATTATTTTTACTACTTCATTAAATAGGGTCCCCGAGAAACACTTAATTTGTTGACACTGCTTTTTTAGTTTCAAGTGTTTATGTTCTGTTATACAGTTTTCTTAAAAATATAATATGAAATAAAAGAGAGAAACATTCTTATAAATGTCATATACCGTCAAACGCTAAATAATTAAATAAATAACCACGAAAATACAGCGAGATTTTCTTCAGTTCTAATAGATATTTCTGCTTTGTGGAGATAATAACAGGTTACATTATGCGCACGGTGACTCGGGAAGGTACAAAGGAGCCGTGCAAGAGCCCAGGACCTCGCTTATCAGCCGTCCTTACCGCTTTTCTTGACGGTTTTTCGCACCCATCAAAACGAATACCGGGACAGACCCTAATTTTAGCCTCATGAACTACACATTTAACAAACAAGAAATACGTTTATCACAAATATAATACAGTTACACATTTCACAGACAAATGGCAACACGTCACTTCCTTCATTCAGGGCCGGCGTTAGGGGGGGGGGGAGGGGGGGGTTAAGCAGGTCAAATTTACCCGGGCCCACCCGGCTGATGGGGGGCTCCGGTCACCGGCTGAAGGGGCCCCCGCGCTCGACAAGTTGTAGAGCTGAAAAAAAAAGGTCGCCCATTTGGTGTGAGGGACGGACCTAACCGATGAATTGGCCAAGGGCCCTCAACTGCTTACCCAGGGCCCCCAAATCCTAGCGCCGGCCCTGCCTTCATTAGTAAACAGCACGGCAGTAGGTATAAAATGCTTGGCGTTAGCAACTGCCGTAAAATGCGAACGTAAAATCAAAGCTCCAAATCTGACGATGGCAATGATGAGTAAAATTCCTCAAAGGCAGCTGATCCGTAATGTTGGGAAAAGGTGATGAAGAAGAAGATATTTACACTGTTAGTATTTTGTTTTCAGTAAACTTTATCAATACGAAGTACAATTAAAAATCGTAATTATATTCTGTTTTCAGTAAGCGCTGCTGCTTCTAAATATTCATAATGAGTATTTGATTCCGTGATTGTGACTGAATGAGATAATCATGTTCATACGCTTTGGAGACACATCGAAGAAAATGTAAATGGCAGCGGGTTTGAGTAATGCTGATCCATTATGACGGTAAGCCAAAGGGTTGGGGGGAGGGGGTGTTATATTCAACTTTAATACACATGAACATACATGAAAAAGCTGATACTGGTATTACATTACGTTATTTGTAAATTCGTTTTCGAATAAGGTTTTTTGGTTTAGTTTTATCCTACGGAACAGAGAAAATGGGTTAAAATGGAATGAAAATGCGTGTCCGATGTCATGTATGGTCGCTGCTGTGGCTTCTGGGAAAGTATCCGTTGCTTTCTTGCCTGCCAGCTTTCACGGTACACCAGACACGCACCAGTGGCTGCTATAGGCTTGCACGGTGAGGTCTATTTCACGTCTTCCAAACACGTCACAGAGTAATCTATAAAAAGAACGACGATTAATATTTCGCCATCTTGTGGGTATGATGTCTACAACTTGAGTGGTGCCAAAACTTGGTGTGAAAATCCATAAATCGAAACTCTAATGGAATCGTAGGTTTTCCCGGCGAATCTGATTTCTCGGGCATGCAGCCGGATCTATTGATCGTGGATGAATGAATTTTAGACGGCGTATATTCCGTTATATTCTATATCACCTTAATATTGTAAACTCGAAGAAATGATTTGCAAAAAAAGCTGTATTAAAAGTAATTATTGCGTTTAAATTATCGTATTAATTATAAGTTATTTTTTATTACTAATGTAATTAAATCATCCTCGTCTAAATACAATAGTTTCAATAGGTCAAATTTAAATCGCGATAGAGAGTAGGCCTATGTATTCATACGCGGGCCATAAAAGTTATGATTTTCTAGCGACCAGGAATAAAACTGATATTACATGGTATAGCACAAGGTTTTGGGATTCGTAATTTATTTTTAATTTCATTGATTTCATAGTTCACTCGTCATTAATTCAGTAGAAGTTACAACTGCCCGCACCCGAGCATTTGTTATAGTTCACTATGACCATAAACAGCATTCTAAAATACCACCTATATTTACGATCCCTGTCAAGAGAAATGCTGGAAACTGTCTCCGAACCCCAAAGAAATAAGAATGAATAGCGGCTCGTGAGACAGGAGCATCCAATTCATACTGAAACGAGTCCATAGTTAACAGTTAATGTGGTAATCATGCACACTAGTTGTGAGTAGAAGGCTGTGGTTCAACAGGGAACAGTTTCCGCCTGCCGCCTAAAGGCAGCGCCACCAGCGCACAGAGCCAAAGAAAGTCTTAGTAACTCGCGCATTTGAAATACAGAATCAAATAACACATGCGCCCGTCGTATCTCAATAAGACAAAACAGTCAAATATATAGCAACCGCATCTGAAGCAGCATGTTCTGTACCCCGCGCCCTATCAGAATGTAGTGCCATTCATGATCGACCACCTGTATCGCTTGAGAAGATAAAGCAAGTGAACATTTCAAGAGAAGTTTCCTCCAGTGAATAGTCATTTTACTGACTTCTTGCGGTAAAGTTATTAATATTTCTTTACGGTATATATGAAATCTGTCCACAAGTGTAAAAATTATTGAAGTCATTTTCTTCGTGACATCATTACGATATATATATACTGTCCACAATGTTTGACTGTAACAATCTTTATGAAATCCTTTCGAAAACATATTCTAAACCCTAAGCTTTTGGATTTATTGTCATTAGCAATTCCATGTTGTTATCTAACCACAAGTTTACATTTTTTCCACTTGCAATATTCCTTACCAAGCTTCTTATATATTGTTTGGTTCCATATATTTCATTTTACTTTCACTCAGAACTAGTATGAAATTATTATAAGTTACCCTCTACCTAACACTTTCTAATTGATCTGACCCATCTTTGTTACTTGGATATGAAGTATTGGATAAAGGAAACAAAGAAACTGCCGCGAGGCACTGAAAATAAGATAGGATAGGGAAAATAAACAGTTACCCGTCACTTACCACAGATGAAGGCAGGAGGGCGAGACACGTAAAAACACAAAAACGAATTGCACAATATTTCGACTTTAGTCTTAGTCATGTGGAGCGAGACATATGGCAGGGGGAAAGATGTGGTCACATCCCAACCCGCCACATGAATCATGTGGTGGGTTGGGATGTGACCACATCTTTCCCCCTGCCATATGTCTCGCCTCCCACATGACTAAGACTAAAGTCGAAATATTGTGCAATTCGTTTTTGGATATGAAGTATTATAATGGTTGCTGCAAATTCCACATTGTTTGCAAATCTTCGAGGATCCCAGGGATACTGTGCGTCCAGTCACACCATACAATTATTACTTGAGCAACGTAATGTTTCTGCTGGCTTTCTGGTTGACCAATGGGCGAAAGTGCGTCCTGAACGCATGGCTGTCTGCTCTGGTGGTGGCCGGAAGACAACGACTCGTGGTCACTTTCTCCGCAAGTATCGCCACTGGAACTGCGCGAGAACAGGCTTCTCATTCGAGTTTTTCGTTATAACAAGGGAGAGTGCGGGTGAGTGAAGTCCCCACGAGATTATGACGTTAGTAGATGAAGTCGAAACTTGTGTTCTGCTATACAGAGCATGTACTACTACGTATGTTTCGTGCAGGGAATGGCATTTCTTCTCTGTAATAAATGACTGTGGCAAAAAGCAAATGCTTTCTAGTGAAAACTGGTTCAACTGTATTTACGCTGTGATGACAACAACGATAAAGATATAAAGAATCAGTAGGTCAGACGATGGGTCTGAAAAGTCATCACCGACATTCGTTGTGTTAATTCCACAATTGTTTACCTAATATTCAACTAACAATCGGTGAATATGGCGTAATGAAGTGAAATTATCCAAAACAATTTATGGGAGTTTTCTCAGATAAGCGTCCACCACTAAGACAGTTTACTAATGTAAATATTAGTGGTTATTACTCTAAATGAAAATCCGATCAGTACTGACTGGATTTTCATTTAATTTCAGTGGAACATATGCGCCCATGGCAATTTCCCTACACACCCGCTTTCCTATTTCATGATTATTTTTTTATCTTAAAAGTGATTGAATTCACTTCTATGGAGCAAGAGTGTTATGAATAGAACAAAAAGAATTATATTCAAATCATTATTTGAAAGTAGAGTCTTATATGGATCAGAAAGCTGGACAATCAATCAAAAACATATCAAGAAGGTGAAAGCATTAGAAATGGATTTCTGGAGAAGATCAGCAAGAATATCAAGAAAAGAAAAAGTAAGGAATACCGAAATAATAAGGCTAATGGAAGTGAAAGAAGAAATGTATGCAGTTATAGAATGAAAAAGACTGGAATGGTATGGCCATGTAAGAAGGATGGAAGACACTAGGATACCAAAACTAGTACAGGAATGGCAAGTTAAAGGAAGGAGGAAAAGAGGACGACCCATGTTTACCTGGCTCCAAAGTGTACAAATAGCAATGAGAAGACTTGGTGCAGAAGAGGAAGATATACACGATCGAAATATCTGGAGGAATGTTTTGAGAAGATGAAGTCAAGATCTATGTTCCGAATTCTTTATTGTTGTGTTGGAGAAAAACGTCTGTAGTGAGGAAAATCTCTATTAATAATAATAATAAAAGTGATTGAATGCAGAATCACTACCGAACTACTTTTGCTCTTTATGAATTTTAATTTTATATTCTTTAATCGAATGTGGTAAATTGTTTCCTCATTTCTCTACTCAGTCCACAAAAGTTACCGAGTCCCTTACTTACATCAGAAAATCTTCCCGCTCCATGCTGCCTGAAATCAATCAGCTGGTGTTCATTTACTACTCCTAATTCTTTTATTTTTATCCTTGCAAGCCTCATCGCCACTAAAGGCATGTAAATTCCAGCATTCTTTTCACTTCTAATGAATACCAACTCAGCTACTTTATCACATCAGTTACTGGTTATGTTCTATGTTAATTTCCACGAAGAAATCTAGCTACCTTTTTTTCACCCCTACACCTTCTGTATTAAATATCCAAAATGTGGATCCATTACTAATCCACCAGATAAGCAATTGTCTTACCTAAATTTTACAACCCAATTCTCTTACTCGTCTGATTCATCCCCTCATCATCCTATCCAATAAATGAATAATCGAGACACCTCCCCTATGGCTTGCTATCAATCGTTATGCCAAGACATTCATAGTTAACGATTTCAACAAGCAATTCCTCCCCACTCCTGTAGTCATAAAAATACATTTTCATTGCTTGTTGACATACCTCTAGATCAGCTTGCTATGTAATGTCAAGTACGCCAGAAAGCTTCCTTGGTTCGGATTCTATGTTAAACTTTAGGTTCCCTTTATCCGGTAAGATTACAGAGTTATGTGAGGAACTGTGCACCCTACCTCCAGCATCAAGTTTCATATGGGAGGATACAAGCAACCTTCGGGTTACTAACCACCATTTTGTGCCTCACTTTGTCAAACGGCATCCAATGCTTAAATATTAACTTCATCCGAAATATTTTTCATATGAGATTCACAATAATATCCATGTAAAAACTGGTGTTGCGTTTTGCAGTTTCCTTCCTCTCAGGCATTTTTGTGTGGGCAGATGTCAATCTCCTCATCAACTTACCGGCTACTGATGTCGAACTTAATAGGCCCGTAATTTTCGGCGAAATTTGATTCTTGCCTTTTCTGGAGCGATACTACTATGGCATTTTTCTAGTCCTCTGGTAAGCCGTAAGACTTAATACCAAATTTACAGTGAACAATATTTTCTTCGTTTCCAACAAGTTGTTAATAGCAGAAACATTCTAAATAATTCACTCAGGTTCCCGCTTCTTAATCGAACATAAGTCAATCCAGACCCCAAATTGCTAACATCGTGAATGAATGATATATTTAAAAAGGTGCAAAAAAGGGTTGATAGATTTTTTTCTGGAAATTATCGCAGAATGGAATCAGTAACAGATTTGAGAAAAGAGCTGGAATGGGATTCATTGCAAGACAGGAGGAGGGTGAAGAGGGTCATGGGAGTGTACAAGGCGTATACTGATTATGAGGCATGGAAAGATATTGGTGTAGGTATGAAAAGTAGTGCATTGAAGGGAAAAGATGGCCATGACCACAAGCTGGCACTAGACTTTAGGCACAAGGGTGTGGGAACATTCTCTTTCTTAGGTAAGGATGTCAGGGATTGGAATAAGTTACCAAGGGAAATAATGAATAATTTACCAAAAACGTTGAAAGAATTCAAAGTTAAAATTTGTAGAAGGCAAGTGTAGGTGGGTGCAGGAAAGGGGTAAAATGGATGTTTAGGGAAATTTCCACCGGAGCGTGTGCTACATTGCAATTTAATTTAACACTGAAGTGAGAACTTTATCTCTGTTTCAATATCAAAGCAACTACATGATCTCACTTCACAACCGCCAAACAATTTAGAAAATAAAAGACAAACAAGGCTATAGAACTTTCAATAGTTAGAGATAGACGGGCTACCATGATAGAAAAGGCAAACGAGCACAATATTTCAGGTAACCTCTTACGGTTGTGAAAGAGAAATAAAGCACATAGCAAGATCGAATAGTACGCACGCATTAAATCTAAAAAAAAGTTACCCCGTGAATAACTTCGTAATCGCGTTATAAGCTACTCTTGATATAAACCAGTTAAGGAGATTAAATACTTAATTTCTTTGATTTTACAATCCTTACAGTATCATTAGTTGGCAACGAGGAAACTTATTACAAACCCCAACTAGATTCTCGAGGAAAATAATCCATAATGCCTTAAAAATTGAGAAACGTAAACAATTAAAATGTGTTTCAGCTAATACTATAGTGAACCGAATCTGGTGGGTGAGCTGATTACGTACAGGCCTGTTGGCATCCAAATCGATCCGGGTTGGATTCCATGTTTTCTTGAGATTAGTCTAGGCGAATGTAGGGATGGTTTTTCAAAAAGCCCACGACCACATAACTTCCTCTTCGTTGTCCACAACTCTCTTCCTGCTGCAATGACCTCGGCGTAAGACTAGCCGTAAAGCTTTAAGGGGAAATTTTATGTCTTACTGTCATCACAACTGCTTAAGTGTAGGGCTCTGTTTTGAGTACTCCTGACTACAAGATGCATGTACTAATCACCACTCAGCTTTGTAAAAGCTACTAGAGAAGCACAGATGGTCCATTAAGGCTGCAAATATTTATTCGCTCATGGCTCTATAACTGCAGTCATGGTCGGTTTTCCGGTATTACGGTGTACGCGGTATGTCGAAATCGTTCAGCTCTGTAAAATGATTAGCGCATTGGACGTATGAACATCAATCGATGTTTCTACAGTAGAACTCCAATTATTCGAACTCCGACTATCCGAATCGTTTTTTTTAATTAAGACGGAAACGTACTGCGATTCGCAAAATAATGACTCTGCCTACACGCTATTGTCTTTCCCAGTGGTGGATCTAGGAATTTTCCAAGCCGGTGCAAAAACGGATGAATACAGTCAAACAGCTTACTTTGGCCAAGATGTTCGGTAAGCAACGACTTTTATTTACAGTACGGTACGTACAAACTGTACTAATGTAGACCTACACCATTTGTAGTACGCTTAACAATGTAAAAGTGCTGCTTTTTCATTTAATTAATTAAAATCTCTTTTTATTTAAATTTTTTTTTCTCCCATCTTCATCATACATGCAGTAATTGATTAAAAATGACCCTTTTTCGAAAAAATCGAATTATCCGAATTTTTGATTATCCGAATGGTGTCCGGTCCCAATTGATTCGGATAAATGGAGTTCTACTGTAATTATAAGACAAGTTAATACTTCGGTTAGACGAAAATGTTTCACATATTGTAGAATAATTGAACGCAATCTGAATCTAAATGAAGAATGTGAGTATCTGTTTACAAAATTTATGTTTCGTAATAACGGTTATTTTCTCATTCTGTTTGGAAAACACGCGTTTTTGGAGTTGGCATGGAGAGCTATATAAATAATACAGGCAACTGTCTAAAAACGGCACGCAGGATTGCTGGCAGCTAGTTTGCTTTTTCTGTTTCAGCACGACGAAACCGCTAAACTGACAAGTTTTAACCTTAATGTCGGAATGTCAAGAGCTGATAAAATACGGCACCTGTCGACAAGATTCGATTTTTTCTCACATATCATAACGGACAGCAATAGAGAGTGAAGATTTAATAAGCTCTGCCAAATACAGCTTTGCAATCTGTAGTGCAACAGGAACAGTGACGCATAAAATCCGAACACCGTCTTGATGTGTGTGAGGGTAGACAAGGGAGCGTGCATAAGCTCCATTTTGGCCTTCTGTGCACCCTCCTCCCCCCAGCGAAGCCCTACGTGGCTTTTGCCTCTAAACCCCCCCCCCCCCCCCCACACACACACACACGTAGCTTTTTTCCTTTTTGATTCCAGAGGACATTTTGTACTGTTTTCTCTAGTCAGACTATCGTAAATTACATACGGAGATAATTAAATGACGGAAATAAATATTCACATACTGTTATGAGTTCTGTTCCTCATTTTAACTGTGAAAAATGTTATGAAAGGAAAGCTACGTGGCCTTGCTCGGAACCCCCTCTCCCCCCACGTAGCCCAGCGTAGCCTTCCCCCCCCCCCCCCGGACCAAGCCACGTAGTTTGTGCACGCTCCCCAACAAGTGTATCCCTTCTGACGGGACGACGTTTGGCGCTATCTGGTGGCGAGTTGATGTGTGTCACTGGGGCAACGGGCTCTCTCCGCCACGCACGTGGCTCGTTCACCAAACAGGTCGTTCACTTTCCCGTCACACTGCGGCAACAACGTAACTGGCATCACAAGTGTACAATATGAGCATCAAGAGGAAAACGACCAACGATGCCACCTTAGCATGGTAGCAAAACGGCTGTTTAATTACGGATTACTGAAACTAACAATCTAAATACGTAGCAACTTAATCAGGATTGAAGGTTCTAACACGAGTTTCACACAAAATTGTACAAAAAATAAAATAAAATGAAATAAGTTTACATATAGTAAATGAAGCGACTGCTTTATAAATACAGTGTCTTGTTGCGAAGATATTCTGATGCAAAATTTAAATTTTGAGTCGAACTATACAAAAAGAGTCTTTTCATCAGGCGTAATGAATTGCACCATAAATTTATAACCTTTTTTCCCCATTGTATTGATCTTTGTGTTTCTTCATAGTCCTTCCTCCTGTTTTGGTAAATCATCATGATTTGAAGTTCTTGGGGTGGTACGTTGAGAATAATCTAATGAATCTTGCCACTTTAAATTCGCTACGAAGCTTTAAACTAACGTTTCGCAAAAATGTTTTAATGGATTCCAACCAAGAAGATTGATGAGATTCTCCAAACGAAACGAGTGTAACACTGTCTCATATAAAAGTTTACCGATCAGCGACGCCGCGGAATTGTAGTTTCGGCTATAGAGGATTTTAAAAGCGATGTTATTAGAGCCAGTGACACTGCTGCTTACTTGGAGTTTAGTAACATTCTCCCTCGCAAGAACCTTTTGTCTAAGGTTGGTGCAGTTCACCGCTGTCAGTATCATGACATTGTTCACATGCTAACTGTGCAACAGCTCACAATTCAAAAATTTCGGGGAATTTATATGTTAAGGTCTTCATCCTTTATAATCTTCACAGTCTTTGAGAAAAGGCTTCCGCAAATATAGAACTAACAAAAACCTCGTATTACTAGGCATCTAGCGAAGTGACGTAACATTTAACCTGTTTTCAGACGAACGGTCAAGGAAGGTCAAGTGGACATTGTAGCAATGGATCTCCACAAGGAAATGTCGGAATATAAGCTAAAAAAATGAATGAAAAAGTGGGTGGACGAATTCTTAAAAGGTATGAAATGCAGTAACAAAAGAGGTGGAAGTGAAAACAGGAGTGTCACACGTTAGTGTGCTGGGATCATTGCTAGTTATAATTCTGATGAATGAATGTGTTAAAGGTTTACAGTCAAAAGTTACGATCGACGGTGCTGGATGAGCGGTTAACGCTCTAGCCTCGCATTCGGGAGGACGCCTGTTCGAATCCCTGTCCGGATTTGGGTTTTCCGTGGTTTCCCCAAAATACTCCAGGTTACTGTCGGGATGCTGCCTTCAAAAGGCCATGGCCGAATTCCTTCCCGTTCCTTGTCCCCAGTCCCATCCCGCCTCCAATGACCTCGACATAAAGTATAAAAAAAGGTTACATTGTTTGCTTTTTTTTTTACTGCTTAACGTCTCTTAACAGCGAGGTCTTTAGTGACGGGAAGGGATTGGGGGGGGGGGCAAGGAATGGGGGGCAAGGAATGGGAAGGAATTCGGCCATGGCCTTCTGAAGGAAGCATCCCGGCATTTGCCTGGAGTGATTTGGGAAACCATGACGTTGTTTGCTGATCATATAATGTTACATAATAGGATTAAAACAGGGAGGCATCGGGAGGATATATATCTGATTAAGTCAACATGGAATTAAAATAAATAATGAGAACAATCAGCTTATTAGCTACACAGACAAAAATTTAAAGGTTTTATTAGAGTTAGAAGGAGGCGTTGCTCGTTGAAGACTGTAAGTGTAAATATCTTGGCATAACATATGTCAGTAAACTCAATTGGGCAGGTCCCATTGACCAGGTGACAGGAGCAGTTTCACAATCCTTCGTTTATTGGAGAGATTGAAGAGGGGATGGACCAGAAAAGTAAAGAAATTGGATTACAATACTTTGTTCAGATCATTGTTTGGATTTGGTAGTGTAGTTTGGGACCCACATTTTGGTAACAGATACAGGAGTGGGAGGTGGTACAGAGAAGGGCAGTTAGTTTGTGGAAATTACCGCAGAACACACTATCTAACTCGTGATAAAGGAGTTGGGTTGGAATTCATTGGAAGACAGGAGAAGAGTGAAGAGAGTGCTGGTAACATATATTGGTGAAGAGGCTTTAGTGGATATTGGTAGAAGAATTAGGAATAATACATGGAAGGGAAGAGATGGGCATGACCACAAGCCGTCATTAATTTTAATTGTAGATAAGGAAGAAAGATTTGAATAAATTGCCAACGAAAGGGATGAACAACCTACCAGAAACACTGAAATAATTTCAAATTAAATTTTGTATAAGCTAAAAGTAGATTGTTTGTGTCTTACAATCGATGAATTTTAAGAAAAACAGGTAAAATGATGAAATAGAAAAACGAGTGTGTACGGAAATTGCCACGGTGTCACGTACTCAATCGTAATTAAATTAAATCCATTTCTGGAGCATCCCACAATAGCTTTGGGAATTTATATAAGGTGAATTTCAGAATGGTTCCTCAGTTAAAGACAAGGCCGATTGCGTCGTCCGTTCTTAAAGCACCGTCCTGATGACCTGGATGCTTACGAGACGTGAAGCTCTGAACGCTAGCAATTAACTGCCTATCAAACAACACGTAATAAGCACCGTGGAAAATATCAACGTCACTTTTAAGACTAATGTAAACAAATAACACAGAATTAGTGATACTGAAGTACAGAGTAAAAACAATACATAATCCAATGCTGCCCAATGTAGCTTGTACTTCTGGTTAGTGTAATGTAATCAAAGACTTGAAACATGGATAAAGATACAACGTATCTTAAATAGCATATGCAGCGGTAGATGGAAATCAGGAAACAGAATTCTGGATTAAGTTAGAAAAGAAGTATAGATAAAAGTTGACTTTTTTTAATTTCATGGACGAGAAATAATGGGATTCATTGCAAGACAGGAGGAGGATGAGGAGGGTCATGGGAGTGTACAGGGCATATACTGGCGATGAGGCATGGAAAGATATTGCAATAGGTATGAAAAGTAGTGCATGGAAGGGAAAAGATGACCGTGTTCACAAGCTGGCACTCTATTTCAGGCACAAGGGTGTGGGAAGATTCTCTTTTTTAGGTAAGGGTGTCAGGGATTGGAATGAGTTACCAAGAGAAATGATGAGTAATTTACCGAAAACTTTGAAGGAATTTAAAGATAAAATTTGTAGAAGGCAAATGTAGGTGGGCGCATGATAGGGGGAAGATGGGTGTGTAGGGAAATTGCCACCGGAGCCTGTGCTCCATTGCAATTAAATTAAATTAAATAAATTAAATGAGAGCAGACAACTGCTAATCAAAATATTAATAGCTTCTCTACAACGAATGTGTTAAATCGTCAGTCTAATAGTGAACGATTAGGGCACCGGTGCTATACATTGGTCCAAATAGAATTAAGATATAGTGTCAAAAATCCCACAAATTGTATAACAAACACTCTACGGCGCTTATAAGAGATATAATAAAATAATTGATTGCATGTCGACTCATCATAGTATAACACCAAGAACTAAACAGATAGATATTGAACTGTAAAGGAATTGAAATGTAGAAGGTCATATAATGTAAACTGTTGTGTATAGAACTGTAAAGTAATGTAAATTATGTATATTTAAAACAGTAAAGGAAACGAAATGTAATTTGTTAAACTATGTAAATAGAACTGTAAAGTAATGAAATGTGAATTGTCATTAAACGCAAAGAACTTGGCTGTGTGGCTGATAAGGCCGAAAGTCATTTAAATAAATAATATTAATTTAAAAAAAATAGAGCACTAATCTTATTGACGCGCCTTGAACTCCGAAAAACAACAAAAGTTAATTTTTCAACTAGTCAAAACTATTCCAGTAATAAAACGCTAATCTTGGGGAAACCTTTTTATTTTACGAAACTGCTGCATTTAACACGCCTTTCTTCACATGGTACTATAAACTGGAACTACTGGATGAATTAAGAAAAAATTAACAAAGACATTTAAAATGCTTTACTTCTAAGAACTATATGAAGCCATTAATCTTCTGTTATATTAGCTGGATATTGTTGCTGTTGTTTATGGTGATAAATCTGCCGTTATGAGGTTCTTTAAAAGGTAACATCAAGTTTCGGAGAACATCATTTAGAGCTACAATTGTACAGATGAGTAATGTAGTTCTTCATTTTGATACAGACCAATTATACTCTAGTTTCAAAAGTTAAAACTGATTTTAAAAATTTGATAGTGTTGGCAATTAATGTTCTTGATTTGCACTCTGAGAATCCCGTTTATAACAGACTGTACGAGGGACTGGAATCATTAAAAAAAAAAAACAGTTGTTTGAGACAAATTAGCATGATATATAAACTCTTCTCGGGTTTGCCGCCGAATCACATTTTCTAATTTTATTCGTGGATTATAAAACTTTGTACGTAATTTAAGAAACAGTGATAACCGATACATTACGAGTTCATTAATCAATAAGTTTACATCTGAAGTGAACGGTGGACAGGGAAAGCGAGTTGAACTAACAAGGAGGCCACATTCACAGTTGTTATGCTTGATGGCCAGCTGCTAGGTTGTCTGGTAAAGTCCGAAGGTACGTAAGACTGGAGTATGTTATGTCAGAAATATCAACAGCGCTTGTAAATGTTTTGAAGCCGAGGCGTGGGAAAGGTCCGATGCATTCCTACACGTTCTGCAGTTAGGCATGCAGATACATTCTCTCTTTCGTTGTACTCCGGTATCCAGTTTCTTATTTCGCTTTCGCGATCACTGGAGCACGAGAAACAGGTGTATTTACTTCGACGCTCAGGCTCGGGAGATCGCGTGAACGTTTTACGATGAGTTCCTCCAGACCATAATGTTTTTCAGTCAAATGTTTCGTTCGTAGTATTTAGAATCAAGTCTGAAGAATTATGAATAAGGTGCAATTGCTCACGTGACGTCTCAGTGAACACAACACGAAGGATTTCAGATATATTGTAACTATACTACGGTTTATCTCTTCTACGAGCCCTGTGATCAAATAAGACAGATTAGAGCATGGATTCATACTTCAAGTCTCCTAAATCTGTTTCTTTCCAAATTTATTCGGCGATGTCTGTTTACCTATTGTAAATGAGGTTTAGTGAAGAAATAAGGAAGTTTTTTTTGTTATTTATTCAGCCCTTTGAGTGGAAATTGTTGAGAACTCTTTGCTTCATTCCAGTTTGATCCAAAATATAAATAAGAATTCAGGTAAGAAATGACATAAATTTTAAAGAGAAGAAAAATTATTTCGTGGAGTGAGGAAAGCCGGAATATGGTTGCAATGAAGTTGAAATTTATACTTTAAATAATGTTAGTTACACTAAATAACTTATATTTAATGTTCATAGTATCCTTATGAAAATACCAGAAATATTTTACGAAAAATAATTGTTATTTCTTAATTGTAATTAGTAATAAACAGTATTATGTTTAAGGAGAAATCTCGGTTTTCCACAAGTTGAAGACCTGTCCAATATATTGAGCCAACGTGTCATATGAATAGGCTTGTATTTGGAGGTTGATAATTGTTAATTTCTGAATCGCATTGATCGTTCAGCTTATATCTGTGTGGTTGCATTGAAATTTCATGAAAATATTCATTTAGACAAAGCGGTTAGACATAATATTCGGGATTTTCTTAAAGGTTTACAGAAAACTCATTTTTAAGCAGCGAAATAAAATATCAGTGATACCGTTCAGACGATTCATGAAGCTCGAGTGCCTGTACGTAGTGTGATAAGCCGTATGTAACCACACTCCATCTCAGTGGCCATTGCGTAAGGACACGAGAGAACCCTCATCAGCCAACAGAGCTGTGAATATCCTGAGTACCGCTAGACTGCGGTCTATTGCTGCGGATAACAAGAAGTAAAACCACGACCTCCAACTTGCGATACTTCTATGAGAACCTTCTACCCACGTGCACATGTGTACGTACCGTCCAGCAATCAGACACTGGTGGACATGAAACTGAAGATAACGGAAACAATACTATATTTTTTCGTATAAAAAAAGATGAAAGATACCAATCGCGAGATCTCTGAAAAAAAAAAAAATGCTTTGACCCTGCTGAGCGGAACAAATGAAATTAAATCGAATAATCCTCGAGGGGGGAAAAAAACATATTTCTCTCGTACGTTTGATACAAATATGAAATTTCCCACGGCGCTATTCTGTTTCTTGCCATTGTGCGCTAGGCAGGAGAATGTACATACGTCGTACTTGCAAGTTTATTGACTAATTAATCAAGAAAAATACCGACCTGCTTATTGTAAGTGCCACAGCATAATTTATGAATATTACTGTGGAATTGCCATACGTTGGGCGGTTATATGAAACTAATATTCGAGTTCTTGAGATTAGATTTTTAAACTACCACTGAAAATGTTAATTGCGTTATCTAGAGCTTTACGTTCGTTGCTGGAGAAACTGATTCTGGATAATGATGAAGCATAAAAGTAATTTAGCAGATTCATATTCTCACTAAAACATTTTAAACCCTGTTTTATTCAATATTCATAATTGCTTGATTGCCGAAACGTTTATTAAAAATGTACATTTTTTGCCTGAGCTTCAGTTATTGCTAAGTTTCTCAAGGTTTCGCCATAATTATTGACTGGCGGCGTTTCGTGCTGTCGAAAAACTTTTACAAAGAACGACTACTTGCGTACCTCAGGCCACGAGGTCGATCTAGCAAGTAAATGTTCAGTACACAATAATTACACAGGAATCTTGCAATGACTTTTCAAATTATTATTTGCTGTGTCTTCGCGTATTTTCGGTGGCGACTTTTTAATATGGGTAAATTTGTCAGTAAGGGGGCGTGCATAAACCATGTAGCTCCATTTTGGCCTCCTGTGAACCCCCTCCCCTTCCCTCCCCCCCACGTAGCCCGACGTGGCTTTTGCCTCTACCCCCCCCCCCCCACGTAGCATGTACCCTTTTTTCCCAATGACTCCAGAAGAGATTTTGTACTGTTTTCTCATGTCAGACTAACGTAAATTACATACGGGGATAATTAAATGGCGGAAATAAATATTTACATGCTGTTGTGTGTCCTGTATCTCATTTTAACTATGAAAAATAATATGAACGAAAAACTACGTGGCCTGGCTCGGACCCCCCCCCCCCCCCCCCCGTTCACGTAGCCGAACGTGGCTTTCCGGTCAACTCCTCCCCCTCCCCCCTAGACCGAGCCACGTAGTTTAAGCACAATCCCTAACTGTCACTGGAAGTAATTAAGTTATACCTTGGCTAAAGTATGATCGTTCGATGCGCTTGATGACCGAATGAATTAATCTGTAATAAATTATAGAGAGGCCATTGCTTTTTTTGCTTATGGCTTTACGTCTCGTCGACGTCGAGGTCATTAGAGGCGAGATAGTACTGAGGATTAGAAACGGAAAGGAATTTGGCCATGAGCTTTTGAAGGAAGCGTCTGGGCATTCGTCTGGAGTGATATGGGAAAACCATGGAAAACCCAAATCTGGATGTCCGGACGGGGATTCGAACCGGCGTCCTCCCGAAATCTAGGCCAGAGCGTTAACAACTCACCCACCACGCTCGGTTGTCCATTGCTAATAGTTCTAATATCAATGGTATCATAACTGAACTATGAATTTATTTAATAAAGAGTAATGTGGAGAATTAAGAAGACAGATAAGGGACCGTGCAAAAACTACGTGCCTCGATACAGGGGGGGGGGGGGGGGGAGATGGGTTGGCTAGAAGGCTACGCTGGGCTACGCTGGGCTACGTGGGTGGATAGGGGGTTGCGAGCCAGACCACGTAGCTTTCCTTTCATAACATTTTTCACAGTTAAAATGAGGAAAAGAACCTACAACAGCATGTGGATATTTATTTTCCTCAGTTAATTATCTCCGTATGTAATTTACAATAGTATGACAAGAGAAAACAGTACAAAATATCTTGTGGAATTAAAAGGGAAAAAAGCTACGTGCTACGTGGAAAGGGGGGGGGGGTAGAGGCAAAAGCCACGTAGGGTTACGTGGGGGGGGGGAGGGGGGGTTCACAGGAGGCCAAAATTGAGCTACGTGGTTTATGCACGCTCCCTAAGTACGAAACAAGTCGGTTGTGGAAATAGTGTGTGATGAAAAGAACGATACGATCTCACAAAAAGAGACATTTGTAGAATGATACCTTTAAAGGAAAGAATAGAAGATTAGAATATGAGAAGCATATAACACAGGTTATTAAGGGACTTCTGAAATGGGAAGATTGATATTGTAATATCCTGTTTAAAATAATGTGTGCGTGATGGGATAGGTCCCCTGACCAGAGGAAATCTCTTTTTTGTGGGATATCTGCCCGCAGGTAAACAAAAGGGGATTAGCGGAGATAATTCCGCACGGGATGACTGACCAGGGTCCTCTCTTAAGTGTAGGGATGAGCGCACGCCTCAGTTTAGGACAAGGCAAGCGGCGAACATTTAAAAATTACACGCGGAGTTTTTCAAACGAAATCTAATGATTATATTTCTTTGGGCTCCCAGTAAAAGTGATTCCTAAAGTGACGTTAGGGTTTACTGGGAGTAATTACGCTCACTTGTTCTGACTGACTTGAGCTTGCAGTATACGAACGATGAGTTATTGTTGCTGGAATGAGTATGTTTCCAGTGATAAGAAATCTGCAAACGTAAGATTCTGGAAGCGAAATCTTCAACTACAAGACTAGCACTGTGACAAGCGCTACACTTTTGATGTCCGGCCCACCAGCGATCAAGACATCGTCGTCGACTAACTCCAACTAACTACACGCTACATCAAGACGGCGTTATTGGTAAGGTGTTGTTATCATCAATTAATAATTCCCCGGTGTTGTCGGATAGCTGTTGTCCAGTATCACTCTCAGATGGGCTTCATGTACTAAGAAACAATTTCGACATAATAATCATGTAATCCAGTTCAGTTTATACAGACTTGAAATTATACTCATTTAGACATAATTCTGTTTTTTCCTTGCTTCAATGCTTTCTAAATTAAATAGACAGCTTTAAATCGCTTATTTCATTGTAACGCTAAATCATAATCTAAATTAGTAATCGTTGAGCTGTTTCTCGCAATTTGCGTTTTTTAGTCTCTCGCCGTTCTGACAGATACAAAGTATGCGAGAGCTAATTACAGTGCATTAAAATATATAATAGGATGAAGAGGAGAATTGTATCAACCCCACCTCCGTTTTCCCTGAACATGATGATAGTACATTACGCACCAGCGACTTTTTTTATTTTTTTTTTCTAATTGTTTAACGAAGTTTAGAGGTCATCGTTGTAAAAGTACATTGTCGCCCGCATAAGTTGCAGTTCTCAGGAGGTCGAGACCCTCTGAGCAAGTCTGCAAGTTGTGCGGCCACTGGCAGCATAGCTTGCCGTCCACAGAGCGGAACGGCTCTGCTTAGCGCTTCACACTGCACGCAACATACAGGGCAGTGGTTAGTGCCGTGCCTCCCACTCTTACAATTTTTGTCATCATACTTTTGCATTTCCCCAAATCACTCCAGGCGAATGCCGGGATGCTTCCTACAAGAGGCCATGACAGAATTCCTTCCCATTTCTTGTCCCCCCTCATTTCCCGCCTCTAATGACCTCGACGTTGACGAGGTGTAAAGCCATAACAAAAAAAAAAAAACTTTGCACGTATGGTTTCATCACCAAATCAAATGCATAGCAGAATTTCAATGGGAGGCGAACAGGAACAACGCCGGTTGTTCAATGGGAGGGAAACCACTGCTTATGAACTCACTTATTGAATAATTCTCTATCCTGAATCTATTTCAGTCTTATTTTTGTAATATCAGTTAATGATGATATAATTGTAAACAGTAGACTGAAAGCATGACCGTCCTTATCAAACTAAGAATTAATGCACATATTCTGCAGCATATCTAAGAGTATAGCAAATAGAAATCAGAGTTTTAAGATTAATAAGTAATAAGTTCCCAGTTTGATAATTAATTTTCTCTTCTTTTAAATGAAAGAATCACTAAATGATTAATTACACTGTCATCGTTATCGCCATATCTATGAAACGTTTATATGAAGTGATCCCAAACACTGACAATGTTAATTGCAAACCATTTAATGTCCGACTTCGACTTTTAAGTTTGGGTTTCCACATCGTTTACATTAAGTAAATTTTATTATTATCTGTGTTGTTGCATATACGATATTTATTCCTTTCGATAAATTAATGTAAAAAGAAATTATTAAGTCTAAAATAATGGCGTTTCCCAATAACAGAGGAAGAACTGGTTACTGGAAGGAGAAAATGGCGAAGACGTGGGTACAGACAAAAGAGAAGAACATAAACAGGACAAACATAAGCTAAGTAAAAGTGGAAAATAAGAAAATAAATTTGCCGAAGCAGGAAAACATGCTTTTGCAGCCGAAGAAAAGGAAATTATAACAATAAAGAGCGGCTACAAGAGGTGGTCAACGTTTGTTCTGGATGCTGAAGATTATCACCCTGTTATGAAGAATATTTTGGGAACACGTTGGATACAGCAGTGTTAGAAGTGAGATGCAATACAAATTACGAATGCTGTGATTGTATTTCGATTACTTGTGACTTGTGTGGTTTAATTCTGTTATCTTGGCAGTAATAATAACTTTATGAGGCCGTATATGATCGATTACTGACTTCTAAGAACCAGCCACTCTCATTACGGATTACGTACGTCTTTTTTAATCTTCTAAGACAATGATACGATACCTATTAGTTTATTCATCAATACTACACATTTTGAAAACAGAATGACATACGAAACATAAATATAAGATATATATAATTTTACTTTTAGGAATGCATGATGTGAAAAGTAACAGTTTCCTGCTGCTTTATTAGTCGGTCGCATTTTAATAATTTTTTCTTTTTGCATTTTCACGATAAGTTTTTAACATTTTTTCATAAAATGTTGCACCATATAAAGAAGCTGTCCGATTTCAGATGTTCGGCAGCAAGTTTTACTTAAAGTCAAATGAATTTTTAAATAACATATAGCTGTATGAAGAAAAGTGTACACAAAACAGTACTATTATCCTGCTTATGCAGTACAAAAAAATATTTTGATTTACCGCCTCGCCCAATTATAACTTCAGTTGCTTATGAAAATTATCACTGTTATTCCCTTCTGTTTGGAAAAGATTTATTCACAATCTCACCTCTCGTATTTCTCATTTTTGCAGACTTTTGACAGTAAATGTTTGGAGCACATGCAGATTAAACATTTCTAACGTGTTCACATAAATCTGTATATGAAACTATGATATTAAGAACACTTTAACTTTCAAACAACGTATTTCCGAGACAGAGCATGGTTAAAAATATATCTTGTTTTAAAGCTCAGTAAACTTGAGCAGTCTCTGATTACTGATGAGACCTACGGGATACGTTAATAGCTACATGTATGCAGTAGCCACTTACCTTAATGCTTTAATAGTTTTATTCTATTCATCATTGCATCACGACACCAGTTACAAATATGTGGATGGGCTGCGAGCCAATATCAAAGAATGTAATATATACCCAAAACGTTTTACTCGAAATGGTTGGTATGAAATTCATATCGCGAAGAAGGGGGAGTGCATTGTAAATGCTCTGGAATGGCTATACGACCAATCACTGTGAGTGATTTTTTTAAAGTCTTTAATGTATCCAACTTACGTCTGTTTTCTTGCCAGCCAACTATAAGAACTTCAATTTAAGTTTCTATTTTCGCTCATTAATTTTATGCTGATGACGCTTCATTAAACGAAAATCAGTCACATATGGCGAAAAGAACCGAGGTTCCTCTTTACTACACAACAGTAGAACCTACATTTCCTTAGACTTGTTATTTTATTCGGGATTGACCTACAGATATAGTGGTCATGATCAATATTTTCAAACGCAACATCCATTATCTCTACACACTACACTAAACAGGAAGATAATTGCAATGAGTGACAATATCGCATCTTTAGATTTTTAAAAATTCCTATAAAAACAAATATAACGCTAAATAACATAAAATTTAATAGGAATTAAAAACTTTAGGTCTAGAAAAAAAGAACGTCAAACATAGACAAATTTCATGACAATCATTCCGCGTAAATGCTCTTATAATATAGAGGTAAGGTCTGATAAAATAAAATTAG
The DNA here is from genome assembly GCA_031002005.1 of Vandiemenella viatica. Taxonomy (NCBI): domain Eukaryota; kingdom Metazoa; phylum Arthropoda; class Insecta; order Orthoptera; family Morabidae; genus Vandiemenella; species Vandiemenella viatica. Next base: position 162,358,740 of record JARYHS010011408.1, on the reverse strand, counting down.
GCCGAGATCTTAAAGACGGACAGCCGATAACGAAATATAATGTAAGCATGATAGTTAAAATTTGATTTAATAGATTCACAGAAATATGTCACTGGCATCAAGGAGGAAAACGCCTTCAAATGACTTCACAACGTAAAACTAAAATTTATTAATATGCTGCTGCATAGAAAACGTCAGAATCCTATAGAAAAAAGTGACTGGGATGTGAATATCAATTTAATATATGGCAGATTGTCTAATTTCTAGTCGAAAAGGAAAGAAGCTTAGATGAAAGACTGTGTGAAGCATATAACTTATAACACATGCTGTAATGGTTATTAGCGTAGGATAGGAAGAAATGAAGGGTAGCATCAAACCAGTTATGCGTGTGATGCAAGGGTTAAACTCTACAGACGGTATAAGATCGTTTCTTTACAACGAATCTGATGGAATATTGTTAGTACTGCAAACTCAGTCTGCAGAAAGAATTTTTCGTCAAAAACTCTGGAAGCGTGCACGAAGTTTTTAATTGGCACCTGCTACCAGAAGCTGCGAGATGCCCTCGCGGTTCGTTAGCTGAGCGTGGGGTCGGCGGCCCTACCTTCGACCTTGGGCGGTCGCCCGTCAACCTTGAGGAACGCGTGGGAGTGCGACTTCCCCAGTGACGTCGACAACAGGTAGGCGGAACAAAGGTATGGTGTTCGGTTCCCGGTAACTAGTGGAAGGACAATTATACTAGACAGTGTTACAATAATACAGGCAGAGGGGAAGAACATACATGTTTTCAGTACCTTTTATGTCGCCCGTAAACAAATAAGTAAACATTGCTTGCTGTGATTATTGGGGGACCTTAGGCCCAACCTTTGGATACTGAAGTCAGTAACAGATATGTTTTAAAAAAAGAATATAAGACAGTTCGTATTAAAACAGGATTTGGTTAAGGAGGTCATCCGTAAAATACGAATCGGAATATCAGACGCAATTACTTTAGATGTAATTTTTGTACTTACGAAATACAGAGCTACAAATTCCAAAAATTTTATGCCAAATATCCTCAGTATTTCAGCAGGACCTTTCGGAACGTTTGAAATATGTAGTACACTGTTTGTCAACAAACCATAAAAAAATTAAGTTGTCGCCAGTTAAAATTTGAAGCACCAGTGTTGTTTAACACGTTGTCTTTTGCAGTTTTATATGTTAACTCAAGGACAAGATTTTTTTAAAGTTTTATTAGTAAATACAAATGCCGGGAGCACTTGATTAACGAAAAGGAAGTTCTTTTTAATACAATAATCTTGATTTCTTATAAAAAATTTACTACAAATGTTGACAGTTCGTCAATTTACAAATATACTATCGTATCCAGAGAACCTATAGAGTCAACCATTGTTGAAATATATAAATAGTCACATTTACCGAGGATATAGAAGAACGCCAAAATTTCTGATCTTGGATTGTAGCCATTGTAGCCTTATGATATATGTTAATATTACATAACTAAAGACCGATCACACAGTTCCAGTGACTCTCTTTTACACCTGAATCTGACGGAAGCCGGGGTTAACTACTGAATATTCGATAGTTAACGGTACATATCCTACATCATCTTTTGCTTAAATATTTTTTTTTTTTTTTTTTTTTTTTTTTTTTTTTTTTTTTTTTTTTTTTTTTTTAAGAAGAAGTTGGACTCAGAATCTTTCTGTTTAATAAGGTGTGGGATATTACGAAATGTCAAGAGTTAATATTGAATGAAACGAGATAGAAGTAACGTGCTGGAATTTAAAGATAGTATATTAGAGATGCAGTAGACTTTTGCGTATCCAGACTTGGGGAGAACTACGGTACGGGACGTAATGAGAATATAATTCAGATAACCTAAAAAAAACGCCACCCAGCTACTACATGACCTGTATAGTTAAGCCAGCCATCATCAAGAATCGTATGGTTACTAATGCGTGAGGTAATAAAAAAAATGGCATGGTAGAAAATGCTTAAAACTTTATTCATATCAAAATAAGGTGAAGATTATCTTGGAACAGCCATTCGTCGCAGGTTCTATGTGCTAAATCATTTATGTTCCATGAGATATATCAATATAGTACGCTATATAACAGTATGAGCTGGAACTTGAGAAATTTAACTCAAAACCAACCATATTCTCATGCTGTCAGGTTTGTATGGTCACCTGCAAACTTTCTCCGCAAACTTTCTTGATGTTCCGTATTGTGCCAACGCGAGAAGCAGTAAAATGAAAATCAGACCACTGGCGACAACGCTCTAGTTCCGAGCACAGTGGTGACAGCCCTGGGCGGCGACAGCAGATAGAAAGCTGGTGGCAGGTAGACGGGTAAGGCACTAATATTCACACAGAGGAAGACGAGCCACACCAATCATCTGGAAGATCGCGTCAGCGTAATTTCTGAATAAGAATCTCTCCTTGAAAAACAAGGGAGCCATCTAACCGAATACATCACTTTGGTGACTACGCATTAAGGCATACAACAGTACAACTTGCTACCCACTAGGGTTTCCAGGAACCCTTAGCCTTTACCTTAATCTAAATGAATAACGCTGTAACTTTCCCGCTGTTGGATACCACATACAACTTGTAAGTAGTCCCCGTTACCCCCTGGGATTCATGGAGTCGGTTAGACGACGTTAACTTCGCGACCGATTTTATTTATTGTTTGGTACATAAATACACTTCAAGAATTAACATATAATTATTTTTTTTACATTACTTTGAAAAAATTAATCTATAACATTAACAGTACGTAGTAACAAAAGGCGGGATGGGACTAGGGACAAGGAACGGGAAGGAATTCGCCTGGAGTGATTTTGGGAACCCATGGAAAACCCAAATCTGAATGTCCTGACGGGGATTCGAACCTGCGTCCTCCCGAATGCGAGGCGAGAACGATAACCGTTCACCCACCACGCTCGGAATTATGTTCTTATTTGTCAAGAGAACATAAACAGTTAATCGCTTTCGGAATGTCGATTAGAAAATCGATTCAGACTCCGCTGTATTTTATAATGCAGTGACTTGTTTTTTGTTTTTGTTTTTTTTTTCCCGCTTGTGGCTTTATGCCTTGTATACGTCGAGGTCATTGGAGGCGGGAAAGGACGGGGGACAACGTAATTGCGTTTTGAAAGGACCATTTGGCATTCGACTGGAGTGATTTCGGGATATCATGGAAAACCGAAATCTGGATGGCCAGACGGGGATTTGAACCCGCGTCCTTCCGAATATCAGGCCTGAGCGTTACCACTAATCCATTACGCTCGGTTTTAAGTTACTCCTAATCTCATTTACGCAGATGTAAGGCAGCAAAGATTGGAGCAACATTTTTATGAGTCTGTCTGTACTGCCAGTTAAATAGTTAATGGGCGACAAGACATGACACGGTCAGCAATATTCAGTGAGAGATGACATGTATTCTCTAGAGTCTCGCTAGATCGCTGCTATGAACAATTAAATAAGTATTACACGTAGCGGTAAACATAAAATAATTATTTACACTTAATTATTGTTTCAAGAAGTAGCTCTGCAAAAAAATCTGACGGAACAGGAAACCCCCTCGCGCTGGGAAAAACCTCTGTTCCAAGAAGCCAATGGATCCAAGGTCGTATCTAGCTGATGAGAACATTACCGATTATATTCTTCTTAACTAAAAGAGAGGTGCAAAACCTCTGAATTTTAGTAGATAATCCTAGCGCAACTGGCCTGAATGGTAAAGTGGCTGTAGTAAACAAATTAGTTTACAACCCAAAGTATATTTGGATCCTTATGAAACAGAAGTACCAACCCGATGTGTCAGAGACAAAACAGTTGTTCCATTCCTCCGGAACATACGGTTCAACTTGGAATTCAATTCAAGTAGTAATCCCAATAGACTTAACAAACATCGGTCATAGTTACAAGTCACTTTAAAGACCTGATCCACATCGGGAATCGGACAGAGGACCAACATTTTTCCAATTGTTGCTCTTACTAAAGAGCAACAGTGACGAGTGAGTACAATAACCAGTCACTAAACAGAGAATTGTGGGTAAATTGTGAGCTAGCAGCAACCAGCCACCTGAGTTCCTCTATTCCGATAAATCAATTACTAGTTCATGTGCGAAACATAAAAAGAGGTGTAACACGTATATTATATCAATGTACGAAAATTAATTGACTATCATACATTAAATATGAATGAGTAGAGAGTGAGTAGTTTTATGGTATACTGTACCTAATCGTTAACTTAAGGCATTAAATTGTTAGTGTACTATAGAATCCAATGTACCTTTGTCCTAAGTCATTATGCAATTTATTGTATGTAAATGTTATATTGAATCATATAAAATTGATGATTGAATGAATGGGAGATTATCAACTATAATACAAAATAATTTTTGTTCTTAATATTTTCATTACACCTTATTTCCTTTGTTAGCCATAGTAAATTATATTTAATAGCTGTTTTCCCCTCAATCCCTACAGGCGAATATGAATAAAGGATTTACAGTTATCTGGAAGCAATAGAGTGATATCATGTGATATAAGAGTCTGGATCAAACAACAGTTTCGGTACCTCGCCCTTGGAAAGTAGATCCTTAGACTAACAGAACCAGCGGTACTGTAGAATAGTTTTACGGCACACGGTAGATACTGTTTCTTTTACTGCGTACACATTCCAACAACTTCATCCAGCTAAGTGGCTTTACTCGGGACAACATCCAGTTCAAACGATTCAGTACATCATTCCTCTGGAAATTATAGCCAAACTAATTAGCCACAGCTGCAGATACGGATTCCGTAAAACATCATTCTCAACCGATATCTTGACTAGCCTGTAGATCTTAGTAGTAAATGGTCTCAGTA
>JARYHS010011408.1:162169131-162352891 GCA_031002005.1 Vandiemenella viatica | reverse complement strand
TTTTATCCTTGCAAGCCTCATCGCCACTAAAGGCATGTAAATTCCAGCATTCTTTTCACTTCTAATGAATACCAACTCAGCTTCTTTATCACATCAGTTACTGGTTATGTTCTATGTTAATTTCCACGAAAAAATCTAGCTACCTTTTTTCACCCCTACACCTTCTGTATTAAATATCCAAAATGTGGATCCATTACTACTCCACCAGATAAGCAATTGTCTTACCTAAATTTTACAACCCAATTCGCTTACTCATCTGATTCATCCCCTCATATCCTATCCAATAAATGAATAATCGATGGCTTGCTATCAATCGTTATGCCAAGACATTTATAGTTAACGATTTCAACAAGCAATTCCTCCCCACTCCTGTAGTCATAAAAATACATTTCGTTAACACTTAGCATTTATTTTCATTGCTTGTTGACCTACCTCTAGATCAGCTTGCTATGTAATGTCAAGTACGCCAGAAAGCTTCCTTGGTTCGGATTCTATGTTAACTTTAGGTTCCCTTTACCGGTGATTACAGGATTAGGAGGAACTGTGCACCCTACCTCCAACATCAGGTTTTCCATTGACAGGATCCAAGCAACCTTCGGGTTACTTACCACCATTTTGTGCCTCACTTTGTCAAACGGCATCCAATGCTTAGCTATTAACTTCATCCGAAATATTTTCATATGAGATTCACAATAATATCCATGTAAAAACTGGTGTTGCGTTTTGCAGTTTCCTTCCTCTCAGGCATTTTTGGTGTGGGTATGTCAATCTCCTCATCAACTTACCGGCTACTGATGTCAAACTTAATAGGCCCGTAATTTCGACGAAATTTGATTCTTGCCTTTTTTGGAGCGATACTACTATGGCATTTTTCTAGTCCTCTGGTAAGCCGTAAGACTTCATACCGGATTTACAGTGAACAATATTTTCTTCGTTTCCAACAAGTTATTAATAGCAGAAACATTCTAAATAATTCACTCAGGTTCTCGCTTCTTAATCGAACATAAGTCAATCCAGACCCCAAATTGCTAACATCGTGAATGAATGATATATTTAAAAAGGTGCAAAAAAGGGCTGCTAGATTTGTTTCTGGAAATTATCGCAGAATGGAATCAGTAACAGATTTGAGAAAAGAGCTGGAATGGGATTCATTGCAAACAGGAGGAGGGTGAAGAAGGTCATGGGAGTGTACAGGGTATACTGGTGATGAGGCATGGAAAGATATTGGTGTAGGTATGAAAAGTAGTGCATTGAAGCGAAAAGATGACCATGACCACAAGCTGGCACTAGACTTTAGGCACAAGGGTGTGGGAACATTCTCTTTCTTAGGTAAGGATGTCAGGTATTGGAATAAGTTACCAAGGAATAATGAATTATTTACCAAAACGTTGAAAGATTCAAAGTTAAAATTTGTAGAAGGCAATTGGTTTAGGGAAATGCCACCGGAGCGTGTGCTACATTGCAATTTAATTTAACACTGAAGTGAGAACTTTATCTCTGTTTCAATATCAAGCAACTACATGATCTCACTTCACAACCGCCAAACAATTTAGAAAATAAAAGACAAACAAGGCTATAGAACTTCCAATAGTTAGAGATAGACGGGTACGATGATAGAAAAGCAAACGAGCACAATATTTCTGGTAACCTCTTACGGTTGTGAAGAGAAATAAAGCACATAGCAAGATCGAATAGTACGCACGCATTAATTCTAAAAAAAGTTACCCGTGAATAACTTCGTAATCGCGTTATAAGCTACTCTTGATATAAACCAGTTAAGGAGATTAAATACTTAATTTCTTTCATGATCTTGATTTTACTATCCTTACAGTATCATTAGTTGACAACGAGGAGACTTATTACAAATCCGAACTAGATTCTCGTGGAAAATAATTCATAATGCCTTAAAAATTGGGAAACGTAAACAATTAAAGTGTGTTTCAGCTAATACTATGGTGAACCGAATCTGGTGGGTGAGCTGATTACGTACAGGCCTGTTGGCATCCAAAACGATCCGGGTTGGATTCCATGTTTTCTTGAAATTAGTCTAGGTGAATGTTGGGATGGTTTTTCAAAAAGCCCACGACCACATAGCTTCCTCTTCGTTGTCCACAACTCTCTTCCTGCTGCAATGACCTCGGCGTAAGACTACCGTAAGCTTTAAGGGGAAATTTTAATGTCTTACTGTCATCACAACTGCTTAAGTGTAGGACTCTGTTTCGAGTACTCCTGACTACAAGATGCATGTACTAATCACCACTCAGCTTTGTAAAAGCTATTAGAAAAGCACAGATGGTCCATTAAGGCTGCAAATATTTATTCGCTCATGGCTCTATAACTTCAGTGATGGTCGTTTGTTTTCCGGTATTACGGTGTACGCGGTATGTCGAAATCGTTCAGCTCTGTAAAATGATTATCGCATTGGACGTATAAACATCAATCGATGTTACTACAGTAGAACTCCAATTATCCGAACTCCGACTATCCGAATCGCTTTTTTAATTAAGACGGAAACGTACTGCGATTCGCAAAATAATGACTGCCTACACGCTATTGTCCTTCCCAGTGGTGGATCTAGGAATTTTCCAAGCCGGGGTAAAAAACGGATGAATACAGTCAAGCAGCTTACTTTGACCGAGATGTTCAGCATGCAACGACTTTTATTTACAGTACGGTACGTACAAAACTGTACTAATGTACACCATTTGTAGTACGCTTAACATGTAAAAGTGCTGCTTTTTCATTTAATTAATTAAAATCTCTTTTTATTTAAAATAGTTTTTTTCTCCCATCTTCATCATACATGCAGTAATTGATTTAAAATGACCCTTTTTCGAAAAAATCGAATTATCCGAATTTTTTATTATCCGAATGGTGTCCGTCCCAATTGATTCGGATAATTGGAGATTTGGAGTTCTACTGTAATAATAAGATAAGTTAATACTTCGGTTAGACGAAAATGTTAATGTTTCACACATTGTATCCCGCCTTAGCCGTCAATGAGGCGTAAAGTACACAAAAAAAACAAAACAAAAAAAACACATATTGTAGAGTAATCGAACGTAATCTGAATCTAAATGAATAATGTATCTGTTTACAAAATTTATGTTTCGTATTGACGTTTAGTTTCTCATTCTGTTTGGGTCACACGCGTTTTTGGAGTTTGCATGGAGAGCTATATTAATAATACAGGCAACTGTCTAAAAACGGCACGCTGGATTGCTGGATTGCTGGCAGCCAGTTTGCGTTTCCTATTTCAGCACGACGGAACTGCTAAACTGACAGCTTTTAACCTTAATGTCGGAATGTGAAGAGCTGATAAAATACGAGTAGATAACGTACTGGCACCTGTCGACAAGATTAGATTTTTCTCACATATTCACATATCATAACGGACAGCAATAGAGAGTGAAGATTTAATAAGCTCTGCCAAAAATAGCTATGCGAACTGTAGTGCAACAGGAACAGTGGCGCATACACCGTCTTGCTGTGTGTGAGGGTAGACATGCAAGTGTATCCCTTCTGACGGGACAGACGTTTGGCGCTATCTGGTGGCGAGTTGATGTGTGTCACTGGGGCAACGGGCTCTCTCCGCCACGCACGTGGCTCGTTCACCAAACAGGTCGTTCACTTTCCCGTCACACTGCGGTAACAACGTAACTGGCATCACAAGTGTACAATATGAGCATCAAGAGGAAAACGACCAACGATTCCACCTTAGCATGGTAGCAAAACGGCTGTTTAATTACGGATTACTGAAACTAACAATCTAAATACGTAGCAACTTAATCAGGATTGAAGGTTCTAACACGAGTTTCACACAAAATTGTACAAAAAATAAAATAAAATGAAATAAGTTTACATATAGTAAATGAAGCGACTGCTTTATAAATACAGTGTCTTGTTGCGAAGATATTCTGATGCAAAATTTAAATTTTGAGTCGAACTATAACAAAAGAGTCTTTTCATCAGGCGTAATGAATTGCACCATAAATTTATAACCTTTTTTCCCCATTGTATTGATCTTTGTGTTTCTTCATAGTCCTTCCTCCTGTTTTGGTAAATCATCATGATTTGAAGTTCTTGGGGTGGTACGTTGAGAATAATCTAATGAATCTTGCCACTTTAAATTCGCTACGAAGCTTTAAACTAACGTTTCGCAAAAAACGTTTTAATAGATTCCAACCAAGAAGATTGATGAGATTCTCCAAACGAAACGAGTGTAACACTGTCTCATATAAAAGTTTACCGATCAGCGACGCCGCGGAATTGTAGTTTCGGCTATAGAGGATTTTAAAAGCGATGTTATTAGAGCCAGTGACACTGCTGCTTACTTGGAGTTTAGTAACATTCTCCCTCGCAAGAACCTTTTGTCTAAGGTTGGTGCAGTTCACCGCTGTCAGTGTCATGGCATTGTTCACATGCTACCTGTGCAACAGCTCACAATTCAAAAATTTCGGGGAATTTATATGTTAAGGTCTTCATCCTTTATAATCTTCACAGTCTTTGAGAAAAGGCTTCCGCAAATATAGAACTAACAAAAACCTCTTGTTACTAGGCATCTAGCGAAGTGACGTAACATTTAACCTGTTTTCAGACGAACGGACAAGGAAGGTCAAGTGGACATTGTAGCAATGGATCTCCACAAGGAAATGTCGGAATATAAGCTAAAAAAATGAATGAAAAAGTGGGTGGACGAATTCTTAAAAGGTATGAATGCAGTAACAAAAGAGGTGGAAGTGGAAACAGGAGTGTCACACGTTAGTGTGTTGGGATCATTGCTAGTTATAATTCTGATGAATGAATGTGTTAAAGGTTTACAGTCAAAAGTTACGATCGACAGTGTTGGATGAGCGGTTAACACTCTGGCCTCGCATTCGGGAGGACGCCTGTTCGAATCCCTGTCCGGATTTGGGTTTTCCGTGGTTTCCCCAACATACTCCAGGTTACTGTCGGGATGCTGCCTTCAAAAGGCCATGGCCGAATTCCTTCCCGTTCCTTGTCCCCAGTCCCATCCAGCCTCCAATGACCTCGACATAAAGTATTAAAAAAAACGTTACATTGTTTGCTTTTTTTTTTTTTTTTTTTTTTTTTTTTTACTGCTTAACGTCTCTTAACAGCGAGACGGGAAGGGATGGGGGGCAAGGAATGGGAAGGAATTCGGCCATGGCCTTTTGAAGGAAGCATCCAGGCATTTGCCTGGAGTGATTTGGGAAACCATGACGTTGTTTGCTGATCACATAATGTTACATAATAGGATTAAAACAAGGAGGCATTGGGAGGATATCTATCTGATTAAGTCAACATGGAATTAAAATAAATAATGAGAACAATCAGCTTATTAGCTACACAGACAAAAATTTAAAGGTTTTATTAGAGGTAGAAGGAGGCGTTGCTTGTTGAAGACTGTAAGTGTAAATATCTTGGCATAACATATGACAGTAAACTCAATTGGACAGGTCCCATTGACCAGGTGACAGGAGTAGTTTCACAATCCTTCGTTTATTGGAGAGATGGAATAGGGGATGGACCAGAAAAGTAAAGAAATTGGATTACAATACTTTGTTCAGACAATTGTTTGGATTTGGTAGTGTAGTTTGGGACCCACATTTTGGTAACAGATACAGGAGTGGGAGGTGGTACAGAGAAGGGCAGTTAGTTTGTGGAAATTACCGCAGAACACACTCTATAACTGGTGATAAAGGAGTTGGGTTGAGATTCATTGGAAGACAGGAGAAGAGTGAAGAGAGTGCTGGTAACATATATTTGTGAAAAGGCTTTAGTGGATATTGGTAGAAGAATTAGGAATAATACATGGAAGGGAAGAGATGGCCATGACCACAAGCCGTCATTAATTTTAATTGTAGATAAGGAAGAAAGATTTGAATAAATTGCCAACGAAAGTGATGAACAACCTACCAGAAACACTGAAATAATTTCAAATTAAATTTTGTATAAGCTAAAAGTAGATTGTTTGTGTTCTTACAATCGACGAATTTTAAGAAAAACAGGTAAAATGATGAAATAGAAAAACGAGTGTGTACGGAAATTGCCACGGTGTCACGTACTCAATCGTAATTAGATTAAATCCATTTCTGTAGCATCCCACAATAGCTTTGGGAATTTATATAAGGTGAATTTCAGAATGGTTCCTCAGTTAAAGACAAGGCCGATTGCGTCGTCCGTTCTTAAGGCACCGTCCTGTGACCTGGATGCTTACGAGACGTGAAGCTCTGAACTCAAGCAATTAACTGCCTATCAAACAACACGTAATGCGCACCGTGGAAAATATCAACGTCACTTTTAAGACATGTAAACAAATAACACAGATTTAGTGATACTGAAGTACAGAGTAAAAACAATACATAATCCAACGCTGCCCAATGTAGCTTATTCTTCGAATCTCTGGTTAGTGTAATGTAATCAAAGACTTGAAACATGGATAAAGATGCAACGTATCTTAAATAGCATATGCAGCGGCAGATGGAAATCAGGAAACAGAATTCTGGATAAGGTAGAAAAGAAGTATAGATAAAAGTGGACTTTTTTAATTTCATGGACGAGAAATGAGAGTAAAATGCGAATCAAAATATTATTAGCTGCTCTATAAAGAATGTGTTAAATCGCCAGTCTAATAGAGCACTATTGACGATCTTACTGACGCGCCTTGTATTCCGAATAACAACAAAAGTCAATCATTCAACTAGCCAAAACTATTTCAGTAACAAAACGCTAATCTTGGGGAAAACTTTTTATTTTAAGAAATTAATGCATTTAACACGCCTTTCTTCACATGGTACTATAAACTGTAACTACTAGATGAATTAAAGAAAAATTAAGAAAGACATTTAAAATGCTTTACTTCTAAGAACTATATGGAGCCATTAATCTTCTGTTATATTAGTTGGAAATTGTTGTTCATGATGATAAATCTGCCGTCTTTAAAAGAACTACAATTGTACAGATGAATAACGTAATTCTTCATTTCGATACAGACCAATTATGCTCTGGTTTCAAAGTTAAAACTAATTTTCAAAATCTGATAGTGTTAACAATTAATGTTCCTGATTTGCACTCTGAGTATCCCGTTTATAACAGACTGTACGAGGGACTGAAATCATGGGGGAAAAAAAAACAGTAGTTTGAGACAAATTAGCATGATATATACAAGTTATATTTGCGGATTAGAAAACTTTGTACGTAATTTAAAAAACAGTTATAACCGACACATTACGAGTTCATTAATCAAAAAGTTTACATCTGAGGTGGACGTTTGGCAGAGAAAGCTAGTTGAACTAGCAAGGATGCCACATTCACAGTTGCTATGCTTGATGGTTGTCTGGTAAAGTCCGAAGATACGTAAGACTGGAGTATGTTATGTCAGAAATATCAACAGCGCTTGTAAATGTTTTGAAGCCGAGGCGTGGGAAAGGTCCGATGCATTCCTACACGTTCTGCAGTTAGGCATGCAGATACATTCTCTCTTTCGTTGTACTCCGGTATCCAGTTTCTTATTTCGCTTTCGCGATCACTGGAGCACGAGAAACAGGTGTATTTACTTCGACGCTCAGGCTCGGGAGATCGCGTGAACGTTTTACGATGAGTTCCTCCAGACAACAAAATGTTTTCCAATCAAATGTTCCGTTCCTAATATTTAGAATCAAGTCTGAAGGTTCAATTGCTCGCATGACGTCTCAGTGAATACAACACGAAGGATTTAAGATATATTGTAACTTTACTGCGGTTTATCTCTTCTACGAGCCGTGTGATCAAATAAGACAAATTAGAGCATGGATTCACACTTCAAGTCCCCTAAATCTGTTTCTTTCCAAATTTATTCAGCGATGTCTGTTAATTGTAAAGAGGTTTACTGAAGAAATAAGAAAGATTTCTTTGTTATTTATTCAGCCTTTTGAGTGGAAATTGTTGAGAACTCTTTACTTTATTCCAGTTTCATCCAAAACATAAATGAGAATTCAGGTAAGATATGACAGAAATTTTAAAGAGAAGAAAAATTATTTTATGGAGAGAGGAAAGCCGGAATATGATTGCAACGAAGTTGAAATTTATACTTGAAGTAATGTTAGTTACAGTAAATAACTTGTATTTAATGTTCATAGTATCTTTATGAAAACACCAGAAATATTTTACGAAAAATAATTGTTATTTCTTAATAGTAATTAATACTAAACAGTATTATGTTTAAGGAGAAGTCTCGGTTCTCCACAAGTTGAAGACCTGTCCAATGTATTGAGCCAACGTGTCATATGAATAGACTTGTATTTGGAGGTTGATAATTGTTAATTTCTGAATCACATTGATCGTTCAGCTTATATCTGTGTGGTTGCATTGAAATGTCATTAAAATATGCATTTATACAAAACAGTTAGACATAATATTCGGGATTTTCTTAAAGTTTTACAGAAAACTCATTATTAACCAGCGAAATGAAATATTAGTGATACCGTTCAGACAATTCATGAAGCTCGAGTACCTGTACGTAGTGTGATAAGCCGTATGTAGCCACAATCCATCTCAGTGGCCATTGCGTAAGGATACGAGAGAACCCTCATCTGTCAACAGAGCTGTGAATTTCCTGAGTACCGCTAGACTGCGGTCTATTGCTGCGGATAACAAGAAGTAAAACCGCGACCTCCAACTTGCCATACTCTAGGAGAACATGTGTACCTACCGTCCAGCAATGAGACACTAGTGAACATGAATTTGAAGATAATGGAAAAAATATTTTGTAGTATATAAAAAAGATGAAAGAGACCAATCGCGAGATCTCTGAAAAAAAAAAATGGTTTGACTCTGCTGACCGGAACAAATGAATTTAAATCGAATAAACCTCGAATGAGGGGGGGGGGGGGAATTTATTTCTCTCGTGCATGTGATACAAATATGAAATTTCTCACGGCGATATTCTGTTTCTTGTCATTGTGCGCTAGGTAGGAGAACTTACATACTTCGTACTTCAAATTTTATTGAGTAACTAGCTGGTACCCACGACTTCGTTCGTGATTTTAAAGAATTCATATTGACAGCTATAGACATCTAACCACCCTAGTGCACGATGGGAGACTCGATACTATTACCACACACAAGTACCAGTCTTCTGCGCTATGTAGTTCCGGCAGCAAGTTAAAATTTACGGATACACACAAGTCTTTGGATGAAACACGAAAATATTCATGAGCGACCAATTTCAAACACCATATCTCACACACTCCCACAGTTACCGAATTTCGGCCAACGTTGTGATCGATGGGAGACTCTGTGTTACTACCACACACAAACGCCAGTTTTCTGCGATTGATAGTTTTCACTTAAAAGTGATACACCGTGACACATGCGTCTTTGGCAGAAATATGAAATTGCCGCAGGTCGACCATTTTCATCCCCCATATCTTCCACACCCCCATAGCTACAGACATCTAACAACCATAGTGCACGACAACAGACACGATTCTACTACCTCACACAAACACCAATGCTCTATGCTATGTAGTTGTGGCAGAAAAGTGACATATGCGGAGACAGTCGAAATACGAAAATATCCTAGGTCGGCAACTTACAACCACCATATCTACCACAGCACCACAGTTTCTGAAATTCGGCCGCTGTTGTGATCGAAAGTTGACTCTGTGCTACTACTACACACAAACGCCAGTTATCTGTGATCTATAGTTTTCGCTGAAAAGTGATACACCATGACACTTTTGTCTTTGGCAGAAGTATGAAATTGCCACAGGTCGATCACTTTCAACCCCCATATCTCCCACACCCCCATAGCTACCGACATCTAACAACCATAGTGCACTACATGAGATACGATTCTACTACCAAACACAAACACCAATGCTCTATGCTATGTAGTTGTGGCAGAAAAGTGACATATGCGGAGACAGTCGAAATACGAAAATATCCTAGGTCGGCAACTTACAACCACCATATCTACCACAGCACCACAGTTTCTGAAATTCGGCCGCTGTTGTGATCGAAAGTTGACTCTGTGCTACTACTACACACAAACGCCAGTTATCTGTGATCTATAGTTTTCGCTGAAAAGTGATACACCATGACACTTTTGTCTTTGGCAGAAGTATGAAACTGCCACAGGTCGACCACTTTCAACCCCCATTTCTCCCACACCCCCATAGTTACCGACATCTAACAACCATAGTGTACTACATGAGATACGATTTTGCTACCAAACACAAACACCAATTCTCTATGCTATGTAGTTGTGGCAGAAAAGTGACATATGCGGAGACAGTCGAAATACGAAAATATCCTTGGTCGGCAACTTACAACCACCATATCTACCACAGTTTCTGAAATTCGGCCGCTGTTGTGATCGAAAGGTGACTCTGTGCTACTACTACACACAAACGCCAGTTATCTGTGATCTATAGTTTTCGCTGAAAAGTGATACACCATGACACTTTTGCCTTTGGCAGAAGTATGAAACTGCCACAGGTCGACCACTTTCAACCCCCATTTCTCCCACACCCCCATAGTTACCGACATCTAACAACCATAGTGCACTACATGAGATACGATTCTGCTACCAAACACAAACACCAATGCTCTATGTTATGTAGTTGTGGCAGGAAAGAGAAGTATACGGAGATACGAATTTTTGGTCGAAATATGAAAACGCCCTGCACTGACCAACTTTAATCATTATATCTCCCACATCCCCACAGCTATCGGCATTCGGCCAACGTTGTGTACGACAGGAAACTCCATGCTACTTCCACCCACAAACATCAGTGATCTGTGCTAGGTAGTGGTGGCTGAAAAGTGAAATATAGGAAGAAACACGTCTATTTTTATATATATATAAGATTAATCAAGAAAATTAGCGACCTGCTTATTGTCAGTGCCAAAGCATGATTCATAAACATTACCGTGAAATTGCCATACGTTGGGCGGTTATATTCGAGCTTCTGAGATTAGACTTTTAAACTGCTATTGAAAATGTTAACTGCTGTATCTAGAGCTTTACGTTCATCCCTAGAGAAATTGATTCAGGATTACTGATGAAGCATGAAAGTAATTTATCAGATTCATATTCTCACTAAAATGTTTTAAATCCTGTTCTATACAATATTCGTAATTGCTATATTTCCGAAAAGTTTATTAAAAATGTACATTTTTTTGTCTGAGCTTCAGTTATTGTTAAGTTTCTCATGGTTTCGGTGTAATTATTGACTGGCGGCGTTTCTTGTTCTGGAAAAACTTTTACAAAGGACGACTACTTGAGTACCTCAGGGCACGAGGTCGATCTAGCAAGTAAATGTTCAGTACACAAGAGTCACACAGAACTCACTTTTCCATAGTGTTAGGAACTTTGAGTCGAATCTTGCAATGACTTTTCAAATTATTATTTGCTGTGTCTTCGCGTATTTTCGGTGGTGACAGTTTAATATGGGTAAATTTGTCAGTAAGGGGGCGTGTATAAACCACGTAGCTCCATTTTGGTCTCCTGTGAACCCCCCCCCCTTCCCCGTAGCCCGACGTGGCTTTTGCCTCTACCATCCCACCCCCCACCCCCCCACGTAGCACATAGCCTTTTTCCCCTATGACTCCAGAAGACATTTTGTACTGTTTTCTCATGTCACACTATCGTAAATTACACACGGGGATAATTAAATGGCGGAAATAAATATTTACATGGTGTTGTGTGTCCTGTATCTCATTTCAACTATGAAAAATAATATGAACGAAAAGCTACGTGCCCTGGCTCGGAAACCCCCCCCCCCCCTCCCCTACGTAGCCGAACGTGGCTTTCCAGCCAACCCCCCCGCCCCCTAGACCACGTAGTTTAAGCACAATCCCTAACTGTCACTAGAAGTAATTAAGTTATACAGGGCGTTCGCCGGAAAACGCTACCCTCCCAGTCTGTTGCCGTCGGTAACTTGCTCGGTCAGTGAAGCCAGCAGTTTCCGCCACACGGCACCATGAATCACCGCACTGTTTAACACCTCCGCTGCTCCAACAGTGCAGTGCAGTGACCCTTACATTGTTAAGAACGGTTTCTTTGCATTGTAGATAGTTTGTGACTTCAGTCTCTTATTAATCAGTGTTGTGAATAAACGTTTCTTTGCGGTTTGGCTGGTTTGGGGCTTCATACTCTTATTAATCTGTACCGTGTTTGAGTGTGAGTAAAATTATGGTACGTTACAGTTTGCAACAAAGAATATTTCTCTACGATACATATGTGAAGAAGAAGTCGTTTAAAAAGTGTCGCAGTAAATTTCGTCGCGAATTTCCTGGCGCTTTACTGCCAGCTAAATCAACAATTCTGCGTCTGGTTAAAAAAGTAAGAGAAACGGGTTCATTTTTTAACAAAAAGAGACTGTCGGTCAACCGTATTCTCACAGAGGAGAAAATTGACGATATCGCTTTTCGACTAGAACAGTCACCCAAAAAATCATTAAGTCAGTTAGGGCAGCGTGTGTCTCGAAATATGTTCAGAAGATGTGAAATGTGCATTACACAAGAGGGTCAACACTTCCAGCATCTTTTATAAGGTAAGCTAATGAATTACGTCACATTTAAATGCTTAGCACACAAGTTTATGAAGTTTATGAAGCGTAATTATTATGAAATAGTCCGCGGCCGACGGTCGAACAATGCCGGAAACTGACCGCTCGCTCGCCGGGAGCAGTTTCTTCCTTGTAGCACTAACAGTGGGTTGCGTTTCCCGGCGAACGCCCTGTACCTTGGCTAAAGTATGATCGCTCGATGCGCTTGATGACCGAATGAATTAATCTGTAATAAATTATAGAGAGGCCATTGCTTTTTTTGCTATGGCTTTACGTCTCGTCGATGTCGAGGTCATTAGAGGCGAGATAGTACTGAGGATTAGAAACGGAAAGGAATTTGGCCATGAGCTTTTGAAGGAAGCGTCTGGGCATTCGTCTGGAGTGATATGGGAAAACCATGGAAAACCCAAATCTGGATGTCCGGACGGGGATTCGAACCGGCGTCCTCCCGAAATCTAGGCCAGAGCGTTAACCACTCACCCACCACGCTCGGTTGTCCATTGCTAATAGTTCTCATATCAATGGTATCATAACTGAACTATGAAATTATTTAATAAAGAGTAATGTGGAGAATTAAGAAGACAGATAAGGGACCGTGCAAAAACTACGTGCCTCGATACAGGGGGGGGGGGGAGATGGGTTGGCTAGAAGGCTACACTGGGCTACGTGGGCGGAGAGGGGGTTGCGAGCCAGACCACGTAGCTTTCCTTTCATAACATTTTTCACAGTTAAAATGAGGAAAAGAACCTACAACAGCATGTGGATATTTATTTTCCTCAGTTAATTATCTCCGTATGTAATTTACAATAGAATGACAAGAGAAAACAGTACAAAATATCTTGTGGAATTAAAAGGGAAAAAAAGCTACGTGCTACGTGGAATAGGGGGGGAGTAGAGGCAAAAGCCACGTAAGGTTACGTGGGGGGAGGGAGGTTCACAGGAGGCCAAAATTGAGCTACGTGGTTTTTGCACGCTCCCTAAGTACGAAACAAGTCGGTTGTGGAAATAATGTGTGATGAAAAGAACGATACGATCTCACAAAAAGAGACATTTGTAGAATGATACTTTTAAAGGAAAGAATAGAAGATTAGAATATGAGAAGCATATAACACAGGTTATTAAGGGACTTCTGAAATGGAAAGATTGATATTGTAATATCCTGTTTAATATAATGTGTGCGTGATGGGATAGGTCCCCTGACCCGAGGAAATCTCTTTTTTGTGGGATATCTGCCCGCAGGTAAACAAAAGGGGATTAGCGGAGAAAATTCCGCATGGAATGACTAACCAGGCTTCTCTCTTTTTTAAAGCCGCGTTCCCACGACGTCTTGTAACGAAGGCGGGACGGGGCCTCTTTAGCCGAAGTGTAGGGACGAGCGCGCGCCGCAGGTTAGCCCTCGCTTACCTCGCCGCCACCTCCCCACCACGTTGCCTAGTGTCGTTTGGCACAGAGCACTTTACACCAATAGAAGGGGTGCGCACCGCTGCTGCAAAGCGATGACAACAGCGCTCCACTACACACGCCTGTGATGTTTATCGACACAGAGTGGGTAGCTGCGTCTCATCTCCGCTAGCATAGGCGGCCCTGTTCCCATGGTGTGTTGTTGAGTATTCGTCCCGTCCCGTCCCGCCTTCGTTACAAGACATCGTGGGATCGCGGCTTTAATCGGACAAGGCAAGAGGCGAACATTTAAAAATTACACGCGGAGTTTTGCAAACGAAATCGAAAGATTAGTATTTCTTTGGGCTCCCTGTAAAAGTGATTCCGAAAGTGACGTTAGGGATTACTGGGAGCAATTACGCTCACTTGTTTTGACTGACTTGAGCTTTTCATAGCTCGAGCATTCAGTAAAGAGCAATGAGTTATTGTTGCTGGAATGAGTATGCTTCCAGTGATAAGAAATCTGTAAACGTAAGATTCTGGAAGCGAAATCTTCAACTACAAGACTAGCACTGTGACAAGCGCTACAATTTTGATGTCCGGCCCACCAGCGATCAAGACATCGTCGTCGACTAACTCCAACTAACTACACGCTACGTCAAGACGGCGTTATTGGCAAGGTGTTGTTATCATCATCAATTAACAATTCCCCGGTGTTATCGGATAGCTGTTGTCCAGTATCACTCTCAGATGGGCTTCATGTACTAAGAAACAATTTCGACATAATAATCATGTAATCCAGTTCAGTTTATACAGACTTGAAATTATACTCATTTAGACATAATTCGTTTTTTTCCTTGCTTCAATGCTTTTAAATTAAATAGACAGCTTTAAATCGCTTATTTCATTGTAACGCTAAATCATAATCTAAATTAGTAATCGTTGAGCTGTTTGTGTTTCTCGCAATTTGCGTTTTTAGTCTCTTGCCGTTCTGACAGATACAAAGTATGCGAGAGCTAATTACAGTGCATTAAAATACATAATAGGATGAAGAGGAGAATTGTATCAACCCCACCTCCGTTTTCCCTGAACATAATGATAGTACATTACGCACCAGCGACTTTTTTTTATTTTATTTTTCTAATTGTTTAACGAAGTTTAGAGGTCATCGTTGTAAAAGTAAATTGTCGCCCGCATAAGTTGCAGTTCTCAGGAGGTCGAGACCCTCTGAGCAAGTCTGCAAGTTGTGCGGCCAATGGCAGCATAGCTGGCCGTCCACAGAGCGGAACGGCTCTGCTTAGCGCTTCACACTGCACGCAACATACAGGGCAGGGGTTAGTGCTGTGCCTCCCACTCTTACAATTTTTGTCATCATACTTTTGCATTTCCCCAAATCACTCCAGGCGAATGCCGGGATGCTTCCTACAAGAGGCCATGACAGAATTCCTTCCCATTCCTTGTCCCCCCTCATTTCCCGTCTCTAATGACATCGACGTTAACGAGGCGTAAAGCCAAAACCAAAAAAACAAAAATACTTTGCAGGTATGGTTTCATCACCAAATCAAATGCATAGCAGAATTTCAGTGAGAGGCGAACAGGAACAACGCCGTTTGTTCAATGAGAGGGAAACCACTGCTTATGAACTCACTTATTGAATAATTCTCTATCCTGAATCTATTTCATACTTATTTTTGTAATATCAGTTAATGATGATATACTTGTAAACAGTAGACTGAAAGCATGACCGCCCTTATCAAACTAAGAATAAATGCACATATTCTGCAGCATATCTAAGAGTATAGCAAAATCAGAGTTTTAAGATTAATAAGTTTCCAGTTTGATAATTAATTTTCTCTTCTTTTAAATGAAAGAATCACTAAATGATTAATTACACTGTCATCGTTATCGCCATATCTATGAAACGTTTATATGAAGTGATCCCAAACACTGACAATGTTAATTGCAAACCATTTAATGTCCGACTTCGACTTTTAAGTTTGGGTTTCCACATCGTTTACATTAAGTAAATTTTATTATTATCTGTGTGTTGCATATACGATATTTATTCCTTTCGATAAATTAATGTAAAAAGAAATTATTAAGTCTAAAATAATGGCGTTTCCCAATAACAGAGGAAGAACTGGTTACTGGAAGGAGAAAATGGCGAAGACGTGGGTACAGACAAAAGAGAAGAACATAAACAGGACAAACATAAGCTAAGTACTCGTAAAAGTGGAAAATAAGAAAATAAATTTGCCGAAGCAGGAAAACATGCTTTTGCAGCCGAAGAAAAGGAAATTATAACAATAAAGAGCGGCTACAAGAGGTGGTCAACGTTTGTTCTGGATGCTGAAGATTATCACCCTGTTATGAAGAATATTTTGGGTACACGTTGGATACAACAGTGTTAGAAGTGAGATGCAATACAAATTACGAATGCTGTGATTGTATTTCGATTACTTGTGACTGTTGTGTGGTTTAATTCTGTTACCTTGGCAATAATAAGAACTTCATGAGGCCGTATATGATCGATTACTGACATCTACGAACCAGCCACTCTCATTACGGATTACGTACGTCTTTTATAATCTTCTAAGACAATGATACGATACCTATTAGTTTATTCATCAATACTACACATTTTGAAAACAGAATGACATGCGAAACACTAGTAAAACCAGGAATGAATATCAGATATATAATTTTACTTTTAAGAATGCACGATGTGAAAAGTAACAGTTTCCTGCTGCTTTATTAGTCGGTCGCATTTTAATAATTTTCTTCTTATTTTTTCTTTTAGCATTTTCACGATAAGTTTTAAACATTTTTTCATAAAATGTTGCACCATATAAAGAAGCTGTTCGATTTCAGATGTTCGGCAGCAAGTTTTACTTATACTTAAAGTCAAATGAATTTTTAAATAACATATAGCTAGTATAAAGAAAAGTGTACACAAAACAGTACTATTATTCTGCTTATGGAGTACAAAAAAAATATTTTCATTTACCGCCTCGCCCAATTATAGCTTCAGTTGCTTATGAAAATTATCACAGTTATTCCCTTCTGTTTGGAAAAGATTTATTCACAATCTCATCTCTCGTATTTCTCATTTTTGCAGAGTTTTGACAGTAAATGTTTGGAGCACATGCAGATTAAACATTTCTAACGTGTTCACATAAATCTGTAAATGAAACTATGATATTAAGAACACTTTAACTTTCAAACAACGTATTTCCGAGACAGAACATGGTTAAAAATATATCTTGTTTTAAAGCTCAGTAAACTTGAGCAGTCTCTGATTATTGATGAGACCTACGGATTACGCTAAGAGCTACAGTAGCCACTTACCTTAATGCTTTAATAGTTTTATTCTATTCATCATTGCATCACGACACCAGTTATAAATATGTGGATGGGCTGCGAGCCAATATCAAAGAATGTAATATATACCCAAAACGTTTTACTCGAAATGGTCGGTATGAAATTCATATCACGACGAAGGAGGAGTGTATTGTAAATGCTCTCCAGTGGCTATACGACCAATCACTGTCAGTGATTTTTAAATTTTTTTTAAAAAGTCTTTAATGTATCCAACGTACGTCTGTTTTCTTGGCAGCCACTATAGGAATTTCCATTTTACGAAATTAAAGTTTCTTTTTTCGCTCACTAATTTTATGTTGATGACGTTTCATTAAACGAAAATCAGTCATATTTGGCGAAAAGAACCGAGGTTCCTCTTTACCACACAGTAGTAGTACCTATATTTCCCTAGACTTATTGCTTTATTCGGGATTGACTTACAGATATCATGGCCATGATCAATATTTTCAAACTCAACATCCATCTATATATATATGAATGTATGTATGTATGTTTGTTTGTCTGTTTGTTGTTTTGTTTGTTTGTTTGTTTGTTTGTTTGTTTGTTTGTTCTTCATACAAATCCACAGTTTTAATCCGATCTCGATGAAACTTTGCACACTTATCCTTTTAAACAAGAAGAAAAATACTGTCTTCATTTGGTTGAAAAATTATCTGTATAAATAATATATGTTGTCTTATAAATTCGAAATATTACTGAACGGCGATAGATAGACGCGTTGGATATGGAGGTCTCTGTACTGTTTTTCCGTGTAGTAGTCAGGTAGCTCAGTAGTTAAAGCGCTTGCTTACTGATGTTTGGTCGTGGTCTCCGGTTCAAATCTTCCTGGAGGCTAAGATTTTTAAAAATTGTTTTTGTTTGTAAGAGTCACGCTTGGGCCGTCGGTTATTCGGACTGAATGTTAAACTGTAGATATCACAAAGTTAGGGGTGCAATCCGAGGCAAATCGTAGGTAGTCTTCCAATGCTGTAGGAGTACACTTTTTTACGTTATATTGATAAATCAGGGGTGATTCGTAGTCAGTGTGTGAGTGACCTGCAGTAACAATACTATGAATCCGGAAGTAAGTCTCTGTCTTTTGTTACGTTTTGACAACTAAATGCCTATACCGATATTGACGGAATTTGACAAGAAAATCTGTAGGGGGGGCACAGGACATTTTTTTTTTTTTGGTATGATGAACAGTTGTAGTCACGAAATTTTGAGAACTTATCGAATAGTGACGGAGAGACAGATGTGAATGTTAGTCTGTAATGTTACGTCCCTTGCTCAAGCTATGCTTCTCACGCATTATGTTAGTGTATAATTTGTTAATAAATTTCATTTAGAGAAAAAATGTATTATTTGGTATAGATGTAGATTTTCTCTGTCCTATTATTTTGTGTCTGCTTAAATGTTTCTGGCACCAATTTATTTTGCCTTCTTTTTTAACATGCCTTGCGGGCGTAAACTGGCCTAAGTTGTAGCTCTAGCAGAGCACGAGCAGCTTAAGTTATTAGAACGCAAGAATAGGATGCTCATGCTGAAGAAAGAAGAAAAGTCCAAGCTGAAATAAAGCTGCTCTTAGTTAACACCCCCCCCCCCTCACATTCGTTTGTTTTTTCTGTTTTTAAATATGTTGGAAACTGATTCTCTTAAAGAGACATGTTCGATGGTAGAATGATATAGTGATGGGTTTCCGGTCATATTATGCCAACTCGGTGTTGTTTGGGACCAATCCTTCGCTACCAACAACTTTTTATAATCAATTCCGGCAAAGAAATTCTTAATCCACGCGTACGAAGTCGCAGGTATCAGCTAGTTATCTCTAAACATACTCTACACTAAACAGGAAGATAATTGCAATGAGTGATAATATCGCATCTTTAGATTGTTAACAATACTTATAAAAACAAATATAACGCTAAATAACATAAAATGTAATAGCTGATGGAATACTGTATGGCGATTACAGCTATCCAATTAGTACTCCAATCTCAGTTTGCAGAAAGAATTTTCCGTCAAACTTTGGAAGCCTGCACAGTTTTTAATTGGCACCTGCTACCAGAAGCCGCGAGATGCTCTCGCGGTTCGTTAGCTGAGCGTGGGGTCGGCGGCCCCACCTTCGACCTTGGGCGGTCGCCCGTCAACCTTGAGGAACGCGTGGGAGTGCGACTTCCCCAGTGACGTCGACAACAGGTAGGCGGAACAAAGGTATGGTGTTCGGTTCCCGGTAACTCGTGGAGGGACAATTATACTAGACGGTGTTACAATACTACAGGCAGAGGGAAAAAAATAATGTTTTTCAGTACCTGTTATGTCGCTAGTAAACAAATAAGTAAACATTGTTTGATGTGTTTATTGGGGGACCTTAGGCCCAACCTTTGGATACTGAAGTCAGTAACAGATATGTAAAAAAAAAAAAAATACATGACAGTACGTATTAAAACAGGATTTGGTTAAGGAGCTCATATGCAAAATACGAATCGACATATCACATGCAATTACTTTAGATGTAATTTTTTCTGTACTTACGAAATACAGGTCTACAAATTCCAAAAATTTTATGGCAAATATCCTTAGTATTTCAGCAGGACCTTCCGGAGCGTTTTAAATATGTATTACACAGTTTGTCAACAAACCATAAAAAAATTAAGTTGTCGCCAGTTAGAATTAGAAGCACCAGTGTTATTTAACAGGATGTCTTTTGCAGTTTTATATGTTAACTCAAGGACAAGATTTTGTTTAAGTTTTATTAGTAAATAAAAATGCCGGGAGCACTTGATTAACGAAAAGGAAGTTTTTTTAAAATACAATAATCTTGATTTCTTATCAAAAATTAACTAAAAATTTTGCCAGTTCGTCAATTTACAAATATACTATCGTATCCAGAGAACCTATAGAATCAACCATCGTTGAAAGATATAGTCACATTTACCGAGGATATAGAAGAATGCCAAAATTTCTGATCTTGGATTGTAGCCCTAATGTTTACATATGTATAACACAAGATATATGTTAATATTACATAACTAAAGACCGATCACACAGTTCCAGTGACTCTCTTTCACACCTGAATCTGACAGAAGCCGGGGTTAACTACTGAATATTCGTTAGTTAACGGTACATATCCTACATCATCTTTGCTTAAATATTTATATTTTTTAAAAGAAGAAGTGGGACTCAGAATCTTTTTGTTTAATAAACGAAATGTCAAGAGTTAATATTGTATGAAACGAAATAGAAGTAACGTGCTGGAATTTAAAGATAGTATTTTAGAGATGCAGTAGGCTTTTGCAAATCCAGACTTGGGGAGAACTATGGTATGGAACGTAATGAGAATTTAATTCAGATAACCTACAAACGCCACCCAGCTACTGCTTGACCTATATAGTTAAGCCAGCCTTTATCAAGAATCGTAAGGTTACTAATGCTTGAGGTAATAAAAAAAATGGCAAAGTAGAAAATGCTTAAAACTTTATTCAGATCAAAATAAGGTGAAGATTTGGAACAGTCATTCGTCGCAGGTTCTATGTGCCAAATCATTTATGTTCCACGAGATATATCAATATAGTACGCTATATAACAGTATGAGCTGGAACTTGAGAAATTTAACTCAAAACCAACCATATTCTCATGCTGTCAGGTTTGTATGGTCACCTGCAAACTTTCTCCGCAAACTTTCTTGATGTTCCGTATTGTGCCAACGCGAGAAGCAGTAAAATGAAAATCAGACCACTGGCGACAACGCTCTAGTTCCGAGCACAGTGGTGACAGCCCTGGGCGGCGACAGCAGATAGAAAGCTGGTGGCAGACAAGTAGACGGGTAAGGCACTAGTATCCACACAGAGGAAGACGAGCCACACCAATCATCTGGAAGATCACGTCAGCGTAATTTCTGAATAAGAATCTCTCCTTGTAAAACAAGGGAGCCATCTCACCGAATTGCATCACTTTGGTGACTAAGCATTAAGGCATACAACAGTACAACTTGCTACCCACTAGGGTTTCCAGGAACCCTTAGCCTTTACCTTAATCTTAATGAAGAACGCTGTAACTTTCCCGCTGTTGCATACCACATACAACTTGTAAGTAATCCCCGTTACCCCCTGGGATTCATGGAGTCGGTTAGACGACGTTAACTTCGCGACCGATTTTATTTATTGTTTGGTACATAAATACACTTCAAGAATTAACATATAATTTTTTTTTACATTACTTTGAAAAAATTAATCTATAACATTAACAGTACGTAGTAACAAAAGGCGGGATGGGACTAGGGACAAGGAACGGGAAGGAATTCGCCTGGAGTGATTTTGGGAACCCATGGAAAACCCAAATCTGAATGTCCTGACGGGGATTCGAACCTGCGTCCTCCCGAATGCGAGGCCAGAACGATAACCGTTTACCCACCACGCTCGGAATTATGTTCTTATTTGTCAAGAGAACGTAAACAGTTAATCGCTTTCGGAATGTCGATTAGAAAATCGATTCAGACTCCGTTGTATTTTATAATGCAGTGACTTGTTTTTTTGTTTTTTTTCCGCTTGTGGCTTTATGCCTTGTATACGTCGAGGTCATTGGAGGCGGGAAAGGACGGGGGACAACGTAAATACGTTTTAAAAGGACCATTTGGCATTCGACTGGAGTGATTTCGGGATATCATGGAAAACCGAAATCTGGATGGCCAGACGGGGATTTGAACCCGCGTCCTTCCGAATATCAGGCCTGAGCGTTACCACTAATCCATTACGCTCAGTTTTAAGTTACTCCTAATCTCATTTACGCAGATGTAAGGCAGCAAAGATTGGAGCAACATTTTTATGAGTCTGTCTGTACTACCAGTTAAATACTTAATGGGGGACAAGACATGACACGGTCAGCGATATTCAGTGTGAGATGACATGTATTCTCTAGAGTCTCACTAGATCGCTGCTATGAACAATTAAATAAGTATTACACGTAGCGGTAAACATAAAATAATTATTTACACTTAATTATTGTTTCAAGAAGTAGCACTGCAAAAACATCTGACGGAACAGGAAACCCCCTCGCGCTGGGAAAAATCACTGTTCCGAGAAGCCAATCGATCCAAGGTCGTATCTAGCCTATGAGAACATTACCGATTATGTTCTTCTTAACTAAAACAGAGGTGCAAAACCTCAGAATTTTAGTAGATAACCGCAGCGCAACTGGCCTGAATGGTAAAGTGGCTGTAGTAAACAAATTATTTTGCAATCCAAAGTTTGTTTGGATCCTTCTGAAACAGAAGTACCAAGCCGATTTGTCAGAGACAAAACAGTCGTTCCATTCCTTCGGAACATACAGTTCAACTTGGAATTCAATTTAAGTAGTAATCCCAATAGACTTAACAAACATCGGTCATAGTTACAGGTCAATTTAGAGGCCTGATCCACATCGGGAATTTGACAGAGGGCCATCATTTTGAACTCGGTGGCCTTACTAAAGAGTAACAGTGACGAGTGAGTAAAAGAATCAGTTACGAAACAGAATTGTGGGTAAATTGTGAGCTAGCAGCAATCAGCCACCTTAGTTCCTGTATTCCGATAAATCAATTACTAGTTCATGTCCGAAACATAAAAAGAGCTGTTACACGTATATTATACCAATGTACGAAGATTAATTGATTGTCATAAATTAAACATGTATGTGTAAAGAGTGAGTAGTTTTATAGTATACTGTACCTAATGGTTAACCTAAGGCAATAAATTGTTACCCAATGTACCTTTGTACTAAGTCATTATGCAATTTATTGTATGTAAATGTTATATGGAACCAAAAAAAATGATTGAATGAATGGGAGATTATCAACTAATAATAAAAAATAATATTCGTTCTTATGTTTTCATTACACCTTATTTCCTTTGTTAACCATAGTAAATTATATTTTATAGCTGTTTTCCCCTCAATCTTTAAAGGAGAATATGAAAAAAAGTATTTATAGTTATCTGGAAGCAATAGAGTGATATCATGTAATATAAGAGTCTGGATCAAACAACAGTTTAGGTACCTCGCCCTTGGAAAGTAGATCCTTAGACTAACAGAACCAGCGGTACTGTAGACTAGTTTTATGGCACACGGTAGATGCTGTTTCTTTTACTGCGAACACATTCCAACAACTTCATCCAGCTAAGTGGCTTTACTCGGGACAACATCCAGTTCAAACGATTCAGTACATCGTTCCTCTGGAAATTATGGCCAAACTAATTAGCCACAGCTGCAGATACGGATTCCGTAAAACATCATTCTCAACCGATATCTTGACTAGCCTGTAGATCTTAGTAGTAAATGGTGTCGAGTATTTTAGGATATGAAATTCCCGTACTTGTTTTGGGACTCCAGTAATAAATTAATAATTAGCATTAATATATAAACCGATTAAGTTCAAAGCTGACCAAAAACGCTACGGAATAAAGTGAGGCGGCCTACAGATCTGCTTCGCTATTGCAAATTAAGAAACTAACACACTAGAGAGGATTCCTGGCACTAATGATCAACTAATCCATACTCCCGGATTGCCCATCGAAACTCCTTCTGAAAGATAGCTAAGAGTCACATTTTATTAGAAACAGTGTGATTTTCCACGGTAAATCAGAAGCTATATCAGTCCTCCTTGTATACGTAGCAAATCAATATACTTCAATACATGACGATGCTTGTACTTAGCGTAGTGCGCGAGTCGTAACGTCGTAGCCTAGCATTCGCGGTTCGAATCCCCATCCGGCCATCCAAATGGGTTTTCCCAAATAACTCCAGGAGAATGCCGGGATGGTTCCCTCAAAATTCCATGGCCGAATTAATTCCCGTTCCAGTCACTTTTCCCGACTCTAATGACTGATATATCGACGAGGCTTAAGCAAGTAGCTCAAAAAAGCGATACACGCTGCCAAGAATCTGGTAGTGTTGTGGTGGTATCATTCTACCTGCCCAGGGTACCATGGCTTACCGCTATACTGCGCAGTCCCCCATGTTGCGTAATCTGCAGGCGTCGCGGAGACAACCTTCACTGGAGACAACGGACCGTAAAAAACTATCGTTTCGACACAGTTTGTCTGTGACAGGGAAATCAGGGTTACGAGTTTCGCATAAGCAGACTATCAAAAAGCGAGGGGCTGGCAGGATCTGGTCCAAATAACGCAGCTTTCCTAGCTTCAAACGAGGGGATATGCAACAACAGTTTGAACCACCAGAAGGTTTGATTTTCACGTCATATTATTCAGTGTAATGAAACCGTTGCATTCTATCTATCTAAAAACTGTTATTTATTTTCCTATTCAGAATTTGTGCATTTATAGAACACTCGAAATCTAAGACTACAGTAAATTTCTTTTATTCTTCTCTTCCTACGAAGAATCTGAAGTGCGTCATCAGTCGCTCTGAATCTCCTGTTCAAAAATACTATATACCATTCCAAGTAAATATCCGGATCGTTCCTTAATACAGTTTAGTTCTAAGAAAGTTGGGTTCATGAGGCGTAAAGTATTAGGAAATAGGCAGATCTTATTTTTTATTATTGGTTGCGTTAACACTTGTTTGGCATTGAAACTCACTAGGGCGATGCATGTTGAGGAAGGAAAATCAAAGTTAGGATTTGAGAAAGATGCAAGCTTCCTGATAATGCATACTGTATTATTCACTATTTGAAAAGCGCATTTCTTTGACTTTGTTTACCATTAGTCCCTTTGTGCCTTTGCAGAAAGATCTGAGCAACGTGTTCTTCAAAGAACTGATCATGTATGTAATAGTCAAGCGTTATATGTCCAAACCAGCTAAGAAGTTAACTGTTTATCAGATTCTTTACACACATGACGACTCACCATTTGATATGTATATATAGCCATTGTACTTTAATTGGAACAAAATTGATAATATTCTTGTAATTTTCCCATTGTTGTTTGCATCCTAAATCGCTATCTGATATTTACAAGCCGCACTGAAAAAGTTGTTTTATTTTATTTTTTGCTTATGGTTTTACGCCTCATCGACGTGATATTATTATAGGCTGGAAGGAAATGGGGTCAAGAAACGGGAAGGAATTCAGGCATGGTATTTTGAAGGAACCACCCGGCATTCACCTGGAGTAATTTCAGAAAATCATGTAAATCCGAAATCTGAATCATCGGAACGGGATTCGAACCTGCGTTCTCCTGAACGCTAGTTCGAAACATTATCGCTCGCCCATCACGCCTAGTCACTAATAAATTAAATTAATCAAATGTAACTACAGTTTTATTGTAAATGGTAAACAGGGTCCGGATGTTAGGAATTATGCTAAAGCCTCTTTATTGCATGAACCTATCGCCCGGAAGAACAGCAGTACTGTACGCTTATTATGGTATTCACATCACCAGTCAGAACGAATTATATATTCAGTACTGAAGGCGATGAAACAAATTATCTGGTATTTTCTCAGTAACTTTGTATGTATCGAGAAATGGTGCTGCTACTACCAACATGTTAGAAAGTATTAATGCTATCGCCACGTCGATTAACGATGCACCCGAAAGGATTTAAGCTATCGCCAGGTCGATTAACGATGTACTTGAAATTACACAATCAATCAGCATGCCAATTAAGGTACGCGTTTGAGATGCCACATGTTTCACTTAGACAGGAGATCTACTTGCGGCGTCAGGCGGATATACCTCGTCGGTGCCGGAGATCCATTAGGAGAGGTGTCACAGCGTTCGGGAATGCGGTCAAGGAACACACAGCTAGTGGCTGGGTCACGCCGTCGGTAGCAAACCAGACCGATGCAACAAGTGTTTTCACAGCTACGTCAGATACCCCAACAAAATACAAATAAAATTTCAGGTTTTTTTGCAATATTATTCTTAAAGTACTATCCAGTCCATAATGCCAGCAGCGCATCTGCTAGTTACGTATACTCTGATTTATGAATTTCGATCCCACGCATCAAAATAAAGTCAGAGGTCTATAATTGTTTTCGTATTTCATCTTACTGGCAGTCGCAGTTTCTGGTTGGATAACTATACAACAACATGACACTTTACTATCGATTCCAATAGTAAAAAGCACTAAGAAAGATAAAGGCAATCGCCGCATTTCTGTAACGTCCATATGATTAGTGTAAGATGGAGAGCGGCCAGGTAGCTCAGTGGTTAAGCCGTCTGACTGGAGATCGAAAGGTCCCCGCTTCGATTCCCTGTCCCGGCGGGGATTTTCATAAGCCCTTACACACAGCCTGCTGTGTAATGTGAAGTATGACAGAACGATTCCGTGGTACGAATTCCACTTAACACTGTAGGTCCTCTAGGACTAACAACCGTAGTTGTAACAAATCCAAAGCAGATTCAGGTAAGCGACGACTTAACCTGGTCCCAGTTGGACAAAACGAACTTACACATATCTTTAATTCGTTATATATACACGTTCTCATACATCGTAATAGAATTTTGTTTGATAATTAAGGATTTTCACAATAAACTTGCTGTTACTTTACACTAAATAAGCTGTTGGTTGTATTAACACAAACAACAAATAGGGTTAGAGTCATCTATTTGCGTGGAAGAAAAATGTTCTCCTACTTTCACGCAGACCAATTTGAAAAAAAAAATATCCGGCCATTCCCTGACAAGCTGTACCACTGATGAATTGTATAAAGAATTTGTAAATTTGTAACAACACGACTTTTATGAGTTGCTACTGTAAGGACTGATAAATCAATGGTAAGTCGATTACGTCATCACTTGTCAACTTTCCCACAGAATTCATTGATATTTTTCTTTACGTTAGATACACTATAGCCTACATATGGAGGTTATAGTTATTGGAGGCTTCAACAGTAGGAATCAACAAATGAAAAATTAACTGTTGTTATCAATCGCCTGCGGTAGTCATAGTACCGAACGAACACTTAATACAATTGCCTCTTAGCTTTGCGGGTGACGCCGCATCATGGTGTAACAAGCCGATGCTTCTTCCTTCATGCGGTGGTTTTCTTCTTAGGCAGAACTGCATATACTCAATGACGCGGCGTCACCCGGACAACCAAGAGGCAACTGACTCCGGTCACGGAAGCCTACGATTACACTTAACACAAATGTTTGGTGAAACGCTTCTCCCGTAATTAGCTCTCTAAATGTTGATAAGATACACTAAAAAATTAAAAAGTGTTGAATGGAGTGGATTGTATTATTAAGCATACAGCACTACAGAATCACGCAATGTAAGCTGATATTAAAAAAAAAAAAAAAAAAAAAAAAAAAAAAAAAAAAAAAAAAAAAAAAATGGAGCATCCGAGATGCCATTAGTGGCATCTTAAATTGGACCGAATCAAATATTTTGGATCTTTCGTTCAGTATTGATGATAATTGGTTTGATGATCTTCTTGAGATGGCAAATGCTGACTCTGAAAGTGTACTCACTTGGCGTAGGCCTTCTCGAGCAGCCCGGGCCAAAACTGGTCCGAGTGTTGCGCCTGGAGGAAGGCCAGTCGGCCGTGGACGGTGGGCAGCCTGTCATCCACCAGCACTTCCAGCCACTCCCCGCACCACCACAGCCGGAACCGGAAGACGCCCGCGTACTGCTCGAACGTCTGGTCGGCGGGCACCACGCGGTAGAACAGGCCCTTACTCAGGTACAGCACCCCCAGGCACGACACCAGCCACCGGTCACCTGAGGACATCAAGCCAGAGCATTAGTGGACACAATCATTGCCTCCGACACTAAAATTACTTACTCACCCAGCACAACTGTTTATGATGTAGATACCTTTGCTTCTATCCAATGCGAAGCAAAGTTTATCTTAGAATGAAAACGATAGCACTTGAAGCGGGATGGAACGGATCGGGGCCGGCATATGCGAAAGTACTCCGACATTTGGACAGCAAACCTGATGGATTTCGTTCTACAAAAGAAGACCTTTCGGCATTCCGAGCAACAGACTGAAGAAGAGATGGAGCAAGAGACTCCCGAGGACCTGGTTGTAGCTAGGTGGATTGAATGAATGATCGGAGTCTGAGAGCTGAAGATAGAACTCGGTAGAAGGAGGAATTTGTGACGGTGCGTGGTCATATGCGCATGATCATGCAAAACAGTAGAAGTATTATGGAAGTATCCTTGGGATATTTACACTACTACTGTTTAAGGATGCTTTCAGCTTTGAATTTGGAATGGGCCATGATGGACTCAGTGATGTAAGGACGAGTGAGGCACTTTGTAAACAGGTAGCGCCTAGCCAAGAATACCAGTCATTCGCCGGCTTCAAGACTGCAGTAAAGGTTCGTGTGGTGGTAACGATGTGGTAACAGTTGTTTTACTGGCTGCTCATTCCGCTGCCATCGCAGCTGCTTTAACCTAACCTGGTAATAACATTTCCACAACTAGTGGAAGGTCGTAAGCTCCACTTGTTAAAAAATTGTCCACGGTTTGTTCAAGCATCTTAGGTTTTATGTAACAAGTCAAAATTAGGAAGAGGGTGTTGGCTGTTGAACAGTGGTTTCCACTCTCGATAAGCGATAGATCTACTGTGTCATTCAGCTCGCATATTAATTTCATGCACTAAACTTTTTGGCAATGAGATCTTGAGCTGTTCTTGCTGTTAGGAAGCTTGATCTCAGAATTAGCAATTCTACACTTGTTAGATCATGCATTCGGAGAGCAGATAGCCATGATACTTTTGTAAATTCTCTAAATAAATTGGAGTCTTCTATATTTTGAATGTTTTGAATGACTGTGTAGAGATAACCAGAAAAATGGGATGGTTTTCATTGTAGTACTGATGATTTTCATGGTTTGGTGCATGGCGCTATTAATTTTCTTAATATGAGTGGTGTTCATCCAGATAGAAGAACAATGCTCAACTGTGAAATATACCAGCTCGATCCGAAATTGATGCAAGCAGAGTTGAGGCCAAAGCTCTTCGTGTAGACCCCGCGAGTTTATGAGGAACATTGTTCCGTGTTCTTAGTTAAGAAGTACAAAATTTTAATTGATTGTTGAAACACTGTAACTCAGATACATGACGATGTGTGTTGTCAGGTAGTAGAATGTTACTGTGTGTGGAAGTTACTTTAAAATAATCATTCGTAATTTCAAGATCTGCATTAAGATTTTCGTTTCGGTAACTGGTGCTAAACTGATTCGAGTGCCAGTGCTGGAAATTTTTTTTGACATCTGGACTTTCCCAGCGGGGTAGGTGAGGGGATGCACAATTCCTAGTCACCAGATCGTGCACCAGAGTCCTGGGTTGAATAACAAAACTCTCCTCAGTACTTATGAGTGAGAGCATACGAGTCTGTTGATGGTGATTCGTTCGTCAGATGGAGAAGTTAAGACGTTCCTCTCTTTTTGGAAGAGTAGGCCTGAATTTGCCAGCACCAGATTTCACTCTCTCCCTTCTTTCATCTCTCATCTACAACATAAACAAAACATTTTTATTTTTTATTACACTATTCGAAGTGACCGATATGATCATATTCTGTAATTCC
This sequence comes from Vandiemenella viatica, assembly GCA_031002005.1. Taxonomy (NCBI): domain Eukaryota; kingdom Metazoa; phylum Arthropoda; class Insecta; order Orthoptera; family Morabidae; genus Vandiemenella; species Vandiemenella viatica. Next base: position 162,323,121 of record JARYHS010011408.1, on the reverse strand, counting down.
TGCTTAAAACCGTTGAGTCAACACTATTTTTACGGGACAACTGTTTCTTAAATCAACTGAAATAAAGTAAAGTTCTGCTGTCCACATAAAAATAGTCAATTTCATAATAATCGATAAAATGTGTATTTGATAATAACGACAAGAATACATGAATTTTCATATTCATTAAACAGATCTCTGTTTTCCTATCTAGTAATCTATAATTTTGCTTTTGTAGGTATACGAGGTGTGTACAAAAAGTAACGGAAATTTTAAAATCGGGTTATATTAGTCCGATTGGCACGATTTTTTCATTGTTGTGTTGGCAAACATGTCTTAAAAGTATCTATACATATCAACTATGTTCTATGTTTAGTCTAGTGTCAGTTATTAAAAGGATAACACGTGTTTTGATACACTCGTCGATTTTTCATTTGTATAAATCATAGATCAGAGAATTTTCATTAATTTTTGCTATAAAAATGCAGGTTTACAAATGGTATAAGCGTTTTCAAGATGGCCGTGAAGACGCTGAAGATGACGAGCGTACTGTTCGTCCACCATATCAATAACCGATGAAAACATGGAAAAAGTGAAACAAATGATTATGAACTATCGTCGAATCACACAATTAGTGAAGTTGCTGACGATGTTGGTATATCAGTTGGCTCATGCCATGAAATATTTTCACCTTTTTTAGGTATGAAACGTATAATTGAAAAAGTGTAGAGTTTCGAATAAAAACAGCGGCGAATGGAAGTTGCTCAGGAATTGCTATATGAGTTCAACAACGATACGGAACTATTGAAACGTGTCATAACAGGTGATGAAGCATGGGCTTATAGGTATGATGTCGAAACTAAGGCTCAATCGTCCCAGTGGAGGCATTACTAGATCGCCAAGACCGAAAAAAGCTCAACAAGTCGGTCAAATGTGATGGTTATGCACACTGTGGTCTTCGATTTTAATGGCATAGTGCACCATGAGTTCTTGCCACACGGTCGAACTATCAGTAAGGTATACCACCTTCAAGTTCAATGCCATTTGCGTGAAGCAGTGCGAAGAAAACGCCAGGATTTGTGGCAAAACAATTCATGGCTCACACATCGTTGCTTGTTCGTGATTTTTTTGGCAAAAAAAAATTCCGTAATGGTGCCCCAGCCTCCATAATCACCACACATGGCCTCGTGTGACTTTTTTCTGTTCCCAAAAATAAAGAGACCCTTGAAGGGCCGTCGTTTTAGAAGCATAGATGAGATTAAAGCTATCCCAAAGATCGAGTTCCAGAAGTGTATTGGGGATTGGAAGAAGCTCTGTGTAATAAGTGTATAATATCTAATGGGTACTAATTTGAAGGTGATAGCATCGGTGTAGACAAATAAATAAAATTATTTTCAAAATAATAAATATCCCCGTTATTTTTGAACACATCTCGTATTTACAGTCCTAACTTAGTTTTCTGAGATTTATAATTAACTCTTCTAATACTTTAAATTGTATTTCAAATTTCGTATTCAGGAATTTAAGGAACGTATGCATTATGACAGGAAAAAAACAGCAAATTAGAGTTGCAATATGTAAATTTGAAAACATTCCGCAGCGGTCTCAATTTCGGCATCTTCAGAGTTTACACTCCCTTGTTTCTGCCTAAAAAATTCACATTTTACATGACATTTCCTATCAGAATAAGTCAACAGCAGAGGGTGAAGCATACACACATGGTTCTGTTTTAAGCAACAGTACCAAATCAAAATCACCACAAATGTCTAAGGAGTCAGTATTGACTTCCTCTATTCTTTTGCAGGTTATGAACACTTTTTCAGTCTACTCCTTAGGCTCAGGTCGTTAGGGCAACGTGCTTATATCCTGTGCCTGCGACGGGGTTAGCTTTTTCAAGACCCGTAAGTTAAAGAAGTTTTTATTATTCGGGACTTAGCCAATAGTGTGGATAGGCGTGAAAGTGTATGTGAGTAAGCTATTCTGTCCTGAGTCAGGTCTGAGACTCGAATAGGAGACCAAGCGCAGTAACGCTCTGCCTCGCATTCGGAACAACGCAGGTTCGAATTCCCGGCCGGCCATCTAGATTTGGGTTCTTCGTGTTTTTCCGAAATCGTTTCAGGCGAATGCCGGGATAGTTCGTTTCTCTCAGTCCTCATCCACTTCTTAATGCCTCGACGTCGACGAGGCGTAAAGCCATGAGGAAAAAACAAAACCGTATTGGCATAATATTGGACCAAATGCGAAGGCTCCATATGACTTTTTTTTTAATGTATGCAACGAGTTTGACAAGGTTTTAGGTGGAATGTGCTGTTTCTCTCGTGTATATAAAGACGGATTGATTGTTTACCAAAGTCCTGGGCTTTTCCGTCTAATAGGGATGGCGTTAAACTTGAACCACACTTGCTACCTTTCCAAAAAGTAATCCTAAATATGAGGCATCTGCTTTCTCAACCTTCCACCCTTCATACAATCATAAGAGGCGTTTACACATGTACAAGAACACTCAGACACAAGAATGAAAGGAATTAGTAGCCCGATCCGAAATAATATGAATTCTACAGGAGAACAACATACTTTTGTGTACTGTTTCTCAAGTTCCTTAGATTACAGTAACCTGTAGAATTCATTTTCGTCTACTACGGAACAAGGAATGCGTTATAGAACACTTACATGCAACAACTGAATCATATTCTATTGCTAATTAACGATTTTTAGTTGAAGTAACAATTATTATCATTTGTGAATTTTACTATAGAACGAAATAACCGTAGCAGCAAATTGTGTCTTAAATTTATTGATTTTTGTTTGTATTAATAATTACAATATTAATATTCGATGTATTCTTTCTTATGTACTGAATTCACTGGAGCTTCAGTAGATAGTTAATCGCTTCTGCGCAAAGAGAATGTATTAAAAATGACCAACAGATACCTAATGAATAAATACTTGACCTATACTTTGTAAAAATACGTGAAACAAAATGAAACTATTTTCACAAACAATCTCTTAAAAATGTCTCCTTTAAACAAAGTATCGTTGATGCATTACTATTATGTTTTTGTCCTCATCAAGGTCATTAAGGGCGGAAAAGCCTGGATGAGAGGGCGGGGATTTGAGCCCGCATCCTCAGAAATGCTCGGCCCGACGAGTTACCGCTTACTCAGAGCAACCACCGACATAGCAGCACTGAGTTTCCTTTCCTCATCTGCTGACAGGCACGCTACACATAGAAACAATAAAATACAGTCGAAATGGGACGCGGTGAACGTGTACATTCTGATTACTAAGTCACGTCGTTTGTGGGTTTTGTGGCGATAATCGTTGCCGAAATATTTACTAGTACTCAAGCTGTGCGGATTAATTTTTCATTCTTCGTAAAGCCTTTGGCCTTCGGCATTTAGTAAATTTCTTCAAAGTGCCAAAGGCTTGCTCGCAGCCTTCCGCAGCTCTCCCGCTGGTAACCTTCAGACTGACAACTACTGCTGGAAAAACTGTTGACACTGCTTGCATTCCATGTTCAAGCACGAGAATGATCTGCGGAAGTCGAGGCTACGGAAAGTTGGTTAAGAAGGTCGCTTCTCTTGCCAACTGAAGTATGCCTTATACTAATATTTCGAGGACACTCTTTGTTAAGCTGCGACCCTCTTCAATATGGCTTTCACAACTATTCTTATTAATAGTTATCTTTTCCTTCCTACTGGTGTTTTAGTTCAAACAAAATGTAGATACGAGGGGGAACCAAAAAAAAAAAAAAAAAACGGAATAATTTTTTAAAAGCTATACATTTTCAAATTTTTACAAAACAACCTCACCCCCTTCAAAATACTCTCCATTACAATTAATACATTTGTCCCTCCGGTGCTTCCACTGTTCGAAACATTTTCTGTAGTCATCTTTAGAAATGGCTGCCAGCTCCTCCCTCCATTTTTTTTTTTCTTGACCTGTTCAATGTTTTCAAATCGGTGTCCTTTCACGTCCCGTTTCATGCCTGGAAATAAGAAAAAGTTTGATTGACAGTTTGATGTGGGGGAACAAACTCTCAATAACTACGCCACTGGCATCAAAAAAGCAAATGAGCACTGCATTGATGTTTGATTTGACGAAATTTTTTTGAACGGGGTGGCGATGACTTCTTCCATTGGCTTGACTGCTGCTTTGTTTCTGGGTCGTATCCATAGCACCATGACTCATCACCAGAAAATTGACAGAAAATTTGGATCAATTTCAAGCTGTTGTTTCAAAGGACGACATGTTTCAACTTTACGTTATTTTTGATTGTCAGTCAAAGCCCGAGGAACTAACTTGGCAGTAACCCTTTTCATTCCGAAATCTTCGGTTAAAATTCGCTGAATCGAGCTCCTAGATAACCCACTAATCTCTGACAATTGATCAATTGTCTGTCGACGGTCTGAGAGAACGAGCTTTCGAATTTTTTCAACATTATCGTCGATTCGGGCAGTTGATGTATTTCCAGAACGAGGTTTGTGATCAACCAACATGTCACCATTTTTAAACCGAGCGAACCACTCCTACACTTGAGTTTTTCCCGTAGCACCATCTTTGTAAGCTGTTTTCAACATTAAAACAGTTTCAGCAGCATTTTTACTGAGTATAAACAAAAATTCACAGCTGCATGTTGTTCACTTAAACTCGACATCATCAATAACTAAACAATAACAAAACAGCGCTAGCAAAAACAATGACTGCACATTAACAGAACAAACCAGGTCGACAACACAGACGGCATTGAATTGACAATGAGTTGCGTTATAAACGCCTAGCGGCAGAAACGCTCACTACACAAGCTCCGCCCATGGTAATACTATTCCGGTTATTTTTGGGTACCCCTCGTATACCGTAGAATAGTTTACGATTCAATGTTTCTGACAGTACATCCCATAAATCTAATATCTCTCGATAATATCCGGATACCTTCAACCGTAACCGTCCGTCTCTGTAACAGGTTGTGCTCTCTCCGTAACAGTGTGTGCTTTCTCCGTAACAGTTTGTGCTGTACATACCTCCCGCCTTAAGCAAATGTTTCTTTTTTCTTCTTGTTAGGCTTCCTCTTCACAACGTCAGGTACTTTGTAACTTCTCAATTGTCGATCTTATATGCGGATGGATTTTTACAATGTCAAGCATTTCTTTCTTTACTTAACAACTATCTAAGATATGTTTATCCAAACGTAAATTTCAATGATTACAGTTTTTTCGCTGTTTTTCTGTACGTGCTTCACTGTATTATATTATTTGGCACTTACTTTCTCGCACTTGGAGAGTTTCTTTCCTCACTGTATCGAAACTAATTTGTCAGTCACATGTAATTTTTCGTGTAAAAGTTACTTGCTTGTCAAAACTTCAGTAACTACAGTACATTTATTTCAGATTTAACAATAGATAAAATGGACAGATAAATTGAGAAATTAAAGTGTTTTAGAAATAATGGATGAGGAAAGAAGTTTTGGAAGAGACTAAAGGAGGGACAGAAAGGTGGTCATATTTTGAGACATGCGAGACTGGTTAATATATAGCGGAGGAAATAGTTGGAGGGAAGATTGTAAAGAAAGACAGATATTAGAGTATATATAGTAGATTATTGAGGATGTGGGTTGTATGGGGTGTGTTGAGATAGAAGTGGTTAAAAAAAAGACAACAGAAAATGCTTATTGTTTTGAAGTTATTCAACTAAATGTACTGTTTTTGCGGTGTTGTAAGATTTTTTTAATCTATTTTTGAAGTGGATATTTTGGCATTCACCTCTTATGGGGCTGAAAGAAATTTATATATGTTACATTCATACTTAAGCGAGTTTCAATTCGACTTTGGTTGACTCGTTTGGTTTAAGTGAACAGTGTTATTTGAGGTGTGTTACACTACTTGAAATGGGCTTATTTTACTAACATCATGTATTACTCTATTTATTCTGCTACCCTAATACTATTACTATTATAATTCTACTTCTATTAAAGCCACGTAGGCCAGTGGAAAAAAAATCATTAAACCGCTATGATATTATGCAAGTATGCAACAACATTTGACACGGACATCCCTATCGCTGCATTGATTCTTTCCAATATCTCGTTTTTATCATCCTCGACACGTTTTCAACACTTGTCTCCTAAAGACCGTTCTGCATTACAAGAGTGAGGTAAATGAATTATCTGTTACTTGAACAGAATTTACTGATAGTATTTTACTATTATTATCTTCGTGAGACTGAGCTTCTGAGGTGGAAGCAGCGAAAAAAAGGACATTTTCTTTCATAACTCTTCGACAACTACCGAAGAAAAAGATTAATGCTTGATCTACGAAGAGGACACTTGTAGTGCATCTACCCTGGTATTGTATCCACTCTGCCAAGTGTTAGCACTCTAAACCGTCGTCTTGTCCTCACAGGCGTGACTGTCAGCAGAAATGAACGCTGGCGTACTATGTGTTCTAATACTTATAGTGTGTCATATACTCTATAGCAGGAACGTTCTATTTTATTGCCAATATATTTAATGACCGCGGGATAAGAAAAACTTCTGAAATTATTCTGCGTCTTCTAAGCAGGTCTACTAACAAACCCTGCTCTCATGTCCACAAAGATAGGTGAGCACTTGGCATGACACACCAATTGGTGAGTGGCAAAAACAAAAGAAAGGTTCCTTCACAGTTTTTTTTTTTTTTTTTAGTTTAAAACTTGAAAATAAAGTTTTAAACTTGTATACTCGTTCAAATGTGTACAACACATTACGTACTAGGCATTTTAAAAATATGACCATTCCGCCAGTAAGAAGCGTTCATCTAGCTTCCACAATTGCATTTAGAATTTTACTTGTCATTAATATCCACTACAATAAAGACAAGAGAAGACGAACCCAATACTTCACTAGAAATACCTATGACCTTGGCAAGAATGGAATTGGCCACCACTACAACTCGTGGCTGGCGCGTTTGCCCCTCCCTACCTGAACTAGCAAAACGAAGACCTCCGATGAATTTCATTCAAAACATCAGCGCAGCCCGTTTTCTTTACGCATTTGATTATTATACAGGCCATAGGCCCAGACTATATTTTATAGTTCTTCTTTTTCGGCTCACCCATTATGATGGTGGGTACTTTTTGTTGGGGAATTTTGAAACGGGAGTTACCTTGCCTTCCCCATTAGTGGAAATGTATTTTGGTGCTTACTGTTTTGTAATTGGATGACTATGATGTGTGTCTGTTCAGTGTTGTTTGTTGTTTTGTGTTCCGAATGAATGAAAGATGGATGAAGGGAGAGGGTGGAACCCGATACCAACCCATTTAGGTCCACTCTTCCGAAGGACACCAGGTGGCTTAACGTCTCCATCCTATGAATGACAGTGTTGTATGTCCTCACTTCATATGCACTTCAACGAGGTTTAAATACGCAGTGCGTAGAGGTCTGGGATTTAATCCAGACTTAGGCGCACCCTCTTGTTATTAAGAACTGTGTACCTGCACCACTCCTACCCTGTTCTGCCGGCCAAGTCTTGATGACGAAAATTTCTTCTATCACCATGACTCGATCCAGCTAACCCATTGTCAGCGCCGGGCACCATTATGGTCAAGGTGGCGGATATTTTATCGTTAAATACATGTAATGCACAAAAGTAGGTTGGATTTAACTAACGATACAGCCAAAATTTGAGCCAAATACCAGTGTTATCATAAGTTTAAGAAAATCGATTGAAATTGTCAATATCAATAAAAAGACTGCTTCTGAATTTTTACCTATTACTCACACCGGAGATATGGCATGCGTTTCGAATAAGAAATGTAACTTGAAACAGGATGTATGACAAAAATTGCTTTTCGCTGAGATCAAAATTTTATTTTTTTTCCTGTGGAGATACGCCCTGTCGACGATGAGATCTTTAGAAGTGGGAAATATTTGGGGCCTAATAATGGGAAAGAATTCGGCCATGGCCTTTTTAAATAAAATCGAAATTTGGATGGCTCGACGGGGATTAGAACCAGTGTCCTTCAGAAATCCAAGGACAAAAAATCTGAATCTGATGTTTGCATGTCCGGACCGGATAACAACTACATCCTTACGAGTGATATTTATTTTTAAATCAACATTATTTTTTTATTTATTATAACGTTTAGGACGAAAGAGGAAGAAAATAGAGGAACGAAGTATATATTTGAACGTAGTAATCCTTGAAGCGACTGAAGAATACTCTTAGCCTATACCTCACAGTGTGATGAATAGTGTTGCTGGAAAGGTGCTTGTCACGCCCTGAATACGGCGCCACTAGGCGGTACACACACTCGCACTGGTTGCGTACCAGCTCACTCCGAGCCGTAGATACTTCCACTAGGTAAAAATCTCTTTATCCTGTAGATTTATTTATAACGTCATACCATCAATGTAATGTGAACATCTGATGAACTGTACAATAAGACTCGAAAGACACCCCTCAGTTGTAAAAATAGTCATGGGTGAAATAAAGTCTTTGACTCTCTAGCAATTTATTATACAACGACTGTACCTGCAGTAATGGTACATGTGCGTATAACATATCATGACCTACTACGCCGCTGGCAACTTAAGTGTCGAATATGGATAATTTATTATTGTGCAAACCACACAAGAACATTTCCACACTGTAATGAATTATAACTGCATAGAACTTCTGTCTTATTTGTGCCAAAAAAATAAAAAATAAATCCATTCTCAGTCGAATTCAAGTTTGCTAACCGTAACGAATAGTGTATTGTTAAACCAAGTAGATGGAAACACGTCAGAACACTTGTTGATTCGTGAATTGAGATGAAATCAGTAAATGTAGAGTTTTATAAATATCATACCGTTATTTTGCGGATATTTTCAAAAAGCAATTTTCTACTACCAAAAACATTTTGCCGAATTCCACGCAAATTTTTCGCAAAATGTAAGTTCACCTTTCAAAGACAAATGTGGAACAAGTGATTCTAAACAAATAGTATTAAAATAGAAACTAAAGGTAGTGCCAAATTTAGTGTGTATTTGTCACAGCATATCAGTTAACATAACAAAGGAAAGTTTACTGCATACGAATCTTAAGAAATAACATTAAATTAAAAACCTCGATATTTATTGAAAGATATCGCAAAATTTTAGGTGTATTTATCATGAAAAGTCAATTCGATTAATAAATGATATTAGATTAGGAATACTAAAATACAAATACAAACAGTAAAATATCCTTATATTAATACGCCGACTACATCAGTACTCCACAAATTAGGGTGTGGCGGAGGTTGCTTAGCACTAAAATTTAATTTCTTCTTCCCTTCAGGTTTAGCATCTAATGAGCACGAAAAGTAATCCCGTGTATTCATCTTGGCGATTCTTTACTTTGCTTCTTTGCTTCTTTCTTTTTGCGGTTTCCTCCTTTCTTGGATCTAAATATTATTACATCCTTCTGCTGGAAACCATTGAAATATTGTATCTATCTTCTGAAAGTTGTTCTGTTTTGTATCTTCACACATGACACATGTCTTCAACGGAGTCTCGCGTTATTTTAAATGATTGGTACCTTCCTTCAAGTGCATTCCACACTCAATCTGAGTAATGAGTATGTGAACTGCTTTAAAAGCAGTAACGTTACTTATACTTTGGATCAAAGTTTAGCAGTTAACCAATATTATACGATAAAGGCAACAACTCAAGGTCTTAGGGAGGATTATAATAATAATAAATTCATTGTCGCTGATCGTGATCATTTTAGAGGTCATACACTTGGTGTAAAATTTAAGAGCCTGCGCTATGATAGCTACGTAAATGAAGCAAATGAGGAGATATGTGCAGTCTCTTTTTATTCTCGTTCGCGTCGCATTAACATATCTGAAAGCAGACCAGAATAGGACCTGTTTTGAGTTATGTACCATTCGTTGTCACCTGTTAGGAAACCATGAGGAGATCTTAAACCAGCAGATATTAAAACTGGTTAACTTCATATTCCCAAGCTTCCGAGACCAGTTCGATCTTACAAGTTCCTTGTTCAGATTATGTAACTGGTCAGAAATTTGTGCAACACATTTTTTGCTTCTGTTATAAAATCTTTCTTTGTGCCATATTTTTGTGTAGTACGTGTTCGGCGTTTTTATTTTGTGAGATAAACCACATTAAATCTTTTAAACAAGAATGAATGCACACATGCAAGTAGCCGTTAAAAGGATGTTCTCAAAATTGAAATTTCTCTGAAAATGTTACATTCAGAGGCAAGTGAGGTTTGTGTTCAGCGCTGTAGTATACCGGTGACTTCAAAGGGGACAATATAAACCGCATATAGGGAGGGGAAAGCAGTAGTTGCACTTAATCAATATTAGTAATTAACCTTGGCATCTGTTTTTTTGCTGTGTAAGAAGTAATGAAAGGTCAGAGAATCTCGGTGAACACTGATACATTTCATCCAGTCTCGTGGAATACCGCAATCTCTGTTTCTAGTTCCCTATAACAGGTAGTTTTTTGTCAATGGGACAGCGTGGTGGGTGACCAAACGATGGAAGGTGTCTGTTCGAATCCCCGTTCGGCCATCCAGACTAGGGTTTTCCACGATTTCTCCAAATCACTACGGCGAATGCCGGGATGCTTCCTTAAAAATGCCATATGCCATATCCGTAATGCTTCCCGTTCCTTGTCCCCAGATCTTTCCCGCCTCTAACGACCTCGACGTCGACGAGGTGTAAAGTAATAAGAAAATAAATAAATAAAGCCGAACATGGAGTTTAGATGTTCTTTATGTTAATATATATATTTCAGTATTATTTACGATACCGTTATGTTTAATAAAACATTTATGGTGATTGGTTCACTCTTTAATATTTTTATGATTTGTTTTTGTGATTAATTATCATTAGCATATTGATTATAATTCAACTAGATTTGGTTTAAGCTTATAATTTGATTTCTTTTATAATCTTTATATATAAAGATGAATGTATGTTTGTTTGTTTGTTTGTTTGTTTGTTTGTTGGTTTGTTTGTTCTTCATACAAATCCACAGTTTTCATCCGATCTCGATGAAACTTTGAACACTTATCCTTTGCAACAAGGACAAAAATACTGTCTACATTTGGTTGACAAATTACCTGTATAAATAACACAATTTGTCTCATAACTTCGAAATACGGCGATAGACATCACGTTGGATATGGTCGCCTCCGGACCGCGTTTCCGTATCGTGGACTGGCAGCTTAGTGGCTAAAGCGCTTGCTTACGAATATCGTGGTCTCCGGTTCAAATCCCCGTAGAGGCTAAGATTTTAAAAAATTGATTTCAGTGTAAGAGTCAGGCCTGGGCCGTAGGTTATTCGGATTAAATGTTAAACTGTAGATATTAGAAAGTTAGGGGTGCAATGCGAGGAAAATCGTAGGTAGTCTTGCAATTTTGTAGGTGTACACTTTTTTACGTTATAATGATCCCTCAGGTGTTGTTCGCAGTCAGTGTGTGAGTGTGAACCACAGTAATCTGTATAAATAACACATTTGTCTCATAACTTCGAAATACGGCGGTAGACAGACACTTTGGATGTGGACGACTCCGTACCGTGTTTCCCCGTAGTGGTCTGGCAGCTGAGTGGCTAAAGCGCTGGCTTACGAACGTCGTGGTCTCCGGTTCAAATCTCCGTCGGGGAGAAAATTTTTAAACATTGTTTTTCATCGTAAGAGTCAGGCCTGGGTCGTAGGTTATTCGGATTGAATGTTAAACCGTAAATATTAGAAAGTTAGGGGTGCAATGCGAGGCAAATCGTAGGTATTCTTGCAATGTTGTAGGTGTATACTTTTTTACGTTATAATGATCCCTCAGGTTTTGTTCGCAGTCAGTGTGTAAGTGTGAACCACAGTAATATTATTATAATTAGGGATGTAAGTCTCTGTCTTTTTGATACGTTATGACGACCAAATGGCTATATCGTTGTGATGAAATTTTATAAGGAAATCTGTATGAAGGGCACAGGATATTTTTTCCAGTATGATTAACAGTTGTAATCACGAAATTTTGAGACCTTATCGAATGGTGACAGAAATATGTTGGCAATTGATTCTCATAACTTGGAAATACGGCGATAGACAGACACGTTGGATATGCACGTCTTCAGACTGTTTCCGTGTAGTGAGCTGGAAGCTCAGTGGCTAAAGAGCTTTCTTACGAACGTCGTGGTCTCCGGTTGAAGTATCCGTGGAGGCTAAGATTTTTAAAAATTGTTTTTCATCGTAAGAGTCAGGCCTGGGTCGTAGGTTATTCGGATTGAATGTTAAACTGTAGATATTAGAAAGTTAGGGGCGCAATGCGAGGCAAATCGTAGGTAGTCTTGCAATGTTGTAGGTGTACACTTTTTTACGTTATAATGATCCCTCAGGTGTAGTTCACAGTCAGTGTGTGAGTGTGAACCACAGTAATATTATTATAAATACGCAAGTAAGTCTCTGTCTTTTTGTTACGTTTTGACGACTAAATTTAATTTTATAAGGAAATGTGTATGAAGGGCACAGGATATTTTTTCCAGTATGATTAACAGTTGTAGTTACGAAATTTTGAGATCTTATTGAATAGTGACAGAAATATGTTGGAAATTAATTCTCTTCAAGAGGCAGGTTCGACGGTAGAATGATATAGTGATAGCTTTCCTGTCATATTATGCCGACTCGATATTGTTTGGGACTAACCCTTCGTTACCAACAACTTACTATATTTAATTCTGGCAAAAAAATTCTTAATCCACGCGTACGAAGTCGCGGGTAAGAGGCTAGTAATTATATAAATATTTATATAATGGAATATTTATATAATCGGCGCTTTTCCAACTGCAGAGCGTCTTTCGATTTCAAAATGCAACCTGAAATAAATGTCTAGGCACTATTCCCATCGCCATCTTTATTCAGCACTATAACAGACGTACTCATGGGGCATTCAGTATATTGTAATAACCTAAGTAAATATCGTGTGGTCTTGACGAGTGAGTTTCTATTTGCCACGCATTCCGACTCGCTAACTACGATTCTTTACCACTTATTCCATTGTATAAAGTGAACCGAAAACTCCTCGTAGAATCCTAACCCGGAAATGACAGATGAACAAAACAGGCATATGTCAGAAATGAATGCCAGTATATGGGGGCGTAAAAATTTATACTCGAACAGGGATTCGAACTGGGAACCTCTCTATATCCAGGCAGACACTGTAAGAAGGGAACCACCAAACCGTTCCAGACGTGGAGGAAGAGTCTCGTATTACCTTTCAAGATCTCGAGACGAGGAATTGGTGTGAGATAGCAAAGACCACTACGTGTCGAATTTTGTCGAGATAGGATTATAAAATGGCTGTTTGGTTTTCAAAGAAAATTGCTTGCTTTCTGTGGGATTCAGATAATTCTTTGAAATCCTCTGTTATTCGCTCTACCGATTGAGCTGCCCGGCTGCTTTTTGTAGGCAGTAAGTGATGCTTTCCATTTCCGAATATAAGCTTTCTGGTCGTGAGTAATGAATTGTTCCATATGTGAAATTAATGTGTCCTGGGATGGAACTTTGTCCGCCTAGATGTCTGCTTACAGAAAATCGTCTGAAACATGCAATAATGATGGCCCGTATACAAGCGTCTGGAGGCAACTGTAGCGTTTCAGTGCCATAGGTGCTATCTTCCAATCGAGATGCGATATACCGGAACTACTGCAGTCGTGCTGTCCCTGTCCTTGAGTTCTGTGCGCAGGCAGTTCTGTCTCCTTCCTCGGTGACGTTTTAGTTGCGCTGTCAGTTTGCGGTGGTCCCCATAAAACTGCTTACGATGCGCGGTGGGTAGTGCCGTACCGTACCGTAACGTACGCACCTGCAACAGTTATCCGGAAGCCCCGGTCAGATAACTCCGAGCCCAGCCCAACTTGGCGTGGCTCGCGCTCCGAATCCAACAACGCTGGGGGCAAGGTCCGCATACCTCACAGCTTAGACACCTCCAGCTATCACTCACACTAACTAAACCATAAAACTCCCATTTCTCTCTCTCTCTCTTCTGCCTGCCTGCAGCATTGTAACTCACTAGATTACCAGATTCTCTGAACATCTCTAATACAGCATAGTCGGTGGTTACAAACGAAGTCTTTGAAAGGCTGTATCTCCGCAACTAAGCTACTTAAAGCATCATACTGAAGTTGTTTGGAGGGAAATGCCGCTACTATTGTCTTCGTTGCGCTTCGAGACCTTTTTGTCAGCTCGCGTGTAGGTGACTAGTGTATAACAGAAGTTATATTTTAATGAATTTGCTAGAAGTAGTTCTTTCGTCAGCTATAAGAAGCTGAAGACGTTATTTTTCAACAGGATAGAACCCCAACTCATTTGCAAAAACTGTTTGCCGCATTGATGGATTCTTCACAGAACAACTCGCGAACAATTTCTTCAACATTAACCCCCAAAAGTCCTGATGTAACCCCTGCAATATTTTCTATGGAGATACGTGAATGTCAGGTGATTATTCCATCACGGAGCGTGGTGGGTGAGCGGTTAACGCTCAGGCCTCGCACTCGGGAGGACGCCGATTCGAATCCCTGTCCGGGCATCCAGATTTGGGTTTTCCATGGTTTCCACAAATCACTCCATGCGAATGCCGGGATGCTTCCTTCAAAACACTATGGTCGAACTCCTTCCCGTTCCTTGTACCCAATCCCATCCCGCCTCTAATAACCTCGACAAGGCGTAATGCCATTAGAAAAAAACAGATTATTCCACCACTTCATCTAACTGTGACAAACTGAAAACGTGAACACTGGATGTGTCAGATGAGCTTCAATACTGTGTGGACCTCTATGAAGTTTCTTGATTTTTTGTGGCTTTCTTTGTGCTATACAACCCATCGACTCCGGGGTCAATAGATGTAGAAAATAAACTGGAGGGAATTCGGCCATGGTCTTTTGAAGGAACCACTCTTAGACGAATCTGTGAATCAGCAGAATTCAATCTTACCAAACCAAAGGACAATGCTGTAAAAGCCGATGAATACTGGAGCGAGAAGATATAGTTAGCCGACCAGCTTTTTAGACGTAACTTGGGAATCAAGAGTACTTACTTTGTTTATCAAAGGATAGTTCTGAGAAAGCTGCTGAAAGTTGGAGGGAGAAGTTTAGTCCGTTTCTGGACACGGAAAGTAAAAATAAGTTTTGAGGAAACCATTCAGCCATTCACCTGGAGTGATTTTTGGAAACCATTTTTACATATTATGTATGGACCGGAATCCACCGTTTGGTTGGCCCCTCCCGCAGGATACGCATTAATCCAGTGTTTGTAAAAGCAGTACCGGCAGTCCCTTTCCTTCTAACTTATGCCTAGACTTTGATTAATATGTGTTGATGACTGTGATGACTTCGATGACAGTTGTTAAGTGTAGTGTTTGAAATGTGTTGAGTAGGCCTACATAAAGATTAAAGGAGGGGGATGGTGAAACTCGGCGCCATTTCATGTTCTTCCAAAACATACCACTTGCCACGAAGTATTACATGAATTTTCGTCATTAGTGTCGTATGCCCTCAGTCCATATGCAGTACGGAAAGGTTTAGGATTTAACCCAAGCTTTTGGAACACAATTGGTTGATTAGGAACTGTCTATCTCCATTTGTCCTACCCATCTCAAAAATCTGGAATAACGAACATTTTTTTCTGCCAGCAGGCTCTGACAAGATAACATACGTCGAGTGTGAGACAAATTAATTATGTAGTACAAGGCGCATCTTATAAAATATTGCCATGAGCATTGAACAACATGTGTGAAAGACGGTTCGACACATGTTACGTGAAAGTACAGAAATAGTAGCACAAAATGATGCAGAAACTTAGTGAGTGGAAGAAGCGGAGGACAGGAACAAACGAAGACATTTAGCATGACCAACCGGAGTCATTCCCAGAGGAATCTTCGTTCTGAGTTACTGAGTGCCACAAGTATTCTCGAAGGCCAACCTTAGGAAACGCTGGGATCGTTGCTGCAGTCGATTCCAGAAGAAACAGATATGGACGGAACCTAGCCCAGGCTGCAAAATATATGTGATTGTGATCCTTCTACTGGCCATCTGGACTTTTGGAGACCTCTGTGACATTATAATATTAATCCTGTAAATACGGTAAATGTAATTGTTTTAGTAAATAAAATTAGTAAGTTTTCTGGGATACTTCCAAATGATTGTTTCCTGGTTTTAATAATTTAAGATTAGATATTAAATGATAACTAATTTCCTAAAAAAAATTTATTGTTACATACGAATATTAATTTATTTTCTCTCATAACTTACTGCTTAAGCAAATAGGAGCTGAGGTTCCACTTCAGCAATTAGATGCCAGATTTAAATTTAACAGGAATAAATAAATAAATGTCAGGCCATCCAGATTTCAGTTTTCAGTGAAATGCCGGGATGGTTTCTTCAAAATGCTATGGCCGAATTCTTTCCCATTCCTCTACCGTCATCCTCTGATTTCAACTACGATGAGCCGTAAAAAAGAAAAAAAGTTTTAAGCAGTTAAGTTTTTATACATTAATTAGACTGCCATACATCGACACCATTAAAAAATTCCACTGAGTCAACGTATCAAGATTAGTGAGCGTAGTTTCTTACATTTTATTAAATCATACCCACGTAAAACAACAGCAGAGATGATAGTAAATTATGTGTATGGACTTTAAATTGACACAGAACAAAAAATTTCTTAAAAATTACGAAGGGGTGGTATGTTTGTTAACGGTAACCAACTCCATGACCTGCTGTTCTCCGAGAGGAATCATATTTCACGCAATACACAGTTACCTATTCCATACAAAACACCGTATTTGCTATTCGTCAAAATCAAATAACACTTGGCAGTATCGAGTTATATGCCTGGTTGATCATAAGTCATACCTAAACACTCTATTGCGAACGAATTCCAAGACAATAAAGATGGCCTCATCAACCATACTACTAATAATAAAGGGAACAAATTTTTTAGTCACAGTTTTGTGATCCTCTCGATATTACACTGTATTTTGTCTACGTGCTTATTCGACTATCTCATCTGATTACGTGTATCTGTAGCCGGACGATGTGCTAGGAGCAGACGCTTGAGAGCAGAGGCCGCCCACCCCTCCCGACAGAGCCGGCGGCGTCCTTGTGAGCAATTGAGACAATGTATGCGGCTATTGTGGGCCGTGACGGCTGCCCTACTAGCTCAACATGAGCCAAGAGAAAGACAACGCGCAAACTACGTGACACCATTATTTACAAACTACTACAGTATTAATGTATTTATTGTATGTCAGTCGGAGTTCAGATGTCGGCTGCTATGTTTTCAGGCAATATGCACGTTATTTTGAAGTTAACTTAATTACAAAAGAATATTACTGCATCCTTCCTTTCACAATGTAATACGCCATAATCGCTCCGTGGTACCAATTCCATTTAATCTGTAGGTGCCGGAGGAAAGTAACTGGCCTTTCTATCTCAGAACATCTGGTTTTGTATCCCTCTTCAGTTCTAAGAAATCCAGCGATATCATTTTACATTATACGTAGCAGCGTTTTTGAGACAAGATTCGTGGATTTGCAATATTGTATTCAATCAGTTTTTAAGGGAGAAATGTGGCAACATTAATGATTGTAATAACCGTAAATGATGGCGGTGAAAACCTTTAGAATTTTTTTAAAAATAAGATCAGGGTTAAGTTACATATAGATGCGTGTTGAACCTTCAAAATCATGAAACAAAAACTTTAATTTAATAATATTATAGTGTAAACCGATTTCAGGCACAAGGGTATAAGAAGATTTTATTTTTTAATAAGGGAGTCAGGGATTGGAATAAGCTACCAAGAGAAAAGATGATTAACTTACCAAAAACGCTGAAAGAATTTAAAGTTGAAATTTGTAGAGGGCAAAATTAAATGGGTAAAGGAAAGGAAAAAAAAAATGGGTGGGTAGGGAAACTGCCACCAGAGGTTGCGCTGCATCGCAATTGAATTAAATCAAATTAACTTTACGAATATAAAATTTATTTGAAAAAAGTTGTTACCTATGTCACAACAGGTTTCTAAGCTTTAGCATCAGATATCTCTAAGGTTCATTTGCTGCATTTTTTTAAATTTTTGCTGTCCTTGATTGTAGCATGTGTTTATTTTTCTTACACTATGACCAGGATCCGCGTAGTCTTGATACTTTATGTGAAGGCTCGTATGATAATGGCAAAAATTATAAACGTTTGGCGGAGGCAACTTGATAGAGGGAGTTGGTGAAAAATACGCAAATTTCGATTCTCAATTCTCGCTGTTCTCGACAGCATATTATTATTATTATCGATTATTTGCTATTCCCCTGTCGCAATTTTCCCACATACCCACTTTTCAATTACAGGAATAATTCCTGTATATTTTTTCATTGGTTAAGGTAATTTATTCAGCACATCCTATCATAATTTATTCCAGGTGCTGACTTTCTTAGCTCTTGCCAAAATCAAATGCTAATCACGGAACTCTCTTCCTTACCATGAAATACAACTATTAATTCCTATCACAATATTCATCCAAGTCTAATCACTACCTAAAGTGCCATACACTCCGAGAAGTCTCTTTAACCGCCTCTTATCTTCCAGTTCGTTCATTATGTAACGGTCACTGATGGTGTTCTGAGGGTTTTTTTTTCAGATACAATTGTAGCACCCTCCTTTGCTTTCCCTCTTATGTATCTAATACCCATAATGTGGGTCAGATCTCCACAACATATTGGAGCAACTGTTTTACTAGTACCAATGCTTCATTTTCCTCATATTCCTACATAATCTACAGGAAGGATAAAATACGAGAAACAAAAAGCAAAAAATATTCTTGTCGGTATTCCATCTTTGTCAATGAACCTAGGCATTGACGCCGAGGTTGCAAAACTATAAAATACAGCCTATCACATGCAGAGCAACAATCTAAATGGTAGAAGTATGGACAGCATGTACCGATTGCAGGCTCTTGGCTGTTCCACTTGCGTACAAACGCGTGTTCTGGTTGGCAGTCTTCCTCGCGGAAACTGTCCTAGTGTGTCAGTGTGGACGTGCCATTGATCGTAACACTTACAAAGTTCTGGGTGCCTCTTATAATGCTCTTTCTGACAGACATACATCGGTTTGAAATGACACTTTGTTTGCAATAGCTATCAACTCAAACTTTTTTTTTTAAATGGTGATTAATATTAATCCTGAAAAAATCTATTCTAAATGTTTTACACAGCTGAAATACATATGTAAGAATTTTGCTCAGGATTAAGGAAAGATATATTGCAACTACCATAGAAATGCCACGATTTGGATCTGCAAAACCACCCCACCAAAATTCAGCCCGACATTGATGCCTCTTTTAGAATACTGTATTGAGAAAATTGTGGCAGTATGCACACGTTTGATTTTCTTGTATCAGATAACAAAGTAGAAGTTTGAAGGGAGTCTTGGGAATATTGTAGAAAGAACTCACATGAAAGGGGGATCGCATAACGTGCGCACTGTAGTGAACTGATCCAGAAGCTCGAAACGTTGAAGAGCGATACGTAATGCGAAAGTAAACACATCATCCAGAAAACCAGAACCGAGCATTAAAACAATCAGAATTAAGTAAATGTCTCGAGTGGATTGTACAGCCGTATATAAATTTTAAGATGCTATTTTATCCATCAGTTGCTTACCAGATTCTCCCAGTCGAATATCTCATTCAGATAGCCATGGCCATAATTTAGCGCTTGAATTAAGGCATAAGGGACACGGAAGGTAACGGAATCCAGAGACTGTAGTAAATTACCACGGGATATGCTTAACGATTTACTTCAAACTATGATAGAATTTGGAGTAAAATTTAGTGAAGTGCAGAAGTAGATGCTTAGTGCATTTGCAATAGGGCGTGAGCTCCATTTTAGTAAAAAATTAATTAATTAATTAACAACTACCCGCAAGACGTACAGCTCTTTTTAGCATTTTCTCTGAACATCAGACAGTCCTTTCCGATACGGATTCCTCATATTACTAAAACATTGCAGTACAAGCGTTCTATAAGCCATCTAATCTGTATTTTTACCTAGTTCATTCGATTTAACTGTTCAGCATTGATCACTTCTACGCTCCAAAATATTCTGAAATCTCTATGAATTATCATTATCTACGCAGTTCATCAGCAATGATCACTTCTACGCTCCAAAATATTCTGAAATCTCTATGATTTATCATTATCTATGCAGTTCATCAGCATTGATCACTTCTATGCTCCAAAATATTCTGAAATCTCAATGAATTATCATTATCTACGCAATTCATCAAGGTTTGTGCGCTTGAAGCTCATGGGCGATGGACGTTACCTTGTTTGTAATTTACATTCGCTGTAGCTTCTTGATGTTTACTTAAGGCTGTATCTTTTCAGGAACACTACCAGTCGAACGAACGAAAGGGGGTTTCCTTAATTACGTGAGGTGTTTCTCCGGAATTCCGAATCCCCCCCCCCCTTCTGCTGAGATTTGGTGAGATCTGGTCGGAATCCCCCTCCCCCTAAGATGACGTGAGATTTTAGCGGAACCCCCCTCCGGCTAGTCGACCTCGTAGATTTTGGAGACTTTTTTTTTAGCCCTCCTCCTTCCGAGGGTGGTAATACTTCCTTTAAGGTCGCTTTTCGCGTCGATTCTAGACCTGTTACCCCCCTCCCCCCCACCTAAATCCGCGTCGTTTTTAGACATTTTGTTTTACGTTCTACTGTGCTTCAAGAATTTAAAAACCTCACGTGGGATTTTCGTTGATCCTCCTCCCCCTTGGTGAGATTTCACCGGACCCCCCCCCCCATTTCACCTTACGTAATTCATGAACGCCTCGCAACGTATAATAACCAAAAACATAGCATTCGTTGTATTTATATGAAACATGTGGGTCACGGTGGATATGTGTAATGGCTGCCCGGCTGTGACGGAGTAAAATCTGCGGACCGTGCTGACGCCTGTGCGACCAGCCTCCCACGCCGTGGCCGTGACCCCGGACAGTGTCCGGTGAAAGCGTTTATACAGGGAACAGGGAGCAGAGTTCAGGCAGCAGATCTCCTCCTCAACACCCGCTTCCCACTCCTGCTCTTTCACGAGAAGATGGATCTGCAAATGGTTGGAGTAGTTAGGGAGCGTCCATAAACTACGTAGCTCCATTCTGGGGCCCTGCCCCCGTCTCCTTCACGTAGCCTCTAGCCCCTCTGCCCGCGTGGCACATAACTTTTTTCCTTATTGATTTCAGAAAACATTTTGTACTGTTTTCTTTTGTCAGACTATCGTAAATTACATATGGAGATAATTAAATGACTGAAATAAATTTACATGTTGTGTGTTCTGTACGTTCTTCTAACTGTGACGTTTACGTGACTTGTCCCGCCCCCCCTTTTTTTTACGTAGCCGAGCGTAACTTTCTACTTAACCCCTCCCCCCTAGAACAAGCCACGTAGTTTATGAACGCTCCCTTATCGGTCAGCCTGAATGTGAGGGTTTGCTGTGTTTTACAGATTCGTCACTGGAAAAAAATATCCTGCTTCTTATTCACGAGTGTAGTGAAATACTTCGTCCACCAACCTATTTGAGCCGGAATGACAGGATAGATAAGATTAGAGAAATAAGGTGCCGCAATGATTCTTATATGAATTCTTTTTTCCCTCGTACCATTAGGGATTGGAATGCACAACAAAGAGATTAGCTTTGGTGCTGAGCACCCTCTGCCACCCACAAATTTGTGAATTGCAGAGTATATATGTAGATGTAGATGTAGATGTAGATTTATGTTTCAAGAACGACAAAATTTATTACATCACGTGTGCGTGGAGAGACAAAACGAATATAGCACAGCCACCCAGCCAACTTCCAAAACTTTGTGTTTACAAGACACCATTCTGCTGGACACCCGTCAACATTACATTTTCCCGTATCAGTTTTTACAGAGTGCTCATGAACATTATGGTACAAAATAACCCTACCCATCTCTACCCTCAGAAAATGGTGCAATCAAGAAGGTTCTAATGTGCTGTGATTTCAAGATGGACTGATTCACGCTACACTTTTTTCTTTCTCTGGGAAAGTTCGCAGACAACGTTCATTATCTGGATGTTCAAGAACTGCAGTGAAGAGTAATTGAAGTAGAAATATCAGCCTAGTATCGTGTAACATCAACTTCGACCTTGATGAAGGCGGTATTTCGTCTAGGCATGGACTCCACAAGAAACCGGAAGCCTTGGAAAGCCATACGGTCCATGACCTAAGAACAATCTTCATCAGTTCATCAAGATTTGAAATAGGGGAGGCAGACGCTTGGACATCTCTATCGATGACATCCCAGATGTTCTCGATGGACTGGTGTCAGGTGACCTTGCTGGCGAGGGAACCAAGTTCGCCACTGTGGATTGTTCATCCACCCATTTGGATATAATTCGGATGCGATGGCACAATGTGTTGTTTTGGTACAGTGGAGTTTCGCCGATGAAAAAACGGAAGCATATGATCGCCAAGGATATTCTGTTAACGCTCTCTCTTCCTTTTCCCAACATTTTGGGGCCGGCTGCCTTTGGTGAGATTTACTCACCGTTGGCATGCTCAAATTTGGATCTTTCGTTAAGGTCGCTTGACAACGATTTTATACATATTGCCAGGTAATACTATGTACTAACGGGGGAAGTGAAGGGTTGCCATCTGCCTGTGAAATATTTAACTATTTTATGAGTGTGTGATAAGTGTATTTTTTGCTTGTGAAATGTGCAATTTACAATATTGTCATAGATTGGAGACCGGAAAACCGCAGTCGGAACGGCATGTAGTACGTGGTGACCTGGTCTCTAGCAACAATTTTATACGTATCAGGATCACATTTCACTCGACGTAAACAGACCCCAAACGATAGTGCCACCTTTACCAGTCTGAAGAACGCCCTCCTTGCAAGAGGGATCCATTGTTTCAAGATGTTTGTGCAGTACACATGCTCTGCCATTGGATTGTACTCGCATTCATCAATTCAGGTAACATTTTTACCCATTTCTGTATCCCATATTCCCACAACTATTCTAATTTTTGCGCCCTGTGACGTGTGGTTAGAAGAATACTCAGTAGGAAGGTGACTTCTAGCGAGGAGATGGTCCTGAATGGTGTGGCACACGTCATTGTGCACCAGTATTACCGAACGAGCTGTTGCACTGTGGCTCGCTATATGTTCTTACATTGCAAGCTAGCCACACGCTGTTGTCTATGCCAGTTGAACGTTGCAGAGATGGCTTTACCGGAATTGATGTACTCACAGTACACCTTTGACACAGTGGCTGCACGACTTTCGAGATGAAGTGAACCATTAATCGGGACCCAACAATTCACACACGATAAATGCACTCAGATCATTCGGTTTTTTTTTTTTAACTGCTCTTAACAGCGAGGTCTTTAGAGACGGGAAAGGATGGGGGGTAAGGAATGGGAAGGAGTTCGGCCAAGGCCTTTTGAAGGAAGCATCCCGGCATTCACCTGGAGTGATTTGGGGAAACCATGGAAAACTCAAATCAGGATGCCTGGACGGGGATTCGAACCGTCGTCCTCCCGAATGCGAGGCCAGAACGCTAACCGTTACACCACCACGCTCGGTCAGATCATTCGTCTTAACCTTACTGCTCTTTAGATTTTTATTGATACAGTGATCATCACTCTGATATTGTCAGATCTCGGCTAATGTCATTTCCTTTTCTGTTAACAGACCATCACACATTCGCGTCACACCAGCTGACTCTAATCCTATTGCTGTTCACTATATAAAACGCTATATTGAATGTAGGATTAGTGAGAGGTAAAATCTGAGGATGGTAATCGAAAACTAAATGCGTATGATATTTCCAGGCATATAATCTGGAATCATTAACGGACAAGCATGTAATATAACAACGTTACCCTTTTTTTGATACCCTGTTGTTTAGTCGATGAATAGGAAACATTTTTATCATTTATAAATTACAGACTTTTTGAGCATTTTATCCAAGCCAAAAATTTGGCTTAGCTGGCTAATCTATTAGATAACTTGATATATGTGCGTTTGTACCGTTCTTTACAAGCCGAAAGTCAAGAAAGGAAAAACATTTCAAATGAAGCAAAGGCGATAGAGATGCTTCAAGATAAAAATCAACGACTTCTCTGCTGAATATAAATAAAGATATAGAAGGTACAAAAAGATTAAGCAGAGAAGGTGGTTCGATAAAATTTACTGGCGATGATGGCTATATCGCCCTTCCACCGGATTACAATCAAAAGGATTTTCGTTATATAGATTCTCTTTTCTTTACAGTGGCATTAGAGTTACACCTGAAGTATTATGCGTTTGTTTATGTTTCTAGCACTAATTCAAATGTATTAATTATTATAGTGTTAAGTATAAGTGTAAGTACTCTTAAATGTTGCTAACACTATTGTAAAATGTGAGGTTGGGCGGCCTGTAGAATGAGGGCGTAGTTGTAGTGAGAAGATGGCGAGTTGATTTTTGGCATTGATAGCAGGGAAAGGACACTGACATACTGGATGTATAATATCAATAAAAAGATTTTTGTGACCGATTGCAGAGAGTGAAGATCTACAGAAATGCAAAGCAGATAAACGAAACTGTGGTAGTGAATATGAATAATATTTCTGCAGACCAGCCCACTTGAACTGTTGAGAAGAATTTGCTTTTTAAGTTTAATTAATTATTTTTGTAAAGCAGTATAATTTTTCTTTTAGTCTGGGTGGAAAGCGAACCTAACCAAAAGTACTTGTTATATTGTGCAGGAAATGTTTTGTTACATTTTTTAAATTATGACTTTACGCATCGTCGACGTTGAGATCATTAGAGACGGTATGAGTTTCCGGAGAATGAATTCAGTCATGCCCTTTTGAAGGAAGCATCCCGGCATTCGCCTTGAGTGATTTGGAGAAACCATAGAAACCTCAAATCTGGATGCCCGGACGGAGATTCGAACCGGCATCCTCCCGAATGAAAGGCCAACCGTTAATCGCTCACCCACCACACACAGTATTGTTTTATTACAAGTCAGAATAATAATAACAATATAGAGGGGAGTGCTATTTTGCCGTTCTTAGTACTATAAGAACGCACAAAGGGTTCATTTATTCAAGGAATTAAATAACTTATCACTAACAAGTTTAATGGAAAAGTGACTCAAAGTGACACCCGGATGGGATACTTAGTAGACTAGGGCTGAGCAGATGGAGGTGATTCGCTCCAGCGCTGTACAGTTAGGATAAACTCTCGTTGATCCTTGCCCCGCAAGCAGTACAAACATTACAGTTCCAATGATCCCAACCAAAGTATTAGGAAATTACTCGGCGCACAAAACGGAACAGCTGTTTTAGCAAATGGCTAGCATTAACCCTTCATCAATGCTACTATATGTTGTCATTAGAGAAACATCTGAAGTGGAGAGTAGAAAGCTATTTCGCAAACTGCTTTGGCAAGAACTAATGCCGTGTGTCGGCCATTGCTCGCTCCTTAACTATCTTTTTCTATATGTTTTTGCGTCTCGCCGACGAAAACTTCATTTTATCAAGAACTTGTTAGGTTGGTATTATGTGGCAAAAGCTTGGTAAAAGGAACAAGTAGGAAACAGCGTCCAGTTGAGCCCGTTGAAATAACAGTTTACACCAGTTCTCCCTACATACTGCCGCGGCTAGGCAGTTTTTTAAGATTCACCAAATAATTTATACGAAGACGAACGTTCTGTAATTTTTATGATTAAAAGTTAATATGTTCGTCGACACGTTTTCTACTCATTAAAAAATCAAATGTCAACAGAAATCTGAGACAATTAACAATTTCAAATCACAGAGACATGCAAATTAGAAAATTAAAGAGCCTGGTAGTATTGTGTGTAAGAAAACTCTCACATGTAATTCATTGCATCCATTTTACTGTACGGTTTCTTCATATGCAAATATTTACCTGAAAAACGGAAAAGAAAATAGAAATTGCTTCCAAAATAAATTGAAATTTTTACGGTTTCATTTAAAAGATTAATATTGCAGACGCAATTACAGTATTGAATAATGTTTTTAAAATGTTCCTATTGTCATGATTATTAACATTTCGCTTTCTTAAACTTAATAACAGATGTATTTCTTTTACTCAAAGCAATCTGAGACCGGCAAGTTAATAATAATAAATAAGTGTATCTGTACTTCCAGTCATTATGATAATTACGAGTGTTCTAAATTAGAATATCAGCGTTATATTACATTTGTAATATGTATTCACTATAACAAAATTTTTTAACATGATTATATTAATATTTTTCAGGCGGTTAGGTCTTAATATAAAATCCTAATAATAAATAACTAAAGAAATTCAAATTTCACATAGAGATTTCTCCCATACGTCAGTTCCTTCTGACATTATTGTTACGGCTTGATGAGTGAGACTGTTACTTCGAGAATATTCGTCAGTGTTGTAGTGCGCGTTATTGGAGTCATTAAGAACAACTAGTCCATATTCACACCCCGAACTGAAATTTCACAAACGCGATGTACTCTTGTTATATAAAACTCATGATAAACGTTTCACAGACAGGTGGCGGCACTTCAGTTCGCCCACTAAGGTACCAGGCTAATATACGGGGGCACTGTAAAAAAAACGAAGGGGATCAACCTTTAAGAAACCTCTTTAGTTGAACTTTCTTTGTAGACCTATTCTCTGACTTCGGTTTTTTATGAGATTCAACTCAACGCTGAGTTCTGGCGATATCTAGACGACTGACTACAATAAATATTCCCAAGGGGCGTCCATTAATTACGTGAGGTAAAATAGGGAGTGGGGGGTTCGGCGAAATCTCACAAAATCACCAGGGGGAAGCGGGGGGGGGGGGGGAGGGTGTCGACGGAAATCTCACGTGAGCTGGAGAGCTAACCACAAAAGGTCTCAAAAAGCTCTCCGTCATGTTAGGGGGGGAGGTCCGACCAAATCTCACTAGAGGGAGAGAGGGGGGGGGGGTCCGGAATTCCGGAAAAACATCTCACGTAACTAACCGACGCTCCCCAGCCTGAGTACCTAAAGCAGGGGTGTCCAACCCGCGGCTCGCCTTGAACATTTTTCCGGCCCGCGAGATTCATCACACTTTTACAAAATATTTCTTATATTTCATTTTTAGTGTTATATATTTCTCTACAATGTGCGTTTAGTATCATTATTATTATATTATCTATGTTTACATGTAAGAATAATAGTAAATACAATGTTTAAATCATGTTTCAATTTTCCACTCCAAAAAAATGTGAATAATTTTATATGCGGCCTGCAGAGTTATGATGCACTTCCAAAGTGGCCCGCAAGATCATTTGGATTAGCCATCCCTGGTCTAGACCTACCGACAAAAGATTTAAATCAGCGGACTGGTGTCTCAGCGGTTAGGCTTTTATATGGCTTTACGCCTCGTCGACGTCGAGATTGATAGAGGCAGAAAAGGACTGGGGGCAAGGAACTGGAAGGAATTCGGCCATGGCCTTTTGTGGAAACCATCCCAACATTCGCTCAGAGTGATTTGGGGAAACCACGGAAAACCAAAATCGGGATGGCTGACGGGGATTTTAACCCGGGTCCTCCCGAATGGGATGCCAGATCGTTACAGCTCGTTAACCACTCTCGGTCCATTGATTAAGGCCTCTGACTGGAGAGCAGAAGGTCTGCGTTTCGAATCCCTGTCTCGGTGGGGATTTTCATATACCCTTAACCCGAACTTCACCTCTGATACAGCTTGCTTTGCAATGTGAAGTACAGCAGTGTGCTTTAGAGGTTCAAATTTCTCGTTAAACTGAAGGTCACCTACATCCGGTAGGATTACCTGATAATGTTAGTTAGCCACGACAGAAGCACATGCGCGTCATATCGAACCCTTCAGAGATATCCCGGCCAATAATGCCATACGAAATTAGTGTTAGGCATAAAACCATTTCTTAATGTCGCTCTCATACAGTGATGTCTACCATGAAATATTACCGCCTTTTTTCTGTTCCTCTCATTTGTATACGCGAATTTTTCACCGATGGTTCATCTACGGAAACCGCAATACAGAACGTATTTTTACAATAGCATAACTAGGATAACAGGCAACCAGCCAGTGTTTTAATGATTTTCTCAATAGCTGAGTTCCTGGTTCCTTATTTATAATGATAAAAAAAGAAGAAAAAGAAGATTCAAAAAATCTCTGATGTTGTGTTCGATTTTTTCCCTTCAGAATGGCATCCACCTTTTCTAGAAACTGTAAAAAATGCATTCATTCTTCATTTAGTTGTTTAATAATTTCATTTTGGTGTGGGGTAATGTTTATATAACATGATAGACAATAATTGGTTTAATAAAACAATCTGCTGTATATGACTCTTTTCCGTAACTGTTAGTTCGAAAGCTGAACAGGTCAATGCTATACATTAATCGTCATCACGTAATATGACTAGCTGACTCTTATAGGCTCGAGCCACCTTTTGCACGTTCTTGCCAAAGATCATCTTTCTACAGGTTGTTAATTCAACATTTGCATTGGCAGCTGAGTCGTGCCATTCTTGCAACGCATCGTTTTCATCTGTTTCTGAATTTCCATACGTTATGCTTGATTGTTTCTGTTACAATTATTTATGAAGTCTTCATTTATTTTTCTGCCACATTCGATATTCCAGACTATTTACCCACCTCATAAATTTCCGTTTCGGACGATGTTAACAATTTCTCATTCTGTTTCTGGATTGTGAATGCTTCACAATCATGTCAGAATTGCTTGTGCTAGGTAACTAAACGCGCCAGTCTAGTCTGTGTCGATTTGTGACTGCTTGCCTCAGAATTGATACATATATTGGGCTGAGATTGTCTGACACACAGACGACGTCGGTTTCTTTTGAATGTATTGGCTAGAATGCGAATATACTCTTTCATTTACGAGTGCGACTAAACATTTCGTTCACCAACTTATATTAGTCGCTATAACGGGAAAGATTAGAAAAAGAAGGTGCAGTACTGATGCTTATATGAATTCTTTCGGCTCTCGTGCCATCATTCGGAACGGAAATGCTCGAGATCAGTTTTGGTGTCCACGATTTTGAAAATTGCAGAGTATAGATGTAAACCAGATGGCTTAAACAAAGAATTTATAATACCAGATGCTTTAATAGCATTTAAAATTTTGTGGTGTAGATTTTTCTCTCCTGCGTATGAAACATTTTATCCCAGTTATTTAAATGTATATACATGTTCCAGTATTCGAGTTTCTATACAAACTTTGCTTCTGGCTGGACCCTTTCATTTAATCTACACCTTTTTAGATTCTTCTCTTCATATTTCCATATAAAACTGGATTGTAATTTTATCTTAAATACGCGCTGACTTCTGAAGATTTTCTATTCTTGCAGCTGATACTCTGTTGCTACAAACAAAATGAGATACCGTAGTTCTTATGTTTATCGGATTGTATTGTTTCTATGAGGTGCATTACGCTACTTGTCAATCCATATATATAACGAATAAAATTGCAGATAAGCAACCGAGCATTGTGGGTGAGCAGTTAACGCTCTGGCCACGCATTCGGGAGGACGCCGGATCGAATCCCCATCCATTTTTGGTTTTTCCATGGTTTCCCCAAATCACTCCAGGTGAATGTCGAGATGTTTCCTTCAAAGGGCCATGGCCGAATTCCTTCCCGTTCCTTGTCCCAAATCCCGGCTCTAATAACCTCGACGAGGCGTAAAGTCGTAAGTAAACAAATATATATATATATATATGATGATAAGCTGCATTTCTGAATAACACCACCTTATTTGACGGAATCTGATATAAGCTGTATAGAAAAAGCACGCCTAGAAGGCAGAAAGGTAAACAGCTCTACCAATATATTACCCAGCGTCGAACTAGTTAGTTGAGAGGGAGGATTTCAACTAACAGTATGCAAAAAGTTAAAAACGAAAAGAATTTGACTGAAAACTATGGTGTTCAAGGGTAACGACAACAGGCCGACAAAGATCGAGCGTAAATAAGTTCACTACCGTCGGTTATTTGCGTCATTCGCCACCGAACTAATACCACGAATACAAACGCTATCGACTCCAAATACCAATTCCTCAACTCTCGGGAGAAAATTCACTTTCTCGCTGCGGATACTCGTTGGAATTCCTGTGATCCGTTTTATGAACGACGCAACTACCGCAGCTTAGTTGGCGGCTTTCACTCTCTCCACTCTGGTGATCTAACTGTTAATTTACTCCCCACTTTGAAATATGACGGCAATTGCATAGTTTGTCAGTGTTTCAAATATCTGGTCTGAACGTAATGACACAAAGATTTGATTCGCATCATTTTGAACAAGTCGTGATTGTAACAAAAGTGTGACCACTCTTGTACTTTTCTACTGATGCTTGATAAAGATGGCTGTATTGTATATGAAGGAGAACAAAGCCGGCCTCGGTAGCAAAGGGGCTAGAGAATTGGCTCCGAGTACTATAGGTCACCGGTTCGTGTCCGGCCGAGGTCATGGGTGTTAAAGTGTTGTGTGTGTTGGTGTTGTGTCCGTCTTGTGTTGTCTGTATTTGGCGAAAACAATGTATCGTAGGAACTGAAACGCATTGTTATCACGCTTGAGCTGTCTGTAGGGCCTAAGTAGCCGAATGCCATTGTGAAAAAAAGGTGGAAAGCCGCAGTTCGGAAACAGTGATATGCAATTAGGGCGAAGATAGTAGTTGAAAATCTTACTAAAAACAGTTTTCAATTGAAGACTAGTAAATTTCTTTT
The DNA here is from genome assembly GCA_031002005.1 of Vandiemenella viatica. Taxonomy (NCBI): domain Eukaryota; kingdom Metazoa; phylum Arthropoda; class Insecta; order Orthoptera; family Morabidae; genus Vandiemenella; species Vandiemenella viatica. The sequence continues at coordinate 162,292,376 of JARYHS010011408.1, read as the reverse complement.
TGACAACACTCATTTCAGACAAGTATATCAATGAATGATTAAATAAATGAGTTTTGATAATTTTTTAAGCGTCTAGTGCAGTTAAAATAAAAAGTTTGTTTTAATATAAGCATTTCGATTTATTAAATCATCTTCGGTGTCAGTTTTTATTTTCTCAATATATTTCAGTCGTGAAATATTCCATATCAGTATTGTTTTTTTAACAACTTGTATTTCACGTGTTTCATTTTTGTAAATACACTACTATTTTCTGACTTCATATGTTTTTGTAACTAATAAACACTATTTAATGTCCTTTAGAAACATTAATAAATTGGGAAAAACTTAATCACTGTTTGGTCCTTATCGCCAAGGATTAATAAAGCAATAGCTTCCAACACCACTCATTGGGAAACCGTAGCGTAGAACAGTGTCTAATTTCCGCCTTCATTGCTTCTAGTTTTCCATTTAGCAGCTGTAATTGATGTATTTCAGTCTTACAAGGCCATTGTGAAGATCCCTAATGCAGCGTGTCGTTCTCATGACAGATATAATGACAAGACTCGTTTTCCGCGGACGCATCAACAGCTTTCTTCTTCAACAGTGCATAAAAACGCAGTTACGAGCATACAAGTATGTATCAAAGGACGCAACAGCTGTCCTCACTGAGAATTATGGGCTGAAACAGTTTTGTGTTTACGAATGTTCAGGAATATTAAACAAACAGCCACAGAAATGAATTATTATTAAGTTTTAAAGATTTTTCTATCCTTATTCAGACTTTGAATTCCCAGGAGTAAACTCTTTGGCACCTATTAATAAATTTTCGATATGTCGTAGAAATTTTCGAAAAACAAAAAGGGTCTACATACTTTATTTAACTGTCATTCCAATAGAGTTTCCTCTTCTCCCATCTAATTAGTGAATCGCGCAATACTGATCAAGGATTTTCAGTATCTTTAAATTCATTTTATTATGGTTGCGGTAATATTCCAAGTTTGAAACGAAGCTATTGATCCATAAACTTGAAACCAACCAAACATTCAAGCTAAATAATAGGATAAAACCCATTTAATAGCAAGTTTAAGGATGTCACTGTTGATCGCGCCTGGATTTTGATGCATGCGGTCTCCACTACCCCAGAAGATATAACTTGCCATACCAACTTGCCATACCAGACATCTAATATGTCACGGATACAGCTATAGTTTACTCAAATGGGTATAATAATCCAGTTTACTGCTAAGAAACGAAATACATTTCATTGTTGTGGTAAGTTCGCTTATAGTGTTCAGTAAATCTAAGCCGACAGATGACTTTATTTTTACTAAAAGACGACCTGGAAATTTAATGAACAGTTTGTCCTGGAACATAAAGCAACGGAAGATAAATATTTTGGATACGCTGAGTCTTATCCAATGACCCTGAAAGGAGAGCGTGGTGACGTAGAAGGCGGGTCTGCAGGTCAGGTGACCCCTGTCTGTAGGCAACAGGTGCCACCACGCCCAGAGTGGAGTGGAGTGGCATTGGAGGTTGCTTACCAAGGGCAATAAGTGAACCACAACATCAATTCCAAAGGAGTTCTAACTAGCCAAGTTCAGACTCAACTTATACTAGACCCTTAAAATTTTCAGAGGCGAATATCTTAAGCAAGAGATATTCCTCAGATAAATTCTAGATGAGTCAATCTAATGCAAATGACGAAACAAAGTAAAATATAAAGGGTAGAGTATGAACATGATGGGTCGTAGGCAAAATGACAACAGAGCCACAGAGGTATCGATAGGATTCTAAAATTCTTAAGTGGATAAAGAACTGAAAATTTCTTTGTAGAAAATATGGAATTGAAAACTTCAGATTGTAAAAGGAAGAGAAAATAAATATATGGAGGAAATTAATACTTTCCGGAAAAACAAAATAGAAAAATATCATTAAATGGTGTCTAAGACGCCAATAACTAGTTTATCGTCCATATTAAAATTAGAAATAAATATCGCGATTTCATTCATGATACTGCTGTCGAGCTTCTTAATTTCAGAAGTGATATATAAATGTTAGCTTAAGAATACTTTTCATAAGCAATGACCTTCGTTCAGTCCTTTAAATATTTATCTTCTGTCAACATTCTGGTCGTTTGTGATATGATATTCGAATACCCGAACCCAAGAATGAAGTTTTCCATCGTAGTTCTAGGGGTGGAAATACTATGTTCAAAAAATAAGGAACAAAACAGCGGTGAACCCATCAAGGTGTGAAAGATTAAGAGTAATAATATGTGCAAAAAAAAAACTGTATATTACATTAACAACGTGGAGCAACTGAATGAAACGAATGCTTGAGTGTAGGCTTCATATCGTATCACTATGACCAGAATGCAGTATTAATATTCTTTACGGTATTTTATGCACTTAATTTTTTTCTCTTCTAAAATCGTTGGTCTGGCCAAATCAGGGAAATCTATATTTGCATCTTGTTTGGTACATCAGTATTTTCAGAGCACACATCCCACAAAGTGACCAAGTAATACACATGTAATCATACAAGAATTTCAAAAGCTGATTCTTTAGTATTTTTCCTTACTTCTTGTAAGTACTGTCAGACATTTTGCTACAATAATCAATAGAGCTTATTTCATACAACTCTGTGTCATTAAGGCATAATACTTCAATGAATTTACTCTTTGACGAAATGAGCCGATTAATTACCCTTAGCAGATATTCCCCTTCTGTCTTTCGTCATGTGCAGTACTTCGGAATTCTTGCAGTTTAGCTTCAGCCATCATTTGTACACCACATTGAAATAATCACGAAATCTGTTTGAAGATTTTGACCAACCGTTAGTTTACACCTCCGTGGAGCCAAATTATTATTTATTTTCAGAGCTGGACATTTTTAACGGTTACGTAATACGTTTGTAGAGCATAAATATTTTATTTATTTAAACAGTTCATTATCTTGATTTCATAACGAACATTGATGGTAACATTTTTCAATCAACGAAATTTTGAACAAAAAGCCTTGCATTCTACGTAGCGAGGTACACTTATTTTCCAACTGCTGCTTCAATACTGTGAATTTCTCAAATTAGTATCCATCAACAGTTAAACCGAGAGTGGTGGTTGAACGGTAACGCTCTGGCCTCGCATTATTCAGGACGCGGGTTCGAATCCCGGTCAAGCCATCTACATCTGGGTATCCCCAAATTACTCCAGGTAAATGTCGGGGTGGTTCCATCAAAAGGCCATGACCGAATTCCTTCCCGTTCCTTGCCCTCAGTCCTGTCCCGTCTCCAGCGACTTCGACGTCGAGGAGGCGTAAAGCCAAAAACAAAAACTTACTACTTAAAAACAGAAAATTGTGTTTTCAGCAGTAATGTTTATTCGTCGCTGGCACTCCGTTGAAGAATACTTGAGGCTGATAGATTCAGAGACGCCAGGAAAGTCAAGCCTAGCGAAGACTCGCTCGCAGTTTTTGGACGTAAACACAGGCTTGGCGTCCAAAGCAGCTCCCAGCGCTTTCTAACGAGCGAGGACCAGGTGAAACCGCGTGCGGGGAGCACATGGACGGAGCGGGAGCGGCAAGGTCTGGCTCGGAAGGCGATTTCTTCGGAGGCCGGGAAAGTGCGGGAAAAGTAGAACCGCTGACGAAACAGCTAGAAACGTCCGGCCAAGGTCACTGTTGGATAACGAGCTTATCGCTCGTATGTAGAGAGAGCGTGCGCTGTGATGAGTCTTACAAGTTTCCAAACGCTTTATTGACCCCACTATACGGCGCATTGACGATCACGAAGCTCTTTAGATGTTTGAGGAGAAAGCTTACTGATGAGGCGATGATCAGCAGGGCAATGTACCGTCCAACCAGAACAGTCGATAAATGTCTCCACTGCATTCCTGTATCAGATTAACCAGAAAAAACATTAAACTAGTCAACGTGTAAGGCACGCATCTTGTATTAGAGAAGTGAGACAAATTGAAACACCGATCCCGGCGTATACTGACTCCATTACACATAGCACAAACATCTGTAACACAACTCACACAGCTCCGAAATTACCCAAAGCAGATTCACTATATGACGATTTCTGCTTCTTTATTTTTTATTCTTAATCCAGCACTCCTGGGAGGGTAATAATATGCGGCCAATTAAAATTGTTACCATAAAGCTACGGCATCAACTCGGCAATAGATAAGACTTCTCCAGAAGATTATAGTCACTTGCAAAAATGCCTCTCGTCCATACTGACCATTTCAAAACATAACGTCTCTCTCCTCCATTGCATCAGTACGGTTAGAACTAGATAACCGTTTAATTAATTTACTTGCCTTTTTTTAATTGTAAGATCTTCATGAGATCATTTGTTACTATACTAATATTTTGTGACCATAGATAAAGTAGAAAATTAGCAGCTTCCTTTGGTGATGCATTAATGCAATGTATGAAAGATTTGATGGGCATAATATATTCTTTAATAAAGAGAACTTCCTTTAGTAAGTAACTTATAAAAACGTTTTACTTACGGCAAAAACGTAATGAAGATGTTATGAACGATTTTTCTGCGTACTTTTATGATTAACTTCTAAATTAATAAACACGAAGTAATCTAAAAAAGAAGTGTAAAATTAAAATAATAGCACTGTATAAAAAAATCAGTCTTTTGTAAAAACACATGCGTTTGCTATCCTACAAGAAATTTGCTACACAAGAACAGGACAACATTTTGGAAATGATCCTCAAATACCCTAGGATAAAATTTCCATAGTTATTATTTTCACGTCAGCATTCTGGATCTTACACCACAGTACCTGTTTTCAACGTTCGGTAACAAACACAACAACGCGTTATAGCTTTCTACCTCCACCACCTTAGCGAACATTTGTAAAAAGTTTGACAAATTAACAAGGTATCAGGGATCCAGAGAGATCCTCATCTGTTCTTACAGATTCTACACTGCAACTTGGATTAAGCTACATTAGATATTGTAAATCACTTAGCTATTTCTTTTATTTTTAAAAAAGATCTATACGTCACTCGTTACGGTTAGCTTATCCCGTATTGACGCTTTCCTTATCCACTCATGACATTAAATTCGTATCACTACTGTCAGTTTGTCCTCTAGTACTAATGTACTAAGACTGATATAAAAGTTAGTCATGCCACCTGTTCCTCTCGTCATCCAAAACAAATTATTCAGTGCCTTCATTAATTGATCGTTTGGATGTTCGCCCGTGCTGGTACTAAATTAAGATTACCGAATGGCGGCGTACTTGCACACTCACCCATTTTACCGGGAACGATGTCGAACTGCGAAGGCCCGTCGTGCACGAACACTGGTCGCGGGGACAGTTCCTGTAAAGACAAATTACGAGTTGTAAATATAACGAGCTAGTGTTTCATATATATATAAAATACATCAGTAAAGCCTAAAGGTTGTAGCAAGATGTCAAGCAATCACATTAAATTAATTTAAGCTGCAGAATCTCAGTTGCAAAAGTGAGAAGAAAATTCAATGCTACGAGGAAAGTTCATTACAAAGTAACTACCATTGTATTTTTTATTTTCTTAAAAAACAACAACAACAACAAAAAACAAAAAACAACAACAATAAACAAAAAGAACAACAAAAAAACCAACATAATCAACAACAAAAACACAAAACAACAACAAAAAACCAAATCAACAACAAAAGATAAATCCTTGCTGTTTTCAACTTTCAGATCTGTAAATCGCCCTGGCACTCACTGTAGAGTATGATTTAGCAGAAGGTTTGGTGGATGCTATAAAAAACGGAAACTACCTCCTGCTTTTCAATTTTTGTGTCCTGCATCTCCGACACTCGTCGCCATATCGTAGGCGTGTATAAACTGGTCGTGATGTTTCAACTCCAACGTTCTTTACGATTCATATTCAGTTTTGATGGCTATCAGCTACTTCAGAGAGACTTTATTAAAATATTTCTGCGTTCGCTTCTTTTAGCTAGGCATACACACACACATTTGTGCACCATCAATTCCTTGGCGATCCATATAGACGATGAAATGTGTGTGTTAATTTTCTAACGACCAGCCGCATCACAAGCCAATAACAATTGTTACAGATTTGTACGTGGCGAGCATGCGCGACGGTAACCATACACACAGATATCTCACTTAGCAATTTACTCGCGGCAGATAATACTTGCTGAGTGTCTAACAAGTTAAGTAAGATGAGTAGAGAATTCGTAGCCGATTTCATTGCGACATATCAGCAACATACTGCTTTTGAAAGGTGAAACCAAAAAGAGGATGTGAACAGAAAATTAAAAAAAAAAATGATTTAGTGCATTGATAGAGGTTAGTGGGAAATATAATATAAAAGTTTGACAACGTGCATTAATAAAAAATGAAATCCACTCCTTGTGGAGTGATTTTCGCTAGAAATTTATATAAAAAATGAAAATTATACAACAAGTGTTAAAGGCGAAGACGAAATCTACAAAACTAATTTACGCTATTACTACGACTTACTACTGTTTATGAGAGATCAACACGAATAGGGATTGCAATCCAGCAAAGCGGGATCCCGCATCATTAGACAGTCTGGCGGATCCCGCACAAAATTAAGCGGATCCGCAAAATCCGGCGGAAACGCGTGTCAGTCTGCGTGACTCGCTGACCCACTCGGTCTCTGTAGGATATTTTGCACTGTTGGCCTGTACCCTTCCAGTTGGCATTTGACTCATATGAACAAGCGTTTGTTTTTGTCAACCTTCGTCATTCGTAAGTAAATAAATACACTTTTACGTATTCATCAAAACTTACGTTTGTTTCGAGTACACATTTCTGTAATTTGAGTTATGGTGCGTATTTAGTACGATTTTCTAACTATATAATTATTTTTTAAGTGTCACACACGTTATCTGAACTACACGGTTACAGCTTTTTATTCACGGTTTCATTATTCCCATTTTCTGTATTTGCAGATAAAGTAATTGTGACAATTTCCTAATTTGCGGCGGAAAATTTGATTATTCGTTAATATGAAACTAATGTTATCGTAATTTTAACGATGGCGTACCTATTTATTTAACAGCTATCAAAAGGAAATTGTAGGCCTATATCCTTTGACTTATTGTTGTTTTGGCAAGTGCCTCAATGCGTTTCTTTGACGAAAGCCACCTTCTTACATGTGCCGCTCAGACTTTCGATTTATCCCTCTTCTCCTTGTTATTATTTGGACTAAAGGTAAAAAAAGTTATTATGAAATTTTCACGGGTGTATCGACGAATTGTGTTGTAGGAACACCATACTTCGGCGGCTGTCTCCGCCGTCTTCCTCACGTGCGTAATTTCGCGTGTTTGCAATGAAATCCGGAGATACAACCTATGAGGACTTCACTGTAATCATTCGCCGAGAAAGTCTCCTTTCTTACTAAAGAATAATAATTTCCACTCTAAACACGTCTTTACGCCACATAAGTAAATCTGAAATACTTGACGTGTTGGTGAGTAGTTTCTTTTAATAACATTGAATCAACTGTAATATCAATCAAGGAATCAGGAGATATAATAATGAATCACGCAAAAAAAAGGCCAAGTCTCGTGCTTGTGCAGTAACAAAAAGTTATGAGATCTTGTTCTGAGCAAAATCTACACTTAAGTGTATATTCACTTCACTTTGTGAAATGAAATCCTTTTCTTGATATTATGGAACGTTTATTTAAAAAAAAAAAAAATAAAAAAAAAATAAAAAAAAAAAAAACTTTGGTAACTTGGCCATTAAGCAAACCGTATTTTTAAACTTATGTGATATATTTATTGTAAGGCACATAATATGACCTAAGACTCAATATTTTCCTTTTTATTATTTATTTAAAAATTGGTTTAGATTAAAAAACAAAAATGTAAAACCTCGAAATACACTTAAGACACGCTAAAAAGTTTTAATGTCATTTTGCCAATCAAAATATTGTTAACTGTTAATTTTTATCATTTAACATTAAAAATTATTTATTACTTTAATTATTATTTAATTTATTAACGTTTTAAGTAACTATGTTTTAAATATATGCGTTCAAAAACAGTTTGTACCAAACCCGCACGGATCCCGCGGGATCCCGCGGGATTGGAAACACTGCGGGATTGCAATCCTTAAACACGAACCAATGGACACTATCAGCAATATAGGAAGCCCAAATTATAAAGGGCAGGATGAAGGATATTGCGTAAATGTAGGCCCTATACGAAGATGTATCTGTGCGTATATGTAATACTGAAGAAATCGAAGAAAATTCTTTTCAAATATTAAACTAGCAGTATATGATCGTGTTTATAATCTTCCTGCAAACACTTTTTTTGGTCATACTGCCCATTTCTTTTCCTTATTTACAGCTCTTATATAAGTTGCGCACGAATAAATACTTTTTTGTGTGTAGAATTTAAAAACCTGTTTCATTTCAATACTGTCACGTCGCTTGTAACATAACCTCACTACACTTGGCTCGCGATGTTTTGGAATTCCCAGTGAGCCGCGAGCCATGAAATCATGACGGATAAATGAAATAAGTAGACACTTCCATAAACACAACAATTTGAGCGCGGTGAGCCAGCTGAACGACAAATGCGTGAAACTGATGTTCCTCTGTATGGGCTCACACAAGTACAGGCTCGTCGCGAGAATATCCGCACGCAAATCTTCAGCGAGCTTAATCGCGCACAAATGTGTGTGTGTATGGGCAACTTTTGATAACCCCAGTGGTGGCTCTGTGGTTAAGGCGTCTGACTGGAGATCGATAGGTCTACATTTTTAACCCCGGAACCAGTTTGGATTTTCAAAGGCCCTTAACCCGACCTTCACCTCTGGCACAGCTTGCTATGTGATGTGACGTACGCTAGAACTGATTGCACGTTAAGATGTAGGTCCCCTCGGTATGATTACCGGGTTAAGTTAGTTAACCACGAAAAAGGACGCATTGAGCAGCAAATCGAAAGCCATGTCATCTTGCGGCCGAATAATGTCCTACTGTGATAAGATTTGACAGACTATTTTTTCTACGAAACTTCGTATTTTTTGAAGAGATATAACTTACTGATGAAGCAATGAAGCGAATTTTGATTTGCCGTTTGGTATGTTGAGTATTACGGCGGAATATTGAATGCTGTAAGTAGAGTTGCAAACCGTCCGATTTTCGACCGGACTGTCCAGTTCTAACGAGATTTGTCCGTGTCCGATGCGACCGGACACAATATGTCCGGTTATTAAGAAATTAAAAAAATTAGGGGTTGATGGTTTCCCAAATATGTAGGAAGTAAACAAGGTCGCCGCGTCTCGCTCCTTAGGGAGAGTGCACAAACTACGTGGCTCAGTCCAGAAGGGGGGGGGGGAGTTGGCTGGAAGCCTACGCTGGGCTACGTGGGGGGAGAGGGGGTGGTTCTGAACCAGGCCACGTAGCTTTCCTTTCATAATATTTTTCACAGTTAAAATGAGCAACAGAACTCACTACAGCATGTGAATATTTATTCCCCTCAGTTAATTATCTCCGTATGTAATTTACATTTGTCTGACAAGAAAAAGGTACAAAATGTCTTCTGATATCAAAAGGGAAAAAGCTACCAGCTACGTGCTACGTGGGGGGGGGGGGGGGAGGGGGGGGGTTCACAGGAGGCCAAAATGGATCTACGTGGTTTATGCACGTTCCCTTATTCCCCCATTCGTTGATTTCGCTCAAACGTTTACGACAGTTAGTCGCAGATCCGATTATCGTGAAGCCATTGGATTGTTTTTTAATTTAATTTAATTTAATTTAATTGCAATGGAGCACAGGCTCCGGTGGCAATTTCCCTACACAGCTATCTTCCCCCTATCCTGCACCCACCTACATTTGCCCTCTACAAATTTTTTCTTTAAATTCCTTCAAAGTTTTCGGTAAATTATTCATCGTTTCTCTTGGTAACTCATTCCAATCCCTGACACCCTTACCTAAAAAAGAGAATCTTCCTACACCCTTGTGCCTGAAATCGAGTGCCAGCTTGTGGTCATGGTCATCTTTTCCCTTCCATGCACTACTTTTCATACCTACTGCAATATCTTTCCATGCCTCATCACCAGTATATGCCCTGTACACTCCCATGACCCTCCTCATCCTCCTCCTGTCTTGCAATGAATCCCATTCCAGCTCCTTTATCATATCCGTCACTGATTGCATTCTGCGATAATTTCCAGAAACAAATCTAGCAGCCCTTCTTTGCACCCTCTCCAACTACCTACACTATGCCGAAGACGGAACGTCGTTTTGTTCGCGGAGAATTAAAGAATGAATAGTGTTATTAATATTTACAAATAAATACTGAGCGAGTCACCATATATATATTTATACACTAATATTATAAATGCGAAAGTAACTCTGTCTGTCTGTTTGTTGCGTTTCTTGGGCTAAATGGCTACTCCAATCATGAGGAAATTTGATAATATCTATATGTCTTTGTAATGCGTAACGTTAGAGAGCAATGGCAGCGTAAGACAGTGGTAACGTGCTTGCTTCTTAAGAAAACCCCACTGAGAGCAAAATTTTTTATGAATTGTTTTTCATAGTTTGAAATAGTGCCTTAAGCGTTTACTTTATTCAGGGTATACTGGTTCCACAGGCAGTTATTGTGTGATCAAAACTAATAATATTATGTATGCGAAAATAAGTCTCAGTCTTTTTTTTTTACGTTTTGACGACTATATGTGTATACCGATATACCGAAATACTTTGTATCATTAGGAACAAAATAGGATACTTTTTTCTGATATGAATAAATGAGACAGGTTCAATGGTACATCGATAACGTTCCCGTCATATTATGCTGACATATCTTAGGTAACTTTCAGCTTTGTGTATCCAGTTCTAGCAATCAAATTCTAAATCCACCTGTCGCGGGTAACAGCTAGTATTATTGTCTTTTCAGAAACGAGTGGTTGCCAAATGAAGGGTTTTAAACGATTACACCGCACATAGTAAAATGTGTAAAATTACTTTCACTGTGATTCGATCGCATAAATGCAGTGAAATACGGATTCTCCCGCAGAAGAATTTGTTATTGTCATAACAATTATCAACAAAAAAAAAAAAAAAAAAAAAAAAAAAAAAAAAGAAGAAGAAGAATTGCCCTATACATTTTACTGTTTGTTACACACACACCTACACACACACACACCGCGGGTAAATGTCCGGTCAGTCTTTATGCAAAAATTCCTTCGTAAAAACGAAAATATAGTAAGAAGTGGCGCCAGGTCTAATTACGTAGTGGCGCAGTAAGTGCGTAGCCTCCCTCAAGCCGTCCCACTGCACTGTGGTCCATACTGGCTGACCTTGGCTGACGGACAGGTCTACTGGGGACAACGCCACTGCAGTCCTCAAGGGCGACCCACTCTGTCTGCACCGCTACAGACAGGCAACACGTCTGTTTCTCTACCTCTCTTATACTTTTCTTTCCCATCCTGATCCCGCCTTTCTCACCTTCTGTACCAACTTCTCTTCGTCCATCTTGAATGATTATTGCACAATTTAAATGATTCAATAAAAGGCCGCTCTTTAAGCAGCAAGGCGAACTTTAATAAGTTCTCTCCTCTCCCTCCCCTCCTATTATAAAAGATGGATGTATAATAAGTATTTACGATAATACTCTATAAATGCCTGACAGCTGTTACTACAAAACAATTACTAAGGTTACAGTAGATGGATAATATAACACAAATGTTTATACTTTGGATTATATTAAATAATGTCATTCTTCTATTCATTTCTGATAATGTGAAATAAGTATTATATATATATGTTTGGTAATAGGAAGAAATAAATGTACTATAAATGGTCTTGCCACGACTGATAGCAAACAATTTGCCAGCGCATGAACGTATAAGATGTGTAGTATGTATCAAATATCTTGTTAATGACTGCTGCTAAATATGTTTCTAAGGGGGACCTGGGAATACAATATAAATAACTATGTTGTCTCTTAATGTTAAATTATAATTGTACCTTTGTGTAAATCTAGAAGAAGTAATTAAAATGTTCTTATTGCTAAACTGCATCATAATGATGGCCAATGTTCAATACTTTATTACAAGTGTTTGGATTTTTGTGTAAACAAATGTATCTCTGATAGTTGGTCAAATTGGCGAAAGCCAAAGACCATTCATTACAATAAAAAAAAAACTTTAATAAGGTTACTTACGAATGTTCAATGATGAACAACTCCTATCCATTCGTATGCTTTAAGAAATATTTTTCCGTGAAAAATATATTTCAGGCCTTTAATTACGTAGGTGTAAATTAAGTATTAATTTACACCTACGTAATTAAAGCACAGGATAGGAAGGGATGGAGGATTGCATCAAACCAGTCGAAAGACTGACGACAGCAAAAAAAAATTAAGTATCAGACATCCAGAATTGTACCGTTTACTAATAACATAGCCGTATTAGCTGGTAAGAGTGAAGCCATACAAAATTCACTGTGTGATCGCAAAGTAACGAAATTTTTTAAATTGCGCGCGCTGTATCTTGTTGATTTTTCTTTTGTGTGTGTTGGTAGCACTGGCACTGACGTACCTGTTAATTGTTGGGTAGCTGCAATGCTTAGTACGAATGAGCAAGACGTATGTTATTGTGCTTGTCGATTTTTTTGCGAGGCCAAATGTTAGATCAGAGAATCTGCGTCAAATTTAAAACGGAATTAAGTGTAGCGTAGTATTAGGAATGTAAAAGATGGCCTTTGACGACGATACTATGTCACAACCACGAGTTTATGAATGGTATAAAAGCTTCCAGAAAGGTCGAGAAGACATCGAAGATGACGCGAGATCAGGGCGTGTTTAACAAGGCCATCAGTGATGAAGGACACTCAGAGGACTTTTTTCAAGAATAGAAAAGGAGAAATCGTAGCTCAATATCATAAAGAAGCCTTCCAACAGTGTTTCTCAAATTGGAAGCTGCGCTGGTATAAGTGCATAATATCAAAGGTTAGTTACTTCTATGGGGTGGGTTATACATTGAAGATTAAATGAATCAAAAACTCTCGTTGCTTGTAATCACTGCTGTTTGGAAAAGCGTTTGAGCTAAACGTAATCAAAACCAATAAAAGTTTGTACACATGTGCTCCGTACATTTAATTTGATTTAGAATGGTATTAAGTGTAGCGAAGCATTCAAAAATGTAAAAGATGGCCTTTGACGACGACACTGTCACAACCACAAGTTTATGAATGGTAGAAAAGCTTTCAGAAAGGTGGAGAAAAATCGAAGATGACGCGAGGTCTGTTTTTACTATAAAGCAAGTCTCTAATATTGAAAACTTTTATGAAATTAATTTTTAAAAGTTTGTTTGTTTGAATCATCTGTGTACTACAACGTAACTGTGAAATTCCTAGAGCAGTTTTCACCAAACCTTGTACAGATATGTTCCGTTTGTCAAAGGTTTCTACGAAATGACACTATAATGTTAAATAAGATTTTAAAAAAAATATAATTTCCAAAGCTTAGGGAAGAAATAGCCAAATTGACCCTCCCGGGTGCATTTGTAAGCATTTATGGGCTCACCATTCCCGGGCGATGCCAGGAATCAAAGCTGTTAAAAATAATAATAGTCAGTAATAGAGCACTAATAAGATTAGCAATAGGTGCATGGATATTTAGGTGCGGTACAACTTTTTATACCAGGAACAACAATAGGGAGATTAAAACACTTTGTTCTTTAGCTTTCGAGGCAAAATTTTCTCCATCATTTGCATTTCCGCCATATTTATTAACCATTTAATGTGTAGATTCTTAGTTATTAAACGTGACATTACGGATTGTTTGTTTATTCTTTAGTAGGTAAATAAATAAATTGCTTGGGTATTGCGAGTTTGTGACCTAGTGATGGAGTCTCAATTTATCGCGCATTCTACCATCCCGCCTTGTAGCGGAATGACTATTTGAACGTGGTATTCAAACCACATTAAACTGTAAGTCCAAACAGTGTCGACAAAACAATTAAACAAGATTCAACGACAAAACGAACATTCAGTTCCACAAACATTTGTATTTTAATGCTGTAAAATCAACTAAGAAATTTCTTACACGTCAGTAATAATGGACAATTGTAGATATACAAGCTGCGAGATAAATTTTTTATTCGGAGGGTAAAATTGTAACTGCTAACCAAAACAAGAGTAATGTAGAATAGAAATTAGATTACCTCGAAAAGGGGAAAGTTTTTCGGTCAAAGGCTTAATTTGATTTGATTTACTTTAATAGCGTTTGAGCGCACGCTTCAGTGGTAATTTCCCTTTACAGGCATTTTTCTCATTCCCTGTACCCATTTACTTTTACCCTGTACAAATTTCAACATTAAATTCTTTCAAGGTTTTTCGTAAATTATTCATCATTTCTCTTGGTATCTTATTCCAATCCCTGACTCCCTTACCTAGAAAGAAAATCTTCCTACACTCTTGTGCCTGAAATCAAGTGCCAGCTTGTCTGCGTGGTCATCTTTACCCTTCCATGCGTTACTTCTAATTCTTACACCAATATCTTTCCATACCTCATCACCAATAGACGCCTTGTACACTCCCATGACCCTCTTTACCCTCGTCTTCCAATGAACCCAATTCCAGCTCTTTTATCATATCTGATATTGACTGTGTTCTACGGTAATTTCCAAAGACAAATCTAGCAGCCCTTCTTTGCAACCCCTCCAACTCCTGTATTTGATACCCAAAATGTGGGTCTTATACTACGCCATCACATACAAGCAATGAATGATCTGACCAAACTTTTATAACCCAATTTCTTCACGTCTCTGGTACATCCCCTCATCACTCTCTCCAACAAGTGCAGGATTTTTAAACCTTTTCCTATTATCTGTCCAAAGTGTAATGTCCAGTTGAGCTTGATATCAAGTGTTATACCAATTTCAAGTCTTTAACAAGCAGTTATTTCCCCATCTTATAATCATAATCAACCTTTGGTTTTTTATCTGCGTACATAATAAGCTGATTCTTCTTTGTATCTATCTTCGTTCTAAGTTTACCAACCCAGCTAGATATCCTGTCCACATCACCCTGCAGCTGTTCACAGTCCTCTACTGTTTTGATATACCATTATTTTATCTGCAAACAACCTAACCTCTGATAGTAAGCCATGAACACAATCATTCATTAGAATAATATAAAGTAATGTTCCCAATACACTACTGTGTGGCACTACAATTTTCACTTCCACTTCTCTTGATACGGCATTTGCTACCCTAATTTTTTGCTTTCTACCTTTCAAGAACTCGTCTACCCAGCGCATCACTTTCTCAAGCACTCCAATAGATTTTACCTTATTTATCACCATTTTATGGCTCACTTTGTCGTAAGCCTTTCAAAGATTTAGTGCAACACTATCAATTTGACCTCCCTTGTTCATTTAATCAGAAATATTTTGCATATATCCTACTAACTGAGATTCGCATTAATAACTAAAGACATGTTGCCAACTTCATAACCACTTATGTTCGTCACATATATTTCTGATGTGGTTGCTTGTCAATCTGTCCATTAATTTACCTGTTATTCATGTCAAACTGATTGGCCTACAATTTTCAACTTTATTTGTTTCCCCTCCTTTATGTACCGGCATTGCTCTGGTAAGCAGCAAGAATCTAGTCTTAATTTAAATAATGTTTCCTGATAGCGTACAATGTCACAGTCTGCTATCCTTAAGACATAAGTAACATTATCTACACCAGGCCATTTATGTCTTTTCAGCTTTCTTAGTTCCTTCATAATATCCTCAGCATGAATTTCAAATTTTTTAGTCTGCTCATTTCTAATTGTGTGGTTATGCACGTTCTCTGATTTACACCCTCTCATTGTCCCTAATGGCATCTCTACTTAAAATTCCATTTACTTAAAATCTCTGCCTTTTTCCAATCCTCAGTAACTTCTCCGTTATTATCTATAATTGTCTCAACACCTCCGCTTCCCTTCTGTTTTCTGTCATAGCCATAGAAATTTCTATCAGTAAGTGGTCCCGCTACACCGATAATACGATTCATAAGCCAACCTTCTGTGCTATTATTAGTTACTTGTTTCAAACATTACCTACTACCCTGCCGTCTCTTAACACTCATATGTTCTCTTCTTATCAACCTCTTTGACCAACTCACCTTCATATTACAGTACGTTTGTTACGTATTTCTCTTTATTTTATATTTTGGAATAAATATTTCGATACCCTTTTTTAACTTCTCCTTGACCTCTTCCTATCTTGACTCTACTGTACATTTGCCATTCTTCCATTGAAAGAAACGTTCCCTGAAATATCTCTTCAGGTGCGAAGTCTGTGCGTTTTTATAATTGCACCTATTTTACCCTTCAGTTTTAGCCACTGATTTACTGAATGCTCTAATAACCATCAGAACAGCTTCAAGATCACTTATTGCTTACGTTGCTTGACTCTCCACAAAGTAATCATCGGGCTTTATTAGGAAGAAATCCAACATGTTTTTTCTCCTAGTGTTCTTCTCTACTACTTGTGTAAACCCTCCTTCCCTTATCAAGGTATTTGTAGCCTAAAACTCTGTTCCCTTCTGTTATTAATTTTATGTCCTACTGAGTTTAAATCTGGTAAATTTAAATCACAACCAATAATGACCATTCTATTCTCAATTCTGAACTCTGAGCATGAATTTAATTTCTTCCCAAGAGCCTCATCTTCATCTGTTATTCTTTCACTGCAGTAAGCAGCCAACAGCCTGATTTTTTTAATCACCGCAGAAATCTACCGCAAGTAACTCATGGTATAGATCAGCAGTTCCCAACGTTTATTGCTGCACGACCCACTTTTAAGTAAAAAACAATTTCGCAACCCACCTAATATGGGATTCTATCTAATATCAGAATGGGAACTGTTGTATGACCTCGATACGCTATCGACTATCTTATACAACTAAAAGGCAAATTTTCGTACAAAGGATATACTATCAACAAAAACAAGAATCCATAATACATAAAACATATTATAGACCGGGAGGAGGCTGCACAGACCATCACCTCATCAAGCTGACTACTGAAATTCCACGATTAGAATTAACTCGATCAGCATATTAAAATGCAACTGGTGTGCCAAGTCGCTTTTTGATGGAAACCACGTGCAGGCCCAATTTCAGTGGTTGATTAGTGGGTGAGTGCTGGAATTCCACAATTAAAAGTAACTCGATCAGCGTATTAAAATGCAACTGGTCTACCAAGTCGCTTTTTGGTGGAAACCACCTACAGACAAGATTTTAGTTGTTATAAATTCTTCTCGGGTTTGCCGCCGAATCACATTTTCTACTGTCGAGCTTTCGGCGACTTTCACTGCCGCCATCATCAGGTCTGTTGTCCTTCAGACACAACAGACCTGATGATGGCGGCAGTGAAAGTCGCCGAAAGCTCGACAGTAGAAAATGTGATTCGGCGGCAAACCCGAGAAGAATTTATATCGAAGATACGCCGAGAAAGACTTATATCTCATAAGATTTTAGTTGTTGTTTGGTAGGTTTATCATTGTGTTTTACTGCACCCAAATGTATTAAAATATGGAACGCTGGGAGCAAGAAATAGATGAAATAAAAGATATATTTTTTTGTGGAAAAAACCTCGATTGTTCCGCGACCCACCAAAACACACGCTGCGACCTACCAAAACACACGCCGTGACCCACCAGTGGGTCGCGACCCATAGTTTAGGAACCGCTGATCAGGATCAGTAAACACTAGTGAACTGTAATAGTTTTGCTAACTGGTGTGAAAACCCCTCCACCAGTTGCTCCTCTTTCTCTGCGATACACTCTGTAACCGTCAGGAAAAACCTCATTGTCTAGTACTTCTTCCCGTCCGGGCATCCAGATTTGGGTTTTCCATGGTTTCCCCAAATCACTCCAGGCAAATGCCAGGATGCTTCCTTCAAAAAGGCCATGGCCGAATTCCTTCCCATTCCTTGCCCCCATCCTTGCCCCCCATCCTTGCCCCCCATCCTTTCCCGTCTCTAAAGACCTCGATGTTAAAAAGAGACGTAAAGCAGTTAAAAAAAAAAAACTCATTGTCTAGTACTTCTTCTTGTAACCAAGACTCTACCTGTATAATTACTTGTGGTTCGTGTACCTCTATCAAGTTTGCAAATTCTATTACTTTGTTCATTATACTTCTACAGTTCACCAGGTTGATTAAGCTGAAGGAAAGAACATTGTAAACCTGTACGAGTAGACTTCGTGAATACTTGAAAATGGGTGCATCCGAAACGTAATACTATAAAAGATTGTTGAAAACTGAGTGGAAATAATAATTACGAAAGGAATAAGCTATGCAAACAGAAAAGTATTTGTAGGATAATCCAACAAACACAAGGGAATTGATAGATAGTAACATTGTAAATGGTTGTTTCGTAATTTGAGGGACCGGATGAAGGAATAACTGTAAGTGGTGAAAAATATCTTGTTTTTCTTCACCATCAAAATTAGGAGTCAGCTGCCGTAGATGAGTTTTACTTCGAATTGGCGTGGTCAAATTTGGTTTTACAGCCTCATGCTCTTGCTGAAGCCAAACATTTTACACCTACTGCCGGGTCATATACTACGGAAGTAAAGTGTTATCATCTGCCTGAGAAAGGTGTAACTATGTTCTGTGTGTGATAAGTATAGTTTTTGTTTGTGAAATGTGTGGTTTATTAGGCGGAGATTCGGGACCATCCCGTCATTCGGCTTGATGACTGCGGAAAACAGTCTAAAAAACGCAGTCAGGACGATCGGTACGTGGGGGACCAGGCTCGGGCCCAGCACCGTTATACACCCCCCCCCCACCCCCCGATCCTGTGTGCGGCGCCTCAGCGCACTGAGGAACACTGACGGGTTAAATATTAGGTTCTATGAAGCAAATTAATGAGGAGGTAAGTTGTACCGGGTAGGAAGAGGTGGAGTGGTTCGTAATTTTTCCGAATGATAATTAATGAAAACAATAACTTGTGTTAACGACTCTTTTTTCACTGTCCATGTCGGATACAATGCGAATATGGAAGATTCTAAACTCTTCGCGATTTCCAAAAAACAATTTGGATCTATATATGAAAAGGTGATTTTTTAGAAAAGCCAGGGCCACTTCCTTTTGGATTTCTCAAGATTTCTGTGCAACGAGATGGACACGGCACTCAAAACTTCGTGTGTCTTAATGTATGAAGTTAATACAGGAGACCACTACAGGCCCATTCACACTAGCGGTCAGCTCAGTTCAGCTCAGGTCAAAAATCGCTATACACGTAATCCAATGGGAGCATTCACACTACGCGGTCCGCTCAGGTCAGGGCAAGGCATGTCAAACTGAAAATCGCACCGCCACCGATCAACAACGGTCAAAACCTGAGCTGAGCTGACCGCTAGTGTGAACGTGCAACGGTCAGGTCAGGTCAGATCAAATGGGCAGCAAACGTCTGAAAACTATGCTCGTAAGCAATAAAAAAAGAGTAATAAATAAATATTTTAACGGTATGTTATTTCCGTTTATTATTAATTCGGCAAAATTTAATATAAATTCAAATATTATTACCCATTTTAGTACTCCCAAGGTACAGATCCCGTTTCAGATTTTTTTTTAAAAATTGTGAATTTATTTCTTATTCGGTACGAGCGTTAGCACCCAAACAAAGAATATTTGTAAACTAGGGTTACTCTCGTTCATCCTGAAATTCACTTTCTACTTAGCCTGAAATTTTATCCTTCCGTAAATAGTTGTGCAAAATAAATGTTGGTTAAATTATGTTATCAATTAATTAAGCAGAATTAATTTTTCTTAAATAAATTCGAAATCTTTGAGCCCTAAAATATCAAAAGCATTTACCACCACTCGTCTCTCACGGCATAGCCGGTAGTTAGCATCTTTTTTCTCTTGATCTGTTTGCGCTTGAAACTCTGGATTCACTCAGAACCATCCTCTTTTTGATCTTGACATATTTTTAGGCTCTTGATCCAAAATCATTGCGATTTAATTGACCTTGGGGTAAAAAAAAACGGCATTGTTCACTATGAGCAACTGAAATGAAATGGCCTCGTCTACGACTTGATCTGACCCGACCTGACCTGAGCTGACCTGACCGCTAGTGTGAATGCTATCCTGGATCGTGAGCTGAGCTGAGCTGAGTTGAGCTGACCGCTAGTGTGAATGGGCCTTAATAGCTTTGACGCACAGTGTTGCAGGCACGCCCATGGGTGGGTGGCAAGGTCCGAACAAAGACAGGTAGACACGTGCGGGGAAGGAAGACGCGACGGCGGTGCGCATGCTGAACAGGCGCAAGGCGGACTTCCTGCAAACACGAGCAGCCTTAACGCAGGACCTATTGTGCGCACATTGCTCGATCATACTGACTGCGAATTCGCAAAAATATGTTCAATTAAAGGACGCCTTTCAACCTGGACAGCTCGAAAGGTACCAGGCGATATAACAGCAAGAACAAAGAGCACTTTGTTAGCTTCCATCATTCATCTGACCGTTACGTATATAAATCATCAACACAGTCACTTCATTTCTTGTATTCGGTTGTCTTTGCTATACGAGATGGAGTAGGCAGTCTTGAGTATAGTATTACGATCTAAATTTTCTTACAAGTTTTTTTTTTTTTTTTCCCAGCAAATATATAAGTGTATATTAAAAAACCGCAAGTCTGTAACAGTCGATTTTTGAAACAAGTTTATTTTCTCCCTTAATAAAGAATCAATGAATGACTTTAGGAGACTAAATAATATTTTACTGTTTCCTCAGCCAAGCTTGATTTTCAAATTTTCCTTACAGAATAATTTTTATAATTATGGTCTTTTTATGTTATTTACCTCAATAACAGAAGCAAAACGTAAGTCATTAGATATTTAAAGCACTTTTTTGCACATCAATTTCTCCTTCCGTTCTTATTTTTCAATCCCGTTCTTATCTCTTCATTTCCATATATCTTCAATCATTTGCTTTATACGTTGAAACCTTTCTTCTCTCTGTACTATTCATCTTTCCACCTGTTATCTGTGATAAAAAATCAGTAAAACTTCCTTAATCAGAAAGCCTATAGGCGTTAGAAGGCCACCGTACTTAACATGGGGGAAAAATGACAGCGCTTTTTGGTGGTTTCACCCATTCATCTAATCTATACAGTCTACCTACAAAACTTTCACAAACATCATAACACGACTCAAATTATCACGAAGTTACTCACTGTATGTTCACCCCCTCATGTATTGAATGGAACCCGCCATCTTTTTCTTCTAAGTGTCTTCCACAAATTCCTCTCATCTTCCTCTTCCTCTTTAAGAACATGTTTAATTCATACTTTATCGCCCATATAAATTTCAAGATGCTTCTATGCTATCACATTTCAAAACCTTCAATATTCCTTCTTTCTAGCAGTCCCACATTTCCATGAAATGAATAAACAATGATTTCAACACAAAAGAAAATTGGCGCCAAATATGGAAAGATACACAAGTTAAACACCTAACGCCTTAGCGAGGATAGAGATGGAAAGAACAGTGTGGACAAAGGCTTAATCGAGCACGGAGTGCTCATGTCACACGTAATGCGGCAATGCCTATGTGGAGACCTCGCAGCTGCCACTGTGGAGCCTCTTAAAAGATAGTGGAACACATTATGGAATAGGGGCCATTAAGGAGGGATAGCTACTGCACTTTGTTTATGCTACACCATCGGCAGTAGAACGGCTACAGAAGCTGACTATGAACTATCATATTTTACATGTTCTGTCTCTATTATTTGTCAAGCATATTTTGTTTGGTTCCTTTCATTTAGGTATTACTTCAATTAAAATTGTAGCAATGCCATTAGATAAATAATTAAACTTCTAAGTAGCTCTCTGTTACATTTGTAAAGTCACTGAAAGTTCTTTCGAACTTCAGCTTCAAGATTTAACAGGCCTGCTGAAATGTTTTTTTTTTCATTTTTGGTACCATCGGTTTTAGTTTCACCAAACTTGCTTCTACCAAAACTGTTCCTATTCCTGTCAGATCTATTCTTGTCATCATCTCTGCTGATCTTCAGGCGTTTTTCGTGCTTTTGTTTACATTTATTCCAAATCCCTTCTCCAGTATTTCGTTTAAACCACTCACAAACTTCCTACATGCAATAATATTATTTGGAAATTGTACCATACTGACTCTCTTTGCGCCTTTAGACAATATTCATTTTTTTCTCTCTCTTTCTCTTTGACTTCAGCAATTGCTTTCTCTGCGCACAAGGTGAGTAACAATGATGACAGGTTACAGCCCTGCCATGCCCAGTTTTGTACTAACGGTTGTGTCCGACCACACGACTAATGTACAATAGAGCACTAACATCAGCTCGTAGATGTGTCTAAATGTTTATAAAGTGTCATCTTGAGCAATATTGACAAAAGAGCAATCAGTCATTAATTTCTTATCAGATGTTATTTAACGGCATTTTTAACGAAATAATTCTATTTGGCATTTATAAAAATTAGTCCTGCTGATAACTTTCTATTGTTCTGTATTAATTCAAATACGTTTTATTTTGTTAGAGAAAAAGTTATTTATTAACAAGCTGTCAGTAAATATTTCAACAATGGGCTCATTGGAGTGTTCAGATGGTCAGATACTGCACGTTAGAATACCTGCTGGCGTAAATATATTTAATATCTACTAGTCAATACAGGCAGAAGAACGACTTCATTGGACGAGCGATTTCCGGATGCTATTTTTCTATGTAAATATTTCAGCTGCTCACTAGCTCTCATTCTTGTCAATATTTTCAGATATATCCTACAGGGTATCGTGAATGCCATTCAGAATTAAATTGTAATTCGTTTCTATTTGTATCTATGGGCTTTTAGATTTTTTTTGTGATTCTTGGGTGGTCGAGAATTATTTAAGATAACGTGGTGCAGCTGTGATTACATTATTTCATTTACCCTTAGGAGGACATAATTATTTGAAGAGGGTAGGTAATTGCGCATGAAGACACATATCACTAAGTAATTTAAAACAGTAATGTTTTACATAATATATAATGAAATTGTGTATTTCAAAATAATATCCTGTAAATAAGAGGAAGTTCAATAATTATTAGCTGAAGAACAATCCACTCCGAATAGGAATTTAAGCTATTTTATTTTCTCTTCCTCAAGTATTATTATCTTTCTTGTTGGTAATTTACCTTGTACCTATTTACGGCACTTACACTGGTCAAAATATGAATAATCACTCTTAAAACAAGTATCCGCAATATTTCTTTAAAGTTTTCCATGACGCATGCAACGTCACGCACGAAATTGACATTTTTCTTTTCGTGAACATTCCAAATATGTGCCGAAACCATCATCCCCTACGAAGACAGTAAGCGTACAACCTACTGACTAATTTCAGTGCAAAAATACTTCCACGAACAGGAGAATATTAACAGATATTTTGTCTCATTATCTTTGAATTTTTTTAAATGTCAAGTTCAATGATGGTAATTTGACAGAAAAGATGGCTTCATTAACATTTCTTAATGTCATCAAAAGGTTAGACTGTTATGGCATCCAAATAAAAAGCAAAAAAAGACTCCGACGACTGATATAAATGTCGGCAGTGAATAGCATTTAATGGATCTGCGACTGTCTTGCCTGTTACCAGAAGCACATAACGGTACCCGCAGCCTTGAGACCCGATCCAGACAACATGCAGACAACAAAATTTGGCTAAAATATCTCGGGAAACCGGAAGCCTCTCAAAGACTGTCTCTGATCGAATAAAAAGAACATACCCACAAATATAAGCGATGCTCGAAAAGTATATCAGTTATTTGCTTTAACGTCTTATAAATGGCAGGGTCTAGCAAAAATTTATTTTTGTTTCCTTGCTATAAAGTCTGAAAAATCGAAGCGGTCTAGTAATAATTTCTTTCTCTTTCGTTTTTACGGAATAATTAAAAAATTTCTACAGTATCATTCCTAATTTTATGGAAGTATATATATATATATATCAGAATTGTCATTTAAATACATAATTTTATCTTTTACAGAAATTTATTTCCGGGTTAAAACATTTTCTTATAAACCATTCCCTCTCCGATTGAAACTTTATTTCTGTTGACTGAATTTGAAATCTCAAAATGCGATTAATGTTTTTCAGTAGTAATCTGTTTTATTTCTATGACTAAAGATGAGAGCAGATTCCGGACTCTCTGTCCGCATCATCTGACACTGTTCGCTGCAAATGAATAAGGATTACCTTTCAACAACAGTGTCTTATCGATAGCAATCTGTCTTTTGATGACCCATTGTAACGAATTGTAAAAATCAAGTTTGTTTGTTAATCGCAAAATATTAAGTAGTTGGAAAATAAATTCATTAACTGTGACCACCTTCTTTGTCAAATTGGACCTGATGGAGCGTGAGTCACCGGCATCTGTGCGTAGCTGACTGACGTGAAATTGTGGGGGTTGGACAACATGTGCCGCATCGGTAATAGAACCGGATTTGTCAGATCCGTAACATTTACTCTATTGCAGGACAGTTGTGTTGCCAGCTGCCTGCGAAATGTGTAACTATATTCTCTCTGATAAGTGTATTTTTGTAAGACTGGTTGTTTCCTCGGTGTTGAATATGAATAAACTCTTTAACAATGGCGGCAATGTTTATGATCGGCGAAACGCCGTGTTTTATCGATGCACTCACTCGGCTATTTATACAAGAGGATTTTATTGAAGTGTATTTTTGTTTGCAAAACGTGTAGTTCGCGAGACGAAGATAGGGGACTGGCCCAGCAATTGGCGTGATGATTGCAGGAGGGGGACCAGACTCGATGTTGGTTCCACTCCAGCATGGTGGCATCTTAAAGCAAGCACCCATACTGGCGGGTTGTTAACTCTTATTCATTTATTCCTTATCTCACAAAAGGATACCTCATCTTCAATAAAAAATAACCTTGATTAACTTATTTTAAAATCAATGAAGAGGGCTTTTTGCAGCTTTGCACCTTACATACTACGGTCAGCACATTTCATTACAGTTTGTAGATTAATTCTTACTAAGAGTTTTGTTTCGTTAACTTTCCGATTATTTTGTTAGTATATTCTTACAAATCTTCCATGGGTGGTGAGGGGTTTCTGATTTCTAGAAATGATACTATGTTAAAACTAAAATTTTTTACTTTGAAATATTTTTTATATTTAGTATGTATATGCTTCCCTTTATTACCTTATTAAACTTATAATCCCAAACTTAAATTCACATTCATATTTAAGAGTTTTATTGCTGTGATACGTTGAAATAGTTGGACAGTTCAGTTACGCTGAAGACTAATAAAAAGTCATTTTAGTAAGTATTTTCGCGTTAGTTTCATATTTATCAATTACTTGACATTCGCTTCAGATTCTCATTTTACTAGAGAAGTAATTAACATGAATTACATTACTTGCAATCGTTACACTCGGTTTATAAGTTACATGATATTAAATATATCTTGGATATCATGTCAGTAGCTTGATCTGTTATCAAACTATCCTCGTCCGGGTATCCAGATTTGGACCGAGTGTGGTGGTGTAACGGTTAGCGTTCTGGCCTCACATCTGGGAGGGCGGCGGTTCGAATCACCGTCCGGGCATCCAGATTTGGGTTTTCCATGGTTTCCCAAATCACTCCAGGCAAATACCGGGAGGCTTCCTTCAAAATGCCATGACCGAATTCTTTCCGATTCCTTGCCCCCCATCATTTCCCGTCTCTAAAGACCTCGCTGTTAAGAGACGTTTTAAAAAAAGTATCCAGATTTGGGTTTTCCAAGGTTTCCCCAAAACACTCCAGGCAAATGCAGGAATGCTTTCTTCAAAATGCCATGACCAAATTCCTTCCACCCATTCCTTTCCCGCCTCTAATAACCTAGACGTCGACGAGGCGCGAAACCGTAAGCAAAAAAAAAAAAAAAAAGTTAGCAAACAGATTGCCAGTTACTAGCTTACTTCAAACTACTGCATACAGTACATGACGGAGAAAATTAATTGCAGCTCCGTGAATAAATTCTCATGTGGAAGGCAACGGCTAGGAACCAATATCGTCATGTTGAGTCTTTGAAACAGAGCATACTCAAGGAGAAGCAGGGCAGAATACCTAACTGTGGAATCGGCCACGAAATGTTTTCAACGACGTGGGAAGAGAAGAAATGTTATATAAATGTGACGTGAATAAGAAAACGCGAGTCTTTATACAAACATATAAACTCTTAATTGAAAGACTAAATAGTTTTTTTATGCTGTTAACAGTCTCTCGACTGGTTTGATGCAATCCTCCATCCCTTCCTACCTTCCGCCAACCTCTTCATCTCAATACACCCTCACCAACCCTCGTCCTCAATTATCTGCTTCTTGTATTCTAGTCTCAGTCTTCCTCTACAATTCTTTCCTTCGATGGTTTCCTCCACTAAAATATTAACCAATCCCGGATGTCTTAAAATGTGACCCACCATTCTGTCTCGTCTTTCTGTTAGCCTCCTCCACAAACTTCTTTCCTCATCACTTTTTCCAAACACGTACATTCCGTAATTTATCTGTCCACTTAATTTTCTGCATCTCTCTACAGCACCACATGGCAGGTGCTTCAATTTTCCTTCTTTCTGGTATTCCTAAAGTCAATGCTTCGCTACCATAAAGTGCTGTGCTCCAGATATAGTAGAACTGAATAAAAGAAGCACTGGAAACCTCATCACCGAGATGCAGCCGTATAGCTTTCTACTTAACTGTGGAGCAAATAATACCAGTGTCATATAATGTTTTCTAGCGTTACTGCATTCTTCGTTCTGGTTGCATCATTTAACTCTTTTTGCAGTCTAAGCCCTAATAGAAACGGGAAGGCAATTACTAAGCTAGCTATTAAGTTTGAGAATTTAATACACTTACAGTCAGGTCAAACAAATTTTAACGTCCGTTATCAATTTGAAGAAAACTTAGCCAATCCACATATTTAGAATTCTTTGATTATATTTCTCCAGTAATTTTGATTTGTATCCCAATTTTCGTAAATGTGTATGAATCTGTTTTAGAATTTTTCTATTCTATTTATTTATTTATTTTCTTCACTCAGAAGGTTAACTGAAAGAAATATGTTTGCAATCAGTTCGGCGGTTGTCTATTATGAACAAAAAACTTCGCATCTCCACCACATTCTGAGAATCACTGTTGTTCTTCCGTTTCCAGGAAACATAAATTCTCGTACAGTACTCTGTATATAGTCTGAAGCAGTGGCGGATCCAGAAGGGGGGGACTAGGGGCCTGAAGCCCCCCCCCCCCAAAACCATCAAGGTCACCCCCGAAGACATGGGATTTTGGTGTCCATTTTTTTTTTCTTTTTCTCTCTACTGTTTTTATAAGGGCGGAAAGGCGGCAGTCAAGGCCGGAGTCAAGCGCCCCCCCCCCCCCAAACGAAATCCTAGCTCCCCACCCCCCACCAAACCAGAATCCTGGATCCGCCACCACTCTGAAGAATGGCACGAGACTTTCAGGAAATAATAAAAAGTCTGATATTGTCTAATAATAAAAACTGTCTAATTTTGTCTTAGTTGATCTCAGTATGTTGAGTAACTTCCTGTTCTGGATAAAGAGAAGAGAATTTTTTTTACTGAAATGAAATTCAATACGTGATAAACATAGACGGAAACAAATGGTCTCCTTGATTTGGTGGGATTAAAAAGTAATAACTTCAGATACGAATAACGAGTAACAATTGAACCTTCAGCACACTCTGGATTTCAATATGGTTTCTGGATGTAGACAATATGTAGTGAGAACAGAGCAAGGAAGCAGAAGCATTACACACATTTTAACACACGTCTTTTACGTGGACCAGCTACGAAAAGAGCCATCTCGATGCGGTGGAACATTTTTTAGCCTTGTTGTAAATATATGCTTAAATCGTTGAGCAACAGTCGTGATGAGATCAGCGGAAGGAAACACGTGACACGAATATTTATTTATATCTGAGCTGGGTTACCACATCTTCGCAAGAAACCCGTAAAAATTAAGATCAATTCGTGCAATCTGGTGTGCAATTTGGAAGAAGTTTCTTTCGCCATTACGAAATCAATCATTAACAGTATCATGATGAGACCGCAGTTTAGATTTTGTGAAAATAAAACAAATACTCTTGGGATGATTGGAACGCCTGCAGTAGATCATATCTCGTGATTATAACCATCCGTTATGTGTGTTTAGGTAATGTTCATACATCTGGTTGCTCTTCACATGCTACTGACGTCAGCAGTGGGTCATATGAGAGAAATTTTCAAGAGCATGAAGAGTCGTCTGCTGTCCAACAAACTGGTCGACAAAAACGCAATATCTAAATATCCCTCTATGAAAGGTGTTATACGGCTGATTCGAAATTTTAGATGGTCGTTAATCATCTAATTTAACAGACAAGATGGAAGCAAATTCTAAGTTGCTATCAGCATTTGTTATCTGTAGTTAAGTTACTAGCATTTCATCTTAGGGATTTATGCCAGGTCGACATAGAGGTCATTAGAAGGGGTAGAGGACTGGGGACAAGAAACAAGATGGAATTCGGCAATGGCCTGAAGGTACCATCCCGGTATTCGCTGGGAATCATTTCGGGAAACCGAAACCAGAATGTCCGTATGAGGATTTGAATCTGCGTCCTCCCGAATACCATACTCGATGGTTGCCCCCCCCCCCCCTCCCTACCGAGCTCAGTAACTTAAGACCAGACATCAGCAAATTGCGTTCTGAATAACTCAACTTTTTTTTTTTTTTTGCTGTCATCAGCCTTTCGACTTGTTTGATGCAATCCTCCATCCCTTCATCTCTACATACCCCTTACAACCCACGTCCTCCATTATCTGCTTCATATATTCTAATCTCTGTCTTCCTCTACAGTTCTTACCTTCGACTGTTCCCTCCACCAGCAAATTAACTAATCCAGCATGTCTCAAAATATGACCTACCAGCCTGTCTCTTCTTTCTTTAAGCTTCTTCCACAAAATTCTTTCCTCACCCATCATTTACAAAACTCGTTCATTTCTTACTTTGTCTGTCCACTTAATTTTCAGCATTCTTCTATAGCACCACATTTCAAATGCTTCAATTTTCCTTCTTTCCGGTATTCCTAAAGTCCATGTTTCGCTACCGTAAAGTGCTGTGCTCCACACATAGAGTTTTAAAAAGTTTTTCTAATTACTAGATCAATATTTGAAACTAAAAGATTTCTCTTTTTCATGAAGGCTCCTTTTGCTAGTGCTGTTCTGCTTTTAACATCATTCCTGCTTCGGCCATCGGTTGTAATTTTGTTTCCTAAGTAACAGAATTCACTTACTTCTCCAATTGCATTCGATCCTATTTTTATATTTAATCTGCTAGTATTGGTATCATTTCTGCTACATTTCATCACTTTAGTCTTGCTTTGATTTATTTTTAGTCCAAAATCTTCCTTCAGTATTTTGTTCATGCCATTCAGTAATTTCTCAGTGTCTCCAGCTCTTTCTGCTAACAAGATAATGTCATCAGCAAATCGTAGCATACTGATTTTTTCTCCCTTAACACTTATGCCCCATGGACATTTTTCTTTGACTTTCTTTATTGCTTTCTCTACATACAAGTTGAATATTAACGGGGATAGACTACAACCTTGTCTCACTCCCTTTTTAACTGATGCTTGTCTCTCATGATTCTCTACTTTTATTACAGCCACTTGATTCTTATATAGTTTATAAATTATTTTTCTATCTCGATACTTTAGACCTGATTTCTTTAAAATTTTGAACATCTTGTCCCACCTAAATCAACAAATGCCATAAAAGTATCTTTGATTTTCTTGATCCGCCCTTCAAATATTAATCTTAAAGCCAGAATTGCTTCCCTTGTACCGCGATTTTTCCTAAACCCAAACTGATCTTCACCTACTATGTATTCTACTATCCTTTCCATTCTTCTGTATATTATTCTGGTCAGTAATTTTGAAGCATGTGATGTTAGACTAATGGTGCGATAATTCTCACATTTATCGGCTGGTGCTTTCTTCGGAAGTGTGAAGATGATACTTTTATTAAAATCAGTTTATAGAACTTTAACAAAAAACTTACCTGTTCCACGTTTCGGATTCAAACAAGCGCTATTTCTAAACAATACAAGTATTATATGCCATTGGCTTTATGAGCCAGTATGTGATGGGAGTAATGTGCTGTATTCTGTACCACAAATATGCCATGCCTGGTTTGAGCGAAGTATGGTGTTCTTCCAGTGCAGTCCTAAATTTTAACATTAAATTCGGTGCTAATGCAATGCACATATGTCCATTTAAGCTTGCTAGCTAACATTTTGGGACTAAGTGACTGACTGAAATGGTAAAAAAACTTTTTTTTTTTAAGTAACGTGATGTTAATGAGTATTTTAATGTAACTTAATAGTGATGGAGCGCTTGCTCCGATGGCGATTTCACTACACACCCATTTTCCATCTTCCTTTTACCACCTACCTTTTCCCCTCTACTAATTTCAACTTTAAATTCTACTACCGTTTTTAATAAAATAGTCATTTCCCTTGGTGATTTATTCCAATCCCTGATCCTCTTACCCACCAAAGAAAATCTTGCCACTCGATTGTGCCTGAAATAGAGTGGTGGTTTGTAGTCATGGTCATATTTTCCCTTCCATCCACGTCTCCTAATTCTTCCACCAATATCTTTCAACGCCCCATGACCAGTATATGCCCTGTATACTCCTGTGGTTCTCTTCACCATTCTCCTGTCTTCCAATGAGTCCGATTCCAGTTCTTTTAACATATCACTCGCTGATTGTGTTCTGCGGTAATTTCTGGAGACAAATCTAGAAACCTTGCTTTGCACAACTCCAACTCCTGTATTTGATATCCAGAATGTGGGTCCCATACTACACTACCATACCAAGCAATGGTCTGACAATTTTTTTGTAACCCAACTCCTTTACTTCTCTAGTACATTCCCTCAACACTCTCTTCAATAAGGATTTTGAAACTTTTTCCTACTTTGAACAATGTGTCTTGCCCAGTTAAGTTTGTTATCAAATGTTATGCCAAGATATTTATATTTCAAGTCCTCAACAAGGTAGGCTACTGTCGAAGATTACCTACATACATAAACAGACCAACTTCTCTTCTAAAATAACGAAAACAACATTCTTATAAGTTAGTAAACAATAGATAAGCACAGGGCCGACGCCAGGAATTTCGGGCCCGGGGTAAAATGGGCGACTTTTTTTAATCTCTACAAACTGGCTGGGCGACCAATGGGCGGATTCTTCTTTCCGAGACCTACGGGCCCCTGTAACCGGCGGGCCGGGGTACATTTGACCCGCTTAGCAACCCCCCCCCCCCCCTTTAATGCCGGCTCTGGATAAGCACGTACATTGCAACTGCAAACTCCGAATAGTATGGACGGTTGACAGTCAATACATCTTTAAACATCACGGTTGCCATGGCACGATCTCAGAATGATGCAGCTAATTTCAATAATCAAATCTTGCAATTTCTGTAATCGTAATTAATCTTTCAGGCCGGAAAGTAAGCTCGTTGGAGTGTAAGCTGAGAAAAAGCATGGACAGATCTTTTGTAGTCAAACGTCGTCATTGAGGTTAACTTTATTCGTCCGTTGTTTTTTTACCGTCAGGTTGTTAGAAATATCAGAAAAGATAAAAATGTCAAGCAAAATCTGCTTCGGAAATTTGTTGTGAAATTTAATAATAATTGGAGATTGAAAGCTGGTCAAAAATTGTTTGATGAAAGAACTAAACCCCTCACCATCTGTCTAGATTTCGTTTTTTTTGTGTTACCCCAAATTACTCAATTCTGCAAGACCAAATTTCGTGAATGAGCCGTAAAGCTGTATTTTTTAAAAGTGAACTCGTACAGTAAATTTTATGTAACAGCTAGTTAAATCATCGCATTTAGCACCACGTATTAAATTTCTGTTCTGTATTTCAGATAAAATTTTCCACGGTTTTCCTAATCTTACCAAACTAATGTCTCCTAGATAGAAGACATGACCCATTTCACGGGCTGAAGTGTCTGTTGCTTGAAGCATCATAGATAAAAACACAGTACTGGAATAGCCGCCGATTTTCATTTCAAACTTTTACAGCGATGCAAATATTGTGATTTGTAGAATCCACTCATACAACACTAAGCAAACGTTTTCTAGGTTCTAAAAAGCTGCACTGAGGCTGAGTTTTTGTTCCCTCAGACGGCGGTCTGGCACTTCAAGGAGACAAAGTTGTGCGGGATGAAAGCCACGGAATGCGCACAAACAGGTCGAGTCTAACGCGTGACGGGAGTCGAGGCGAGGAACGGCTGGCGAGAAAGTCCGCCACAGTTTGCGTGATCGAGAAAAACGACGCAGCCTGGCCGACGTCCTTGGAAACCGAGCGACCACGTATCAGCTATACGTGCTGGCTGCGCCTCGGCTCTGGAGAAACTACAAACCGCAACCGGACACGAAATCACATGTTGGGTTACGTGAATCCGATGGAAGACTAAATCCTCGCACACACAAGCAACTTACAGCTGTGTCAAATAAAAACAAAAAAATAAGACAACTGAGTTGGCTGTAGTGGGGTACGGTAAGACTTGGAATCCGCGGATTATTTTTTCGTGTTTACGGGCTTAGTAGGCAGAGTTTAAACATGACTTTAAGGCTTGTTTGGATATTGTGGGCTATTTCCTCAAATGCGGTAGTATCAATTTCTATGAATAATTGTCACTCCAACGCAACTGAATTTGTTCTTTTCATTTTCCGAACGCGATTTATTTCATTCTCTGAAGCATCTTCAGTGGTTCTGTATTTTCATTGCTCACATTTGTTTGTAATTGTACAGTATTTCGGCATCAGTAGTGTCCGTATTAGCAGACTGCACCTTAGGTGCTTGTTACATATTTATGAACAATTTCATAACACTTTCACTGCACTATAGTATATTGATTTTTTTTTTATCTGCTTTACGTCTCTCAACAGCGAGGTCTTTAGAGACGGGAAAGGATGGGGGCAAGGAATGGGAAGGAATTCAGCCATTGCCTTTTAAAGGAAGCATCCCCAGCATTTGCCTGGAGTGATTTGGGAAACCATGGAAAAGCCAAATCTGGATACCCGGACGGGGATTCGAACCGTCGTCCTCCCGAATGCGAGGCCAGAACGCTATCCGTTACACCACCACGATCGGTTATATAGTTGTATATTGACTTCTGATGGGTGATATATATATATATATGAAACAAATATCACCTATTATGCATTCTGCTAATACAGACACAGCTGATGCTGAAACACTGTACTATTTATTACAAGCAAATGTGAGCAATAAAAATACAGAACCATTGAAGATGCTACAAAGAATGAAGTGAAACGCGTTCGGAAAATAAAGAACAAATTCAATTGCGTTGGCGTGACAATAATTCATAAAAATTTATGACTTTCAGAATTTCCTGTTACACTTACAATTTTAATGATTGTTTGGACAGTCTCCCACTACTGATAGTTGTTCGTAATCCTCGAAGCCAACGACTGTAATATATTTTTGCTTGATGTTTCACTAAAGATGTGAACAACAAAACACTGTAATTTTAATACGTTTGGCAACTCTCGACACTTATTTACATTCGTCTCTTTGCATGGAGGCAACAGTTCCAGAACATTTTTTCTTTCTTAAGAAAAGAGAAGGAAAAATTAGATTCTTTCCTGCGTAATAAAGAGGTCCATTGTCCTTGAGGTCGAGGATTCTGTGCTGTGTAAATAAGGAATAGAAAATGTCCGCGTAACCTAAGGTCATCCGTTGTCAGGGTCATTTCAACTTAATGCAGAGCTACGCCTTGGTTTTATAACTACAGTCACCAAAGAATGGAATTGAATTTCCAAAAGTGCTATGAAATATATAAAGTGACAGCTATCTCGCGGATACTAATGACCATGTTAATATTGAGTCAAGGGCAAAATGTGTTCTTCTGTTAAGCTAAGATCGTTGGTTAAAATTTTTAAATGTTGCTCATACTTCTAAGCCAGCACTGAAACACACTTTTGTGAGCGAATAGATTGGTTAATTTGCTGGTGGAGGGAACAGTCGAAGGTAAGAACTGTAGAGGAAGACAGAGATTAGAATATATGAAGCAGATAATGGAGGATGTGGGTTGTAAGGGGTATGTAGAGATGAAGAGGTTAGAACAGGATAGGAAGGGATGGAGGATTGCATCAAACCAGTCGAAAGACTGACGACAGCAAAAAATACGTGATACACATGTTATGTTAAAATAAGCGTTTGATCATACATACAAGAGTTTATGGAATATCTGCAGAGAACAAAGTGTTAAAAAATTTTAACTTCTGTTTCTTGTTACCGAACCTGGAGGGTTGGCGGCAAACATTCTAAGGATGTACCAAAATTCTTTGTTCAATGGTTTCCGGAAACAATTCCAAGGTCTTGCCAAAGGCCATGGCCAAATTGCGTCCCGTTCCTTGACCCTCGTCTTCGCTTGGCTTTAACTGCCTGTATCAACAAGGCTTAAATCTCGAGTAAAAAAGCTTCTTGTGACGGTCAGCTTATACTCTCAACTTTGCTGATTTTTTTTTATTATTATTATTATTATTTTTTTTTTTTAACTAAGGGGAGACAGTTATGTGAAACATAACCCGCCAGTGTGACTCAGCGCACTGAGGAGTCACTCACTGTACCAGAGATGGGCCCAGGGCCCCGCGTTCCGGGCGTTCTAACTGCGGCTTCTGGCGGATTTCCTCAGCCATCAAATCGAATTCCGGGATGATCTCCAATTTCGGCCTCATAAACAAAAATACGCTTATAACGCGCTGAACGTAGTTACACGTTTCACTGACAGATGACACTACCTCACTTCCACTATTCGCCCTTAAAACATGGCAGTAGATACAAAATTTTTGATATCACCGAGGGCATGCGACTGTAAAACTATAGCTCCAAATTTTACCATGCCAACGAAAACTCATCGAAGGTAGCCAATCCCAAAATGTTGATAAAATGTGGGGGAGAAAAATACTGATGTTAAATAGACTCGTTCTCAATGTGTTTCCATTAGTTACAAGACTGAGATGTGTGTCACCAATCTTGGAACCTGCGGTGCGCCATCGAGGCGTGAGCCAGAAAATTACCTCCAGGAAGTGAGTGACTGAGTGATGACGAAACATGCTTCCAGGCAACGGAGAAAGCAGCCACCAGTCGTTACAGTTCTACCTCGATTCCAAACGAACAAATTTTCACAGGATAATCAGAAATACAGATTGGTAGGGTTACTGCACTGATTTGAAGTGGTTCACTGCTCAAGTCATCGGCGTGGCTAAAAAGAAAGCGTTCATCTGAGCTTCAGCCTATCGTACGACTACTGTTGACGTTCCTAACGTCATTTATAATCAATTTACAGAACATTCTAACCATATTCGTTGGAATCAGAAACATAAATCCTTTTCTACGGCTGATCACTTGGTGCATTTAAGCAGTATTCATCCTATCTATGTTCTTTTTATGGAAAATAGATAGGATGTTGTGTCAGTAAAAGACATAGGGAAATATACGATCAATCGAAGAAGTGGTTATTCAAGAGTTTCCGATAAATAATTTTTGGAGATAGAAGCGAGGTTTACTGACCGCAGTAAATAGCAGCTGCCTCAAGCATCGGTCGAATTTTGCTTTGGATACTAATGATTTTAAATGAATCATTTGTTACTTGCTGTGCCCAGGACTTCATCCACGTGAAATTTGAGAATCGTGGTGTTAATCCACAGATGAACTATCAAGCAATGTTTACTGGAAAGGAAAATAATATGAGTAGCCCTGTTGCTTCTTCTTTCTTGGATGTCCTCTTTTCCTTCTAAAT
This sequence comes from Vandiemenella viatica, assembly GCA_031002005.1. Taxonomy (NCBI): domain Eukaryota; kingdom Metazoa; phylum Arthropoda; class Insecta; order Orthoptera; family Morabidae; genus Vandiemenella; species Vandiemenella viatica. The sequence goes on along the minus strand of JARYHS010011408.1, from coordinate 162,256,525 downwards.
TTAGGTTGTATGTAAAGGTTTTAAACACGTTTGTGCACATCATTTGTTTTTACCACCTTCTGAAACTGCGCATCTACGGAAGATTTTATTGTTGTGTATCACGTTAAGGAATAATTCAGTATTGTTTACAAAGTTTCTGTATAAGCAATATTTGAAGCGGTCGGGTCTGGCGTATGAAACATCACTTTTCTTTATTAGAAAGTATATAAACTATGATATAACATCATTAATAGAATAGTAACGTCGACCTTCTATAGTTCGTGCCATTTAAACAAGCCGCAGACGTTTAAAAGGCTAATGAGGCCATTTGTTAGGATGTAATTGTACTATTTCCATATATAAAACGATAAGAGGATCATATTATGTATATACCCAAACGACAAAAAATCTTATTTTTCTTTGCGTCATGGATTTTATGATAATTTCAATGGGAAATTATTAGTATGTTCGTAAATTCTCATGACATACGCTACCATTATGTGTACTTTCGTCGAATTCCTTTAGTTAGATTTTTTATGAATATGCTCACAGACAGACAAAAATTCCTAAAGTTACGGTTTTGACCCAGTGCAATTAGGAACATAGTTACTAAGCTGCATAACTGTTTTAGTTGTTAAGTGTTGTACAAATCATTGTTGACTGCAGTCTCGTCGAAATCTAACAATTAGTTTTTGTTGAGAGGCGCACATACAATCAAACATTGAAAATGTAATGTTTTGGCTTCTGTATCTGGGTAAAACGTACGGGTATCTTGTATGTTAACATCACTAAGTGCAGTTTTTTTTCTTTTTTTTTTATGGCTTTTCGCCTCGTCAACGTTGGGGTAATTAGTGACTGGAAAGGACTGGGGGCAAGGAACAGGAAGGAATTTGGCTATGGCCTTTCGAAGGAAGCATCCCTACGTACATTAACCTGGAGTGATTTGGAAAAACCACGGAATACCCAAATTTGGATGCCCGGACGGGGATTCGAACCCACTTGCTCCTGAACGTTATCGGGGAAGTTTAATTAGTACTCTTGTAACCTGAAAATAGGCAGACAAAAAATTACGTATCTTACGGTTTTGATATATCTATCACCAGTAGCGTACATTATAATTACTCTCTTCGAAATACGTTTCATGTGCAAATACGACTTTTCTTCCATTTAATTATATAGTACAAATTTGTTCCCTATACTATAAAAACGACGTGTATGAAGCAATATACGTAATAGTTCTCAGAGAGGTATGACTATAACTTAACTCGGTAAGTTATAATCAACAAAATTTGAATAAGAATGAGAACAGCGAAAGTATAAAAAATGAAACGAACACTACAGATATTACTCTAGCACTTCATTCTAAATTACTGTTAAAGAACGCCAATAAATTGTTGTTTTCCTGATTTATGCGTAGTAATTAAGTGTCTTAATACTTCGAAACAGAAGTATTGGTTTGAATTACGTCGAAAAGGTGCTCGTGATAAGTGATTGCAAAACAATTGGCTCTAAGCATATACTATCAACGGCCTTAAGACGCGGTTTTACCAGTGAAGGAAACGAAATTATACCAATAGATTCAGGGCAGGAATAGTTTTATTTAGCTGGTAATCAAAGCAGACATTGTGCAGATTAGTGCAATAGTTTTCCGAAGTCTTGGGACAGTTGTCGGTGATACAGTAATTTTGACTTAATCTTCTGTGTAAGCAGCATAGTGAAATAGAATACTAGTGTTTTGTTGCATCTATAGGTCATACAATAGATATTGTTTGTGTAGTGTTTACTTTTACTTGTTTGCATTAAAACAAGGCACTTACGATCAGGGAGATGGGAAAAAACGATCAGGGAGCAGACCGAAGAGATTTGGAACCTGAAAGTACTGGTCAGTACCATTCTGGCTCAGCATGTAGAGTAAAAACGGAAATAATGTAGCTAAGTGGGGAGGGATTTTTCTTTTTTACTCATGGCTTTACGCCTCACCAACCATGCGATCATTAGACGAGGGAATGGACTGGCAGCAAGTAACCGGAAGGAATTCAGCCATGGCATTTTGAAGGAACCATCAAGGCATTCGCCTGGAGTGATTTCGGGAAGCCATTGAAAACCGAAATCTGGATTCGAACGTGCGTCCCCCTACCCACCACGCTCAGTTGGAGGGCAAATAGGGTAAATAAAATGTAGGTGTGAGATACTTCAGGAATTGCGGTGAGACACAAGTTTGATCTGCTTACAGAATCAAGGGGGGGGGGGGGTAGAAAATTATGTAGGTGTAGGAATAGGAAAGGTGCAACAGATCTTTTGTAAAAGAGACGAGGAAAACATAGAAAGATAAAGTTAGCCTTGATAGAGGTTTAGAACCACTTCTGGAGGATCACTTAGGGGGGGGGGGGACCACCAGCTCACATGTCTTTACAAACCGAGAGCAACTTTCGGTCAGGTAACAAATGATATAGAATCACTTTGTAGAGGCTTTAGTAAGGAGGCCTCTGTAGTAATAGCGGGGAATAGTATAAACAGAGATGCGAAGTATAGTATGGACTGTGACCTGAGAAAGGTTGTGAAGGAGACAAAGCACTTCAGGGTGAAGTTCATGATCGACTCCAGTTTAACCACGCTGTGAGGCGGGTAAACGTCGTAACGGAAGCTTTGTGTGGGAAAGGCATTAGTTCTGTATTGGGGTTGTGCCTGTTGACACCATTGGTATTTGGGCATCACTGAGCATGACCTACACCTGAATTGAAAAAGGAAGGAGATGCCGAGTTGTTAGCTAAAAAACTTACAATACCTACTTCAACGCTCTGCATCTAGCCTTTATTCAACTACATTCTGCGAACAACCAATTCAAAACGATGCAGTTATACCACCGTTACAACTTGTTCGTAGACTGTGTAGCACACATAGTCAATTGATTTTGAATTAGAATAATTGAGGTCAGAAGAATGAAACGCTATTTCGGCCACAGAAAACGTAAGTATGATTATGAAAAATTTCTTTTCACTTTTTGACTCTGCCTCGTAGAATCACGAAAAAGGTCTTCCGACATTCATTTAATCAGCAAGTGTGTGGGCAAAGCATCTAAGAAAAGTAAAACTAAAACAGCGAGTTAGACGTGTCCAACGAGGAATACTTTTAAGATTGACAGGAGCATACAGAACCGTGGCAACAAATTCATTAACCGTTGCCATTGGTGTATGACTACTGGACCTTGAAGTAAGGAAACAGGGTGTCATACATTGGCTCAGAAAAGGGAAACAAGATAAGGTAGCAGAAATTGTAGGCAGCGAAGCAACATCGGAGACGCACATTCGGAAGCTTCTATTGGCGGAATGGCAACAAGAATGGAACAACAGTGAAACAGGTCGAAGAGCATATGATATGTTCCCATCCGTAGAGGAGAGGTTAAAGTTGAAGTACCCTCTCCCGGATTGGTACACTACATTACAGGTCACGGGCGATACAATAGCTGGTTCCGAAGTCGAAATATTGTGGACTCAGGTGCGAATGTGGTGAAGAGAGTACGCCGGAGCACGTGGTTTGGGAGTGTGAAATAACAGCCAGTTTGAGAGAACACCAACAAGCTCGGCTGCAAGGTAGGAGAATATTTGACATACTGCGGGACGAAAGTTTGTGGCATTTGCTGGATGAGGCAGCTGATCTAGCCTCAAAATTTTGGAAGGAGAAATTTATAAAAAGGAAAAATGCCGAGCGGAATCAAAGGCCACAGATAGCAGAAGAGGAGAACACAATTACACCGGATTGACGGAAGATATCCTACGACAATGAGCAACATCAATCGTCGGAGGAACTTCAGTGTGCTCCAGAGAGGCCGTCTTCTGAGCGACAACTGGGGCCGTCTTGGTGTTCCAGGAGGTCAACTCTTGATGGCCTGGGCGGCTGACTTTGCTGCCGGTTCCAGGGGACTCTACCTTTGGAGCGCACACAACACCAAGAAAAATGAACAATAGTGGACCGAAGTGCGGCTGTGACAATTGGTGGTGGTAATAGTAGTATTAGTAGTAGTAGTAATGGTATTAGTAGTAGTAGTAGTAGTAAAGTTAGTAGTAATATTAGGGACAATAGCAGTAGTAGTAGATTTAGTAATGGTGTGGTACCCATTCTGTTTAATAACAGTAGATGTAATAGTTATTGGAAATTTAATCAAAATTTTCTTTCATTCATTGTTTATTTGTTAATATGTTATATATATATATAAATGTAAAAGAGTGGAATTAAGGGCCCAGATTAGATACTAGGTGCTGGGCTATGTTGCATATGGAAAGTAAATAATAAAATAAAAATTCATTTAATCACTCTCCTTGTGAAAGATCTTTCATTTTATTAAATACTAGCAGAGTTACTGGCGTCGCCTGGTTTGGTTAGCGTAGATTTGCCCATAAACTATTTTTATTTACGCAATGAGAAACATTTGTACCAAGTTTAAGACGATTCACGCCATCCATTTCCGCAATTAAAGCAAACCTAGATTCACCCGCACCTTACCAAGAAAGGAGTGTGTTGAAGTTGATTTACCCGTAAACTATTTTTATTCGTCCAAAAAGATTCATCCATACCAAGCTTCACTGATTTCGTACAGGCTATTTTCGATGATAAACTAAACGATGATTTAGCAGCATAGTTTTAGGAATGGATTGGTTTGGATGCTTTGATACGGGATGTTAGTTTTCCTCTTAGTCCAGACTACATTTCAACCTAATTAGAACATATGCTAATGTTGCTGCTCGAAAATCGAAACATGGAGCGTAAGCATGGAACGTACGAGCATTAATACATACCATATATATAAAAATGTACCTGGAATGTATTTGTTTACTTCGGAATCACGCAGGAAATACAGATTTTGAAAGGATTTTCAAAATTTGAAAGCTTGGGGTCAAAGTTAAAATTTAATGTATGTATTAAGAGACATTTATTTTACGAATAATCTGAAAACTGCTGAATCGATTTAGACCGAGTTTTCACAGTATCAGCCGCTGGAGCTAAAAAATTTCACATTTTGCTACTTCATCAGGCACACGAGCTCAAAATTAAAATCGATTCCATACCTGTACAGTTGAATATCAAATATTCAGAAGTGTTTATTCAGACAATTGTGAACAGAACACTAAAGATGATAGGTAGAGACATTGTAGTATTGATGTCAGAAATTGTAATCAAATAAAATCTTTGCTATTTTTTGCGTTATAAATCTCTCTCATTCAATATGGTCATCTATGGCGTTTAAAAACTGAATATACCGAATAAAAGGAAAGAACATTTCAAGTTTTGTTTAATGTGGAGTATGCAAAATAATTATAATTGTAAACTTCTTTTATTGCTTTCATTAAAGGCTATAGTCAGAGACATTGTAGTATTGTGTTTAGTGCGGAATAATCTTTGGTATTTACCACTTTACGTTCAGATGTTCATTTAATGCTCTAGCGTTATGACCGAGCGTGGTGGTGTAACGGATAGCGTTCTGGCCTCGCATTCGGGAGGACGGCGGTTCGAATCCCCGTCCGGGCATCCAGATTTGGGTTTTCTATGGTTTCCCCAAATCACTCCAGGCGAATGCCGGGATGCTTCCTTCAAAAGGCCATGGCCGAATTCCTTCCCATTCCTTGCCCCCATCCTTTCCCGTCTCTAAAGACCACGTTGTTAAAAAGGGACATTAAACTGTTACAAAAAAAAAAAAAATAAAAAAAATAAAAAAAAATCTAGCGTTATGTAACGTTGATACAGACATGCCAAACAAATCAGTTGAGATTCTAAGCTTTAAAACGGTAAAAACCCCATCGAAATCAGCTGAGTAGTTTCTGAGTTTTTCTTGTACAAATTTATCCGGTTTTCGTTTTATCGATATAGATTTGAACTTTTCTAATTTCAACGAAACGAAAAAATTTCGGTTGAAATTGCTGAGATAAGTAGTTAGAATTATGACAGGAACTCTTCGCATCAGCTGAAATAATACTTGTTGAATTTTAGCTTAGATTATTGTGGAAGTACTAAACTAAATTAGTGTAAACGCTATTTCTTGTCACCTTACTTTGTAATTTTACGCTTAAGGCGCCCTGGTTTTATGTTTCACGGTAATTTCAGCGAATAGTCTGTCGAAACACGGTTCATTTTAACGCGAAACGTTATTGGTCTCGGTCGGTTCCAGACCGCTGTGGTTTCAGATGGACAGCTGTGTACAGTTGGGCGCTCAGGCGAGAAATTCCGCGGCGATGTGGCCGCAGTTATCAGGGCATCTGCACGGAAGACGGGCTACATAAGACACGCACCAATAGACTCGAAACGAAAAAAAGTGCTCACCAAAGAAATATACGACAGACAGCTACTTTTTAAGTAAGTTTCTGTTGATCAATTTGCTTGTAAGTAGTTGCATGAAACCATTGATGAAACGAGACATACTGTGTACGTATTCACGCTCCAAGCAAACATACTTCTGAAGATTCCATTTATTTTCACTTTCTTTATGCGTCTCATTAGTACGCTATGGCAGTTCAGCGGTGAAGTTTGTGAATGCGGCGACAAATTCGCTGTTGGAATTCCTACAAGGACTGGACATTTTTATAGCCCCTATACCTCAAATTCATCTCAGTTAAGATGAATGTGAAGTATATCATGATTGCTTGGTGGTGCATATCCCATGTTAACGTGAGTGTAGAGGAAATGACTTGGTTTCCCGTACTACTGAAACACGGTTTTGTATGCCACTTATGGGACGATCCAAACGACGTCAGGAATCGGACAAAGTCAGATCGACGTAAAAGCAACTCACAAAGACAATAAGTTGTTTTCATTTCTAAAATTCTAGAAAGACGATGATGTTTATTTTATGTGTAATGGAGATTTATATATATATATATTTTGTTTTTGTTTTACGCCTCTTTGACGTTGAGGTCATGAAGAGGCGGAAAGAACTGGGGACAAGGAAACGGAAGGAAATCGGCCATGACCTTTTGAAGGAACCATCCCTGAATTCGCATGAAGTGATTTGGGGAAAATATGGAAAACTCAAAGCTTGATGTCTAGATGGGGATTCGAATTCGTGTGCTAATGAATGCCAGGCCAGAAAGTTACCGCTCCCACATCACACTCGGTGAGTTCTATCTCCACGATAATTGGAACAATAGCCAACGATAATCAAAATCGTTCAGGTCTGGCATTCTGTAGAACGTGGGTTCGTTAATCGTACCCGCTATCCAGCTGTTGATTTTCCAAGCGTTCCGAAAGTCACTCAAGGGTGGTTTCTTCAAAACGCCGTAGCCAAAAGCCTCCCTGTTCGTTGCTCCCTGCGCACGATCCCCAAAATAAAGAAGAAGTTATGCATCGTATTCCTGTTAGGAGTTTTAAATCTTAATTTACTTTAGCTAAGAACATTTTTTTATTTAAATAACCGACAAAATTCCATGAATTCAGAAATATCTGACCGAGCGTGGTGGGTGAGCGGTTAACGTTCTTGCCTCGCATTCGGGAGAACAGGTTCGAATACCCGTGCGGGTATCCAGATTTGAGTTTTCCATGGTTTTTCCAAATCACTCCAGGCGAATGCCGGGATGCTTCCTCCAAAGGGCATGGCCGAATTCCTCTTTTCCTTGTCCTCAGTCCCATGCCGCCTCTACTGACCTCAAAGTCGACGAGGCGAAAAATAAATAAATAAATCTGTACTTATTGTCTTTAATTTTCAATCAGCAATACAACAACCATTATGATTAGTGTTGTATAGTTGGAACGAAGATGAGCTCTTTTCTTGAGCTTAAAAACAAGAGGAGATGTAACACATCTGAAACAAATTACTTAATTTTGTCATTCGGGAAGTGAAGCGATTTATCCTAAACATTTTTTTTATTTTTTTAGAGAGACACGTCACCCCCTTCCTCTGCGAGATTCGAATCTCTGATGAGAAATAACTGCGATCTGTAGGTGTCTAGTGAGCTAAGACATTACAGCGCACTTGAGGAAGCAATCTCCGTCAGCGAATGACGTAATGAGATATTTCAGCTAACTAGTCTACAGATGATTATCCATACCTCAACATTTTTCTAACTCTAAAATTAACGGAAGAATACCGTTTCAATTCTAAGTTTTAAGTTCGTCAGCTACTATAATTTCTGCAGAGAGTCATACGAGACGAAAATAAAGAAGATAATTGTTGATAATACAACAAATATACGAGTTTTCTGCATATTGTCATCTATTTGTCGATATAGTGGTCTTGTACATTAACAAACAAAAACAAAAAAAAACTTGTCACACCTATTCGCATCATGTACAGGTACCATGTAGGCGCGTAATTGTTGAGTCAGTACACAAAAGCCTGTAGGTTTTTACTATCTGGGAAGCGTGTGGCAGCAAGGTGATACTCATACCAATGTCTTGAATGATTTGTTCTCCGTTTGGTTTCAGCACGTACGTGATGAAAAACGGTCCTTCTGACCTCCCTGAGTCATGAATACCTATTCGTCTGTTCTTAAACATATGCACAATTTTCCGATATTCGCCGCTTTTGAATACCTTCGCTATAGACTGTTATAAGTTTCTGATGGACGTCATACGAACTGATATTTTCCGCCTGTAAAAACAAACGCTTTGCAAGCCAGATTGTCTCACTTACTCAATGCTCCTGGTAAGCATTTACACACTGACCCAGGTAGTGTAGGACTTAGCATGTTAGCCCTGCGTTGCAGGGTTCACGAGTGGGAGGCAAGCCTGAAGCATGGACAAGTTTTGTGAGTGTTAAATAACTATTTACATCGCAATCAATATAGGGAATGAATGATAGGTGGCTTTCTCAACGACCAACATTATTAAAAGAAAACAATTTTATTAATCGATGACACATCTAACTCCATATTAGCAATCCTATTTTAGCACAGGAACATTATACTGTGTTCATTTACTAGTCTACTCACTTCAGATTGTTATACAGCTGCATTTTCTCCATCATATTTTTCTTAATTTTATTTTAATGGCATTTGGCTTCCTTAAGCCATACAGCCAGCTCAAGTATGTGTTTATTTCATCCAGTGTTTTTCAGTTTCTCTACGTGTATACATATCTTTCAAGTAATTCTAGACACACCACAGGACGGACACGACAAGCACACCAACACACAACACTTAAACACCAATGCCCCCGGCCGGACTCTAGCCCCTACGCTACCGAGGCCGGCATCCATCATCTTCTCTGTGTTTGATTTAAATCACGTTTGTACTTATTTTCAGGGAATTTGTACCTGTCTTATCTATTTCCTTTCCACAAGACTACTAGTGACAAACAGTTCCAGCACATTGGCAGAGTTGTTTTGAATAGCTGGTATATCGGCTGTTTACCAACTTCAACTCTCACACGTGTACGACTAGTAAACAATCTTGCGCATTCCTTGGTGGCCAACGAAGGTGAGCCACTCCTGAGAACCTACACTGCGTTAGTAACGTAATATCTGAATAGCCACGTTCAGCAACGCTTCCTTTTAGGATTTAGTTTCTTAACAAGATGGAGGACAGAATTTTAAATTTGCATTAATTAATCAAACACTTCTCAAATTACTGACGTTAACTTGTTCAGTGCTCACTATTCAGAGATGTTGTTTTGCCAACGTGTGTATGAGTGTCATATGGAAGTTCATACTATTCTTTCATTCCCAAGGAAAACCATGACTACCTATCAGATATCACAATTTCAGGTGATGAATATACCGTATAAAATGGAGATACTCGAGACATATCTAATTCTGATCAAGTATGATTCCTGCTGTAAGGATTTTGTTTTCAGGGCCGGCAGTGTACTTGGGACAAAGAAGGAAAGAAATTCACCTATATATTTTTTTAAGCTACTATTCAGGCATTCCTCTGGAGTGGTTGCAGAAAAACCTGGAAAAATCGAAATCAGGACGTCTGAACCTTTATCCACCTACTGTGCCCCAGAACTAACTAGAACACGACAATCAGTAAATTGTGCCTACGTGAAGATTTTATTCCTCGTTTGCTGTCATCTGTATTAAGTAATCGTTAAGACTGTAAGTTAGACTGGAAGGAACTGAACAACAACTTTGATTTGCAAGTCAGTGTCTTTCTTGCCTGCAAGGAAGATCTTCATCCTTCTTACTAAATACACTGTGTTCATATAATCATTCCGTGTGGTCGTAATGACCTGGAGATAGGGTTTTCATTGGCTGCGCATTCCGCCCCTATCGCAGCCGCCTTAACCTAACCCGACAATCCTGCCGGGTACAGGGAACCTACAATTTAACGTCGAATCCTAACACCAGAAGCTTTCTGGTGTACTTCACTTTACACAGCAAGATGTGGCAGAGGTCGGGTTAAGCGCCTTTGAAAATCCCCGCCGAGACAGGGATTCGAACCAGGGACCTTTGGATCTCCAGTCAGACGCTTAACCACTTAGCCACCAGACCACTAACTGTGTTCATGATCCTAGCAGATACAGAAACACATTTAACAATTGATTTCGGGTATGATCACGTGCCGTTACATGCAGAACACAGTATTTATTGATTCTCAAAATCTAGGTAAAGGTATGGATGGTTATTTGGTGAAGGTGAAGACAGGAAACAACTACAGATGAAAAATCAGAGGATTCGGGAGCGGGAGTGATGTCCGCCGCCCACGGGACACCTGTTGCGTCAGCGGTCTGGGTGGTGTGTCCCGATATGGGCGCACGGGGCGTGCACAACGCGTGGGGGACCCGGCTGTCGGAACACGTGCTACAGCTGACAGCCAGTTCGCGGCCCTCGTATTCAGTGTCGGCTCCGCTTCGGTTATAGCTGCTGTATGTATTGGCTACTTTAAAAATGGCGATGGGCGCCTGGATTGAGGAGGGAACCCGTGCGGCGGCAAGCAATTGCGCATGCTCTGTGTCAGCCGGATATAGACACGCAATGTCGCATGTGCAACCGGCTATACACGTTTGTTAATCTCAACAGCTGTTGCTGTGTCGATATTCTAATTGGATTTGTAGGTTTTCAAGATAATCTGCCGAATAATTAAACACAACAACAGATATGCTAGCATAGCGTCAGATGTTGCAGAAACTAAATGGAATTAGTCCTCAGCGTTTCACCATACACTAAAAAATATTTTTAATTTAAAATATATTTCACATGTGTTATAATTGTTTTAGTTTACTACATGTGCGTTTTTTACATGTAGGTGTTTGTATGAACGGACAGACGTGACTTTTGATAGCGTCAGATGTTGCTTAGAGGCAATGTAATTTCATCAAACGGTAAAAAAATAATGAAATTTAAAACATATTGTCATATGCTAAAATTGTGTGCAATTTACTACACGTGGATTTTTCACATGCAAGTATTTGTCTGAATTGAAGAAGTTGGAGAAACTCAACAGAATTAATCTTCATCGTTTCAAGGAATGGTGCAAAAATATTTATTTCAAAATTTATTTTTCATATGTTGTAACTGTATAAATCACTAAAAAGAACATTACCTAACAGCAAAAAATATCCGGAAAGCTTCTTACTGTAGAAAACACACGCAGTGTACTTTCTTTGCTTATGGCTTTATGCCTCGTCGACGTCATTAAAGGCGGAAGAGGAATGGGAGCAAGAAACGGGAAGAAATTCGGCCATGTCCTCTTGAAGGAACCATTCCGGCATACTACAGGAGTGATTTGAGAAAACCATGGAAAACAAAAATCTGGATGGCCGGACGGGGCTTCGAACACGCGTCCTCCCGAAAGTAAGGCCAGGAGAATAAATAACTGGACTAAATTACAGAGCTGACGAACAATCATATACATTATTTCTATAAGGTGTTTTTTTTTTGTCACAAGCCATTATCTCCCTTCATACTTAACCGAAATCAATCAATGAGGCGTCATTTTAAAGCTTCCGGTCTCCACTTTGGTCACATCATATTTTAAGAAAGGAATTTTTCTGAATTTGACTCTTAAAGGGCAAAAATGTTAATATTTCTAATATGCTGTTTTTTGTGTCACGAGTCATTTATCACCCTGGATACCATACTGAAATCGATAAATAAAGTATCATTTTAAAGATTAAGATCTTCGCTTTGGTGGCATATATTAAGAAGGGAATTTTTCGGAATTCGACCCTTAAGGTGAAAAAGTATCAATATTTCTGCAACGCGTTTTTGTGTCACGAGCCATTTTTCTCCCTTGATATATAACCTATATATTTAAATGAGTTTTCATTTTAAGGTCTCCGTCATGGTCACATCATAGTTTAAGAAAGGAATTTTTGTGAATTCAACCCTTAAAGGGCGAAATTACCATTATTTACCATTATTTACGATTTTTTTTTTTTTTTTTGCCATGAGCTATTTATCTCCCTTGATATCTAACCGAAATGAGGTATTATTTTAGAGAATATGGTTTCTACTTTGGTCAAATCATATTTTAAGAATGGAATTTTTCGCAGTAAAACCCTTAAAGGGCAAAAGTATCAATATTTCTGCAAAGTATTTTTGTGACACGAGCAATTTATCTCCTTTGATATCTATCTGATATAGAAAAATCAGCTTTCATTTTAAAGATTAAGGTCTCCGCCGTGGTCACATCATGTTTTAAGAAAGAAATTTTTCGGAATTACACTCTTAACGTGCAAAATTATAATTATATCCATATCGTATTTTTTTGTCACGAGCTATTTATCTCCCTTGATATCTAACCGAAATCGAGAAATGAGGAATTATTTTAGAGAGTAAGGACTCCACTTTGATGAAATCATATTTTAAGGAAGGATTTTTTTTTTTAGAATTCGACCATTTAATAGCAAAATTATCATTTCCGTAACGTATTTTCTTATCTTGACCCATTTATCTCCCTTGATATCTAACCGAAATAAATAAATGACCTATCATATCAAATATTAAGGTCTCTGCTTTGGTCACATCATATCTTAAAGGAAATTTTCGGAATTCTACCCTTCAAAGAAAATACGCGTAGTATCATTATTTCCGAAACGTGTTTTTTTTTTTGTTACGAGCCCTTTATCTGCATTGACATCTAACCTAAATAGATAAATGAGGTAACATTTAAAAGATTAAAGTTTCTATTCAGGCAACATTATAAATTAAGAACGATTTTTTTCAGAATTTGACTCCTAAAGCGCAAAAGTAAAAAACTGTGAATTTTGCGTGCATGAGACAGTTCAAAGTCAAGGCGCTAGATACCAGTAGCACATATCACAGAAATATTAATAAACTGCTTCACAAGGGTCAACTTTTATTTCGTATATATTACACTAATCAAACAACTGAAAAAAAAAATGAGGCGGTTCTTCTTTCGTCCTGTTACAAATTCCCAACCGTACAGTTCACTGTATTCGCGATATTTTCGCATGGGTAATCAAGTATTTCTCAAATACTGAAAAATATTAAAATACAAATTCAAGTAATACAAAAGTAAATGTTTAGGGAAATTGCAAGTGGCGTATCATATCCAATGCAATTTATTTGTGTAAAAGGCTACTTTGGTCGCTGTGTCAAAGTCTCTGTAGAGCTAACGTCACGATTCCGGTCTTTGTCCAGACATTTTACTGCAAAAAAGAGGCTATGAGCAATAAAAATGTCATTAAATAGTCATAACCTATTTAGTTGAGCAACTGCGAAGAAATGGGTTGACAGAACACTGAAAGAAGAGTGAACATTTCGTTTACAACATCAAATTAATTATAAGTTTTTTTTATTTGTATTCAGGCGATGTAGATGTTTTCTTATACTCTCTGTCCAGAGATGTCGCTATTACAGAAAATTAAGAAATTTTAAACACTTTACATTATTTTAAGTTTATGAGCTTCATTTAGTAACATTTGTACTTAGCCAACTGCGAGGAAATGAACTTCCATAACACTGGGCTCAATCCGTTATTTTTGACGGTTTTGAAAACTATTTATATTCCATTTCGACGCTTTCGTAATATTCTCTGTCTCTATTACAGCAAGCTCGAAGAAATGAACTGTCAGAACTCTACGTTCAAGACGTCATTTAGAAGCTAATTAATAATAATGACTCAAATGTTACCTTCTTCAACAAACATAAGTAAAACAAACAGAACTACTGGAACTTAGAATTTTCCGTTTTGGGTTCAATTTTTCGTCTAAAACTGATTAGAAGTGTTGTAAACAATTGTCTACAAATTTTTTGACTACCTGTTACTCGCATTATCATCTTGACCGAGATTAATAAAAAGAGGTAGACAGGTCGCCGACACTCACGCACGACGAGTACATTGCCAAAACATATCCTCAATGCTGGCTGCCCGTGAACCTCGTGGGCGAGAGATCAGTGACCCTGCCGACAAAGACTTTCTAATTGGCGGCGGGCGAGCGGGGCGTAACAGGGTCGCCAACCGAGCGAAGCCGTGCAACCCAGCGGACAGCTGGAAGAGCGCAACCCGAGGACACAGCAGGCATTATTACCCCCGAACCCCAACGACCAGGATACATGCGGCGTCAGCGCTAAACCAGCAAGGCGTGCCGCTTGTTTAACCGGTAATGCACAACTGGGGCGTTTTCACACGCACAGGCAAACCGGAGTCGCCGATGGCGCCGCATATACTGCAATCAAATTACAGCTTTCACACATAGCCCGATAGCGGCGCGAATTCAGCCGCTATTAATTCGACAAGCGGATTCCAACTCGATCTCCGACCCTTACCGTTTAATTGTTTGACTATGGGGCGTCCATTAATTACGTGAGGTGTTTTTTCGTAAATCCGACCCCCCTCCCCTGGTGAGATTTCTTATGATCTCGGTGGACCCGACGCCCGCTAACAACATCGTAGTTTTGGATACCTTTTTTCTTGTATTTTTTTTAGCTCTATTGTTCTTCAATGACGTTGACGATTCCCGCCCACCCCTCCCCATCCTCCGCTAAGGGGGAGGTGAAATAGGGGGGGGGGGTTCTGCGAAATCACACCAAGGGGGAGGGGAGGGGGGTCAACGGAAATCTTACGTGAGGTTTTTGAAATTTTTGCTGGACTGTAGAGCTAAAAAAAAGGTCTACAAAACACGCGAAGGCCAATTTTAGGGTGGGTTTTCGGCGAAAAGTATGGGTGAGACCCAAAAAAAGGTGTCTCAAAAAGTTGACACGGCGATTTCTAGGGGGGATCCCATGGACCAGATCTCACCAGTGGGGGTGGGGGGGGGGGGTCAGAACAAATCTCACGAAGCCTCACCAGAGGGGTAGGGGGACGGAAATCCGGCAAAACACCTCACGTAATTTCCGGATGCCCTCTAACATGGGATCAACGTCGGAAGTAGTTTGGAGAACATTTTTTTTTTTGTAGCTGTTCTACTGTTCTTCCAGGAAATAAAAAGATGTCGTGAGATTTCTGTTGACCTCCCCCCCCCCACCTCTAATTGAACCCACGTAATTAATGGACGTCCCCTTATGCACTCTTCTCCATACGAGTTGCATCTGCCTGTGTAGAGAGGTGTTTTTTGTTTTTTACATTATCTTTAATTTTATACTTGGTATTATCGTGATCGCAACAATTTTGGATTACCGTTGTGCCGTTTGGGATCTGTTCCGTAGGGGACTGATTGACAATACAGAGAAAGTACAGAGAAGAGCCGCTCGATTCGTGACTGCTTGCACAGTCATTACGAAAGAGTCACGTAATTGTTTCGTAGATTGGGCTGGTATTCTCTGGTATACAGACGTCGTTGATTTCGTTTGAACTTATTGGTAAACATGCGTACACCCACTTTCGTTTACGAGTACGATGGAATTTTTCGTCCACCAAGATAAGATTATAAAAATAAGGTGCCGCATTGATGCTTATATGAATTCTTTCTTCCCTCATGAAATTCGGGATTCAAATGGACAGAGTAGATAATAGTTTTGGTGGAAAGCCACCCACAATTTTGTGGGCTGCAGAGAATGGATATATGTTAATGCAGAATTTTCATAACTATTTTTTTACCATCAAAAGTGAGTATATTCTCGTATTATGTGGTAATATTATACGATTAAACAGCTGAATAGGCGCGAATTTTCTTTAAAAAAAAAAAAAAAAAAAAAAAAAAAAAAAAAAAAAAAAAAAAAAAAAACAGAACTGGGTAAGTTCTACATTTATTGTTAGTAATACAGTAATTATATTTTGTTCCTTTATCATGGGAACAATACTTAGAACTTACAAAGAAGTTTGATAAAATAGTCTCTCAAATCACTTCTTTTTTCCACCCAAGCTAAGAATCTAGTGCGCAATTTAATTAAGGAGAAACGGGTGAGTTTTACCAGTGTGTGAAGGAGCCCTTTGACAGGCAACGGATCGGCATCATCACCGGCTCCGGTTTTGCAGGTGCGTACGAAAATGCACATAATGGCGCCGCGTGTAGAGCGACTAACTTTCTTTACCCTCCGGACGTTTTCACACACACCGGTAAAACCTGAACCGGTGCAGAATATTCAATTACCGTTCTAGTCGTGCAAGAAGACACGTCAAATGTGCTTTTGGTGTCCCATTTGATAAGTGGAGAATACTGCATATGCTACTAACTGTATCGAACTAGTTATCGAAAGAGGATGAAAACTGGTCTTAAATTGCATGTAACTCAAAACCTACTAAATTTACCATTAGCAGTAATTAGTCTTCCGACAAGTCGACAAATGATATGAGAGATTATTCTCCTCAGTTTTTTGTAAGTACTGAGCGAGTGTTGTCATGGCAAAATACCAAGTATAATCTGTTCTGTATTGTTATTACTAATAATAAATGCATATCTCAGATACTTTCAGTTCTTTCTTTTAATTTCATTTCAAAATTTTCCTCAGCAAATGAATACACTTATTGTAATTAGAATTTTTCTTGAATCTAAAATTCCTCCACAGCTATATAGGTCAGCTGAATCTAACAACGAATAAGTACCGACATGAAGTTGTGGGTATAAGGCTGCCACAGGGTAGTACTGACAACGTGAGCTCCTTTCTCGTGTCCGGACTTGAATGGGAGTATGAATCTCTACCATCGTCAATTACACCCTAACTGCGTCAAAGGTTTGGGTGGAAGCCACCTTAGGTGCACTTATGTTCCTTAACATTCCATAAAACTGGACATATTTTCTTGGATTTTTGTACACATAACCTCCAGATTTAGTACTGTATCATTACTTGAGAAGATTTGAAAAATAACCTGATGACGGATCTTTCGTTTCAAAAGATCATGACATTCCTCTTAGTAGGGAGCAGCTTTGATATGGAGAGTGCAACGTATTGTTGAAAGAATTAATTATTAAAAATATAATAATCTATTGTTTATGCTTAATATATGCTAGGTAAACAGTAAGTTTTGTTTTACTTCCACCTACCGTTACCAACTTATTACTTTCATAGAACGCTTTGAATGAATGATAACAACAGTTTCATCATGTATTGAGTGAATCATTTTAACATGGTGCTATCCACTTTCGCAATCTGATATTTCTGCATATCTGTTTACATATTTTATTTTATTTTGAGTATTCATATGTTATCTCAAGAATCCCTATGGTAGCTGAGGTTTGATATTTAGAAGCTAAATATGTGTTGCAGCCGCCACTAATCACTTAAAGCCTTCTCATGAACCCCTTGGATGACTGACGCACTGTGCGTCCAAAAACTAACAACTTTTACTGTATTCATTTAAAACAGCGACACCGACTACAGCGCGATACAACTTAACGACGTGTGGGGTAAGCGATTTAGTTTCAAATCTTTATGAACTACACAAGATCCGTTTTAAAATATATTCAGGGTACTAACTGAATTTCAGTTATATCTTTCAGAGGACACACGATATAAACGACAATTACTTGTTTTTCAGCTAACTATATTGATTTAACAACTCCAATAAATTATTGTAAAGAATATATATTTAATTTTTTGTTTAGTTCATTTCCTTACATAATTTTGTAGTATGGAATAATTATTATAGTGGTAAACAATACAAATTCTCTAGACCACATCTACTTCTTAACTGAATCAATCCACTTCCAGCACCGCACTCGGACCTGTGACTTAAGCTTACATCATCTGCCTTACCTCACCGACTGTTGAGTACTGGAGACTCTCAAGTTTCACAACTCCAAACCGAAGCTATAGCGAAACATTCGCTACTTAACGACCGTCGACTTCCACGTTATTGGCATTCTATTCACTGGCTAGAAAAGCGGAACACCGCCCTCGAATTCGGGATAGTTGGTACGACTGGAGTAATTGAAATTCCTAACCGTATGACGGGGTGGCAGAATGTATTATCCTCGGTTATTTAACACTTGTTCACCCGCTACAGATGCATGAATCGCCTCTGGGTTCGTATGAGACAACTATCCCTACATTCGCTTGGAATGAACTAGGATTCTTCACAAATTTGGGTCCCAAGGCTCTAACTGGATTATTTCATTCCAGAGCAAATTCTGGGAAGACGAAGGCTTAAAGCCACAATTTTGTAACATAAATATTCCATTTCATCAATTTAAAAATCATTTCTAGTAATTATGTTTGAGCTCCGAGTTGTCATCATCATTTTTATAAAGTTTTACATTAGTTTTCTGACCTAACAATAATTATTCTGTGTTAGAATAGCATCCCAAAAGTGTTTAATATTTCTAGTTTACATTAAAATACATTTGTTTCAATTTCTATTATGAGTTCTAATCGATAATATACTACCTGACAAAGAAGGATTGTTATATGTGGGCGTTCAATGTTTTTTAAACATCTCCAATATTCGATTGAAAGAATAATATGATTTACCAGTAACTTCCCGTAGGGCGCTACGTTTGGCTGATTAGTGCACAGTCCTCCTTATTTATTCAGCCTATGGGATTATTTCCACTAAATCAACATGTAATTTCAAATTAAGTCTTAGGCTTCCGCGGCCAGAGTCAGTTGATTCTTGGCTGTCTGGGTGACGCCGGGTCATGATTCGTGTAGTCGACGTTTCATCCATCCTCCTGTGGTCTTCTTCCAGTTCTGCCCTTCACGAATCATGAATGTAATTGCGATGGAGCGCATGCTCCGGTGGCAATTTCTCTAGTCATCTAATTGGCTCTTTCTTATTATGTTATATTATTATTTTATATACTTTGAGTGTTAAATTCCTCCAACCATCTACTTTTGCAATTTAAGAACTTTTCTTTTAATTGCACTACTAATTCTTCGACCAGTATTCCCCCAAGTCTCCTCACCAACACATGCCTTGTACATTCCTCAACTCTATTCACCCTCCTTCTGTCTTCCAGTTACTCCCAATCCAGTTCCATTATCATATCAGTTACTAACTGGATCCTGCGGTCTCACCAAAGTCTTGTAACGCAATTCGCTTGCTTCTCTGGTACTTCCTCTCTTCACCCTTCGCATAAAATGCGTTCCTTAATCACTCCTGGCTATTGGCCGAGTTTCTTCTTGTTCTTTGTCACAAATTCCTTTCTGGGTGACTTCGATAACGATATGCTCAAAGCGCTGTTGTTTTTTTTTTAATTTTTAGAGGTTCTTATTCTGCAATTTTTTTTTTCAGTTGCCTGGACTGCAGTTCCCTCTAACAGTCTACTCCTTCGGTTAAAGTACGTACCACAGATGACACCTTCACGAAGCCAAGTCTCATTTTAATAAGCAACTATGGAATCACTGCTACAGTTAGCTGTTTTGTCTTCATCTACTCTCTCAATTCGTCCTTGTAAGTAAACGTTGCTTCTAAAGGTGCTCTCCCTCAAACAACTTCGCAGTCGGCATCGGACACAGATTCTTCAACGAACAGCTTATTCTTAAAAACTTTTGCTGTTGCTAGTCTCCACAGAAATTAAGTCTTGTTTTCCCCCATCCACTCAATCATATCAAATCAATGAGACATTGTTGAAAATAATAACAAAACACGTAATGGTGTTTACAAACATTTGCCTCTTTCCCGAAACAAGAACATTTTGAACATTTCACGTATTCTTAGTTAATATTCATGAAAATGACCCATCTGTTTACATTTTATAATAGGTTAATGAAAGTTAAACATAAGGACAACAAAAGCTAAACACAATATCAATTAAAATTTATTCATGCCCCACGCCGGACTCGAATCGGAGACCCCACAATAAGTGGCCAGGGTACTACCCCGACGCTGGAGTTGATGGCTAAACTAATACTCAATTGAAAATATAGTGACCATACCAAAATGTTGTCAAACAAAAAAATAGATACGAAAGAGGAAAACTGAAAATTTGAAACATATCCTACGATTCTTAGGGCAATTTTGAGGCTAAAGAAAAATCTCGGTATTCGATTGTTATGAAATTTAACACAGTTGTTCGTACCTATTAGATATACATTACTGGCAGGGTTCAAATACATTTTTCGTATCTCTTCTGTGTTACTAAAGAAGCTTCAAATAAAAAGAGGGTTGTTGCTTGTAAGTTCCGTTTACGTACAGTACATGCCTTACGAATCTAGGAAGGTGGAATGTTGCGCATGTGCCGAGCTTTGTCGAGCGGTACATACAATTACCATCAAGTAACGTTAGAAATGCTTAGGCGAATCGAATCAGATCTGTAACTCGTTATGGAATCCGCAGTCTTGTTAAGTTTATATTTGTGAGTACAGTGAAAGTGCTTCGAAAGATAGCATGTTTGAGAAATAGTTCAGAATGTTTGATGATGGACGAGACAGCTGGACAACAAAGTTCACGCAAAATCTCTAAAAACAATTTTGATGGGAACTAGGTTTTATATCCACTACAGAAGCGTTTCTCAACCTGAGGACCAATAAATTGTCAAAAACAATTCTGTGGACCGCCAACTGTCACAAAACGGTTATTAATTTAATCTTTAAACAACTGGAAACATATTTGATCATAGTAACAATGTAGTCACATCCTCGTGTCGTAAATATACCTGATATTTGCGTCGTAGCTTCAATATTCATGGCTTTTACAAAATTTGATTTAAAAGTTTATTGTTTATGCTTTCTTATACCCTTCTACACTATGAGCACTGTGCCCATTTTACGTCACCAATTTTTACAAATTTATTTTCGCTATGATATCTTAAATTAAGTTCTTATTATTAATGCTTATGACTTTAAACCTTGTCGACGTCGAGGTAATTAGAGGCGGGACTAGGAATGAGAAGGAAATCGGCCATTGTTTTTTTGAAGAAAGTATCCCGGCATTCGCCTGGAGTGGTTTTGGGAAACCATGGAAAATCCAAATGCCCGGATGGTGATTCGAACCCGTGTCCTCCCGAATGAGAGGCCAGAGTGTTGCCAAGCCCGGTAATTAGGATTAAGGTCCGCATGCAGAATTAGAATTAAATTGGTAATATTTTACCTGCGGACCACAGCTTGAGAAACACTGCTTTGCAGTATTGAATTGTCACCTGTCGAATTCGACCCCCTCCTACAGCTTGATGATTTTCTTTATGATCAGTTTTTGATTATCACGATGAGATGTAGAAATAAGTTATCGAATGGTTCATGGTGCAGGTGGCAAATTTTACGGACATAATAAGCAAAGGCTCCTTAGGTACATTGATAAATGTTTCAACAATGGCGGGAATTACGTTAACAACTAGTTCCATGTTTGTGAAACTGGCAGTGATGTAAATGTGATTGTGATGTTCTGCACTGAACTCGCGATTGCAGTGGCTGCCCCGTGCCCGTGGGTTCGGACACCTGTTGGCCTGACCTGGCCCCTCCGTTAACGGAGCTGCATTCCGAACGGAGCGGGCGCCCCGCGGGTTGCCGACTCGTCGAGCGGCACCACAATGCAAAATTAGGCGCTACACCTTGCAATTGACCCACTCACAGCGAAAAGTGGCCACTCAGCAGCTTGTTAACTTCGAGCTTCTGCGTTTTATTAACTTCGAGATCCAGGTTTCAGCTAATTACACTAAACACTAATTTCGTAAGGTATGAACAGGCCTCAAAAGATATTTCATAAATAAAATGATTAGACAGAAATCTTATATATATATATAGACATGTGTTTTACTATATTTCACTTTACAGCCACAACTACGTAGCACAGATCACTGGTCTTTGTATGCGGAAGTAGCATGGAGTTTCCTGCCATTCACAACGTTGGCCGAATGTCGATAGCTGTGGGGATGTGGGAGATATGATGGATAAAAATGGCCGATGCAGGGCATTTTCGTATTTCGACCAAAGACATAAGTCTTCGTTTATGTCACTCTGCTGCCACAACTACATAGCATTGACCATTGGTGTTTGTGTGTGGTAGTGGTATCGAGTCTCCTATAGTGTACTATGGTGGTTAGATGTCGGTAGCTATGGGGGTGTGGGAGAAATGATGGTTGAAATTTACCGACCTGCACTTCCTTCATATTTCTACCAAAAACGTATGTGTCATGGTGTATCACTTTTCAGTCAAAACTATCTAGCGCAGATCACTGGTGTTTGTGTGCGGTAGTAGCACATAGTCACCCGTCGATAACAACGTTGGCCTAATTTCGGTAACTGTGGTAGTTTGGGAGATATGGTGGTTGAAATTGGCCGATCAAGGATATTTTCGTATTTCCACCAAAGACATGTGTCTCCGTATATGTCACTCTGCTGTCACAACTACAAATCATAGACCATTGGTGTTTGTGTGTGGTAGTGGTATCGTGTCTCCTATCGTGTGCAAAGGTGGTTAGATGTCGGTAGCTATGCGGATGTGGGAGATATGGTGGTCGTAAGTGGTCGACCTGCGGCACTTTCATATTTCTACCAAAAAACGTATGTGTCATTGTGTATCGCTTTTCAGCCAAAACTATCTAACTGTTGTTTGTGTGTGGTAGTAGCACAGAGTCACCCGTCGATCACAAGGTTTGCCGAATTTTGGTAAGTGTGAGAGTGTGGCAGATATGGTGGTTGAAATTGGTCGATCAAGGATTTTTTCGCGTTTCGATCAAAGACATGTATGTCCGTATATTTTACTTTGCTGCCTGAACTCCATAGCGCAGATGACTGACGTTTGTGTGTGGTAATAGCATCGAGTCTCCCATCGTTTACTATGGTGGTAAGATGTCGGTAGTTGTCAATCCAAATTCTTTACAAACACGAACGAAGTCGTGGGTACCAGCTAGTAAGTAACTACAATGGTTCCTTTATTCTATGGTTATCAGAGTATTCACAAACAACAGAACGAGCGGCACAAGGAATGTACCGTAATCGTAGATTATAATATTTGTAAGTAAACTTCATTCAGTTCTCAGCAATATTAGGACCATTTCGCGTGCAGCAAGTTGGATCATAATCAAATTTATTGGCATTTAATTTTTTCTAACTCCCAGGTAAGCCTGGGAGGCGGACTGCTGGAGACCCTTTTCAGCCGACTAACCTAAAGGGGAGAGAAGGGGTATGGAAGTTGGCCGTGGCCTTGTAGGAAACCATCCCAGCATTCGCCTTGAGTGACGGAGGTAAACCACGGAAAACCCCAGCCAGGATGGCCGGACGGGATTTGACCCCCGTCCTACCGAATGTTGGGTAGGAGGGCAAATTTCCCCTCTTCTCAACTAGGTCTTTGCTTATCAGCATGAAGAAGCAATATAAAGGCCGTTACAGCTGAGCGCGGAGGAATTTTAATTATTCTTCTTACGTACTTTACATTAACACACCAACTACGCACGATACGGTTTCACGCCTTTACCTATAATCTTTGTCGAAATGCAGTAACGCTTGATTTTATTCGTCAGATATTGTTATCACAATTTAGTATGTACGTTTTTGTATAATTTAAACGTTTTAAAAACGTAACGAGGTTAAAAAGTATTTTTTAAATAGCAAACATTATTACCGCATACATTTACATCTATCGGCAAGTTTCACTTTATCAAAAATTCACTTGTTTCATGGTGATGTGCTATGACCGAAAAAGATGTGTGAAAAAATTGTCTGGCACACAATTTCTCTTCTGTGACCTTGATCTCTCTTATGGTAATTGTTTTTAGTAGTTCTAAGATTTCTATCCATAGAATTCCTTCTCGAAAAATGTTGATATCATAAAGCCAGGTTACATAGTCTTTAGAAATCAACCTCACGAATATCGCCGAATAACGTGCAATTATGAAGCTCCGCCTGCTACTTCTTGCTCATTCGATCTATTTAGGTTGTTTTCTCAAACTATTTAACGAGCAACTTATTAGTAATCACTCCTCGTATACTTCCAAACGTCGGTGTTACAATCGCCAACTGTTCCTCCAGTACTTCCGTACATGTCAAACCCTCCAAAGTTGAGCAGCAAACCTGCTTCCCAATTAGTAGCTGACACTCCTTTCACACACGTACGCGGTCGAACGGCACACCTTTTGATCCTGGCTAAGCTTCACTCGAAGAGGAACGAAGCGGTGGTTAGCTGCAGACTTCACAGTTCAGAGCCAACGCGGAAGAGGTAGTGGCCAGCGCACGTATAAAACATCAGCACGCACAGAACCCTGAGTAGAATACCATGTGGTTAACGGAAGAAGAAACTCGAGTGTGTGTAGTATCGGATATAATGAACTAAACGAGCACAAAACTTCCTTCCTGTTAGTATCAAATAAGCTGCTCAATAATTCACGGCACGGCAACGATCTTTCACTCTCGGGGGGATGTGGGTTCGACTCCTCGTCGGGGCATTCTGATTTGGGTTTTCCGTGGTTTCTCCAAATCTCTCCATGCGAATGCCGAGATTCTTCCTTCAAAAGGCCATGGCAGAATTCCTTCCCATCCTTTGGCCACGGTCCTATCCCGCCTCTAATGACCTCGACGTCGACGAGTCGTAAAGCCATCAACAAAAACAAAATGAGGTCTATAAATCAACCAGAGCATCTGGCAACTTGTTACAGGCTAACAGAGGAAACCAAGAAGTTACATCATAATATTTTCTCCCTTATACGGAAAGGAGATATCAAATTATACTTATATCAGACGAATTTTGAAAGAATTTAACGAAGATGATAAAGAACTGGTTACTAAAATTCTTTAATGATTTAACCTAGACCAACCATCTCAATAGGAACTTAAATCGCAATAGAGTGAATGATAATCTAGAAAAAGAAGGACTTTGTATTTTGTTATTTATGTTTTAAACTCGTGTGTAGTATCAAAAACCTAATAGACTTGGGAGACCATTACAAAACACACTTTAATCACTGGCAAAGAAGCAGATATTGCCAGAAGAGCATAGCAATTAAAACAACAAAATATCTGTTAAGGAAGAGAATGAAGTAAAAAACAGTGATAAACCTTTCCAGATTGTACATATCATAAGGAAACACTAAAGCGAATTGGTCGAAAACGAGAAAAAATTAGCGAGAAAAATATTAGTTTCATCCTAAATCGATATGACAGTAGCAGCAAGGCTGGAACCGGTATCAAAAACCAAAACAAAAAATAGAATTTCTAAACTGTTTAAAAATTCGTTTGCAAAGAAGATGACGATGTATGCAATCTGGCTTCTCCACAAATCCATTTTGATCCCAGTTGTTGCACTGAGTAAGATTTTCTCAGCTTCATATATAATCCAGTTAATTATTTATCGAATAACTTCCACAATGTTAGGATGAAAATGTAATATAATTAAGCAAACATAAATATGAATAAAGCTAAACGTAATACTAATAATAATATCTTACGGCTTTATTGAGCGGATTATCCCCGAAGGGTTCGCCCGCCAGTTTAGAGAGTTCAGATTTGCTGTTTTTAGGTCTCTGTAGTGGCTACCTTAACCTACCCTGGTAATCCAACCGGGTGTAGAGTGGCCTGGTTGTTCAGTGCTTAAGGCGTCTGACTGGAGATGGAAAGGTCCTCGGTTCGAATCTCTGTCTCGGCGCGGATTTTCATAGTCCGACCTTCATCTTTGGCACAGCTTGTTGAGTAGTGCGAAGAACATCAGAACGCTTCCGCAGTTCGGATTCCACGTTAAACTGTAGGTCTCCTGTATCCGGTAGGATTACCGAGTTAGAGTAGGCGGGACGGATTGCACAACCAATAAGAAACCCTGAAACCAGGTTATTACCATCACATGTATTTACTTTTTACCGGGTAGAGGGAACCTAAAGCTTAACGTAGAATCCGAACAACTGAAGCGTTGTGGCGTACTTCACATTACACAGCAAGCTGGTGCTAGAGGTGAAGGCCGGGTTGAGAGCCTTTGAAAATCCCTGCCGAGACAGGGATCCGAACAGGGGATCTCCAGGCAGATACCTTAACCAGTGAGCCACCAGACCGCTCGCTAAATGTATTGAAAACATCTAATATAAAGTTTAAAGTTAAAAACTACATCACAACGTATTAAAAGATTTACAGATAAGCTTGATAGACAGCGTTCTGCTGCTGAGGTAACACGTAAAAAATCCTTCCAATCACCGAATGACGGTTTGCTCAGGAACTGTGTTATAGCAACCTGACGAATCTGAAATTCCCTTCTAAGAGCCAGAGACAGCTGGTTGATAAAAAAAAAGTGTTGACAACTAATATGCCAGACGAACCTCCTATCTTCCCAAGAGCTACAATTCGCGGTTGCAACATTGTAGCAAATATCACACACCTAGTCTATGGATCTGTCAAAATACTGACTTTATCCAGTGATGGCTGAGAACATAGGAGCTCAAGTTCATGAAAAATTATACCTAACTGCTAATCAAGAACAGCAGAGGAAATGAGTTGTAAGCTGTAAGCGCAGCTTTGAGCGACAGCAAGTTGTTACCTTGGGCCTCTTCCAGACGAACTGAAAGGGTGGCGTCTGGTGGTAGAAGACGGAGGCCTGCGTGGCTGGAAAGTCTGGGTCTTCCCATAACTCCCCGCGCTTCAGGCACGATCGCTTGATGCGCTCGTAGTCCGTCATAGCTAAGCGACCTGAAACATGCAATCATTAACATCACCCATCACATCAACAAATTACTTGAAACATTGGTGTTTATGCTTTATTTTACTGACCAAAGATTTTTTGTTATGTTTACAGTTGCACCTAACAAGCATATTAACACATCGGCTAAATTATTAAGAATAATTTAAGAGTTCTTTCACCTTTACGTGGTCAAAATGAATGTTGACAGCAGTTCAGTTACATAGGCTACTTCTTTGGTAAGAAAAGACATGCAATTAAGATAGACCGAAAAATAAAGTGAAGAAATATTAGAACTCTGAGTCCATATCATTTCATGGTTGATTTAGTTGATACTTAGAAGTTTATTCATAAACTTGGTAAAATATTAGTCTTTGGATATATAACCAGTGGAAATTGTGATTTAATTTTGCCTTTTCCGAAATATATGTATGGTTAAAAACTATAAGGCTGATTGGATCCTACGGCAAAAGGGATACCTATCTCTAATTGTCAAAGGTAGGAGGGTGGGTTCAAGTGATGTGAGCAGATGACTACTCATAAGAGTAGTGTGTTCTGTTTCTGGAAATTAAAGAAGGCATGCGTACTCTTCCAAACGACAATGACAGACTGCAGGGCTTTATTTACCATCCAACAGCCGAATCGCCACCATTTTCATATAGCCTATCTACGCTCCAAACATCAGAGAAACACGTAGGTTTAACCCAGACGTTTGGTACAAATCAGTATTCTTTGTTTACAGACAAGTCCAACGAGTTTAAGTTATGTGTGAGCAGTAGCAGTTTACAGTGCAATACGAATCTTAGAAATCTTCCTGTGGCATCATTTTTGGTTTTTCCCTGGAGATATATCTAAACGGATGATAGTCAGCTCCCTCTACTTATTTCCTTTACAGTTGCCATAAAGTAACTTCGAGACAGTAGGTATCTAAAGCACATAAAGCTATTTGTTTGTAAATACAATTATTCGGTTGTTGTAAGTTTACCGTTTAGCAACAAGCCTCGTGGTCAAGATCGCTAAGGCACTGTGGTAGTTTTTGGCACTTCGGTGATGGATATTTTTTCGTATGGCTAGGTATGGCCGAGAGATCCTGTGGGATTCGACCGCATAATAGTTTCGTATGCTTTCGCCTTGTTGTGAGCACTATACTAATGGAGGAACTGAAGAGTTTTCAAACGCGTAATCTATTTTATCTATGATAATTATATATATTGATCAGGCAGAACATTATGACCACCTGCCTAATAGCCGGTGTCTCCGCCTTTGGCACGGATAACAGCGGCGACGCGTCTTGGCATGGAAACAATGAGGCCTTAATAGGTCGCTGGAAGGAGTTGGCACCACGTCTACATACACAAGTCACCTAATTCCAGTAAATTCCGGAGAGGGGAGCGATGAGCTCTGACGTCACGTTTAATGACATGCAAGATGTGTTCTATCGGGTTCAGATCTAGCGAGTTGGGGGTGCCAGCACATCAATTGCAACGCGCCACTGTGTTCCTCGAACCACTCCATCACACTCCTGGCCTTGAAAAATGCCACTGCCGTTGGGAAACATGGTCGTCAAGAAGGAGTGTACGTGGTCTGCAACCAGTGTACGATACTTATTGGCCGTCTTGGAGCCTTGTACGAGCACCACTGGACCCACGGATGCCCTCATGAATGTTCCCCAGAGCATAACTGAACCACCGTCAGCTTGTCTCCGTACCGCAGTACAGGTGTCATGAAGCTGTTCCCCTCCCATTAGCATGATGAATAAGGTATCGGGATTACTCAAACCATGCTACACTCTGCCACTGCCCCAACGTCTAATGACGATGGTCACGTGCCCATTTCAGTCGTAGTTGCCGATGTCGTGGTGTTAACATTGGCACATGCATGGACGAGCGGCTGTGGAGGCACATCCTTAGGAGTGTTCGGTGCACTGTGTGTTCAGACATTAAAGTCTGATGTTATTTCCGCCACAGTTCGTCGCCTGTCCTGTTTTACCAGTCTGCCCATCCTACGACGACCGACATCTGTAATGAGGGATGTCCGCCCAACCTCACGACGTTTGGACGTGATTTAAGCTTGGTTTCGCCACTTGTTGAAGACACTCACCACAGAACTCCTCGAACATCTTAAAAGTCGTGCAGTTTCCTAAATGCTCGTGCCGAGCCTCCGGGTCATCACAATCTGCCCTCGGTCAAACTCCGATTCCGCATTCTAAACACGGATAGCACGCTCACTGTTACTACATGCT
This sequence comes from Vandiemenella viatica, assembly GCA_031002005.1. Taxonomy (NCBI): domain Eukaryota; kingdom Metazoa; phylum Arthropoda; class Insecta; order Orthoptera; family Morabidae; genus Vandiemenella; species Vandiemenella viatica. Next base: position 162,227,506 of record JARYHS010011408.1, on the reverse strand, counting down.
ACGTGCTAGTCTGACTAGCAGTCATTCCTCGTCAGCTGACGCTGCTATCGTCTGGACGGGTTTATATCGATAGTAGGTAGATGGCCATAATGTTCTGACTGATTAGTGTATTTTGTTTGGGAAATAAGTAATCATTACGGCGGAGATTGGGGTCCGTACCAGCACTTGATTAGCTGTAAGTGATTAGAAGAAATGGCCTAAAAACTGTCATCAGAACGGTGCCGGAACTTGAATCTGGGCCCGATGCACCTGCCATGTCCAGTGTGGTGGCGCCTTAATGCGTACGGCCATACGAGTGGACTCTCCGGAGCTGGATAAATTTTCACCATTCGGGTCATGGCCAGCAGTGTAGATAATGGTAGTACACAGTTCCTAATCACCAGATAGCGTACTGAAGCATTAAACAGAGGATTCTGTTGATGATTATTCGTTTGTCGGATTGAGACTTGGCTGTTCTCTTGGTTGCTTTGAAAGAGGAGTTCTGAATAGGTTGGCACCGGGTTTCGTCTTCAACCTCCTTTCATTTTCCATCCAAAACGCAGCACAGTGCACTTACACAGTAAAGCCAAAGGAATCCACGCTGAGGAAGACAAGGAAAAATTTCTCAAGGAATTGCAGGAATCCCTCTACATCTGGGTTAACAGGAATAGCAAGTTTATTCATCCAATGATCCATTCACTGTTAAGCAGCGCGAGACGCTGATAGGTCTGAGTAATGAAATTGAGTTTGAAATGGTATTTCAAATTGTATCTTTTTTTAAAGTTAAGAAAGGGTAATAACTGTCGTTTCTGGCATTAACATTATACCAGAAATCACTCACTTGCCTGGAATCGGAACGAAGTGAAAACTTATGATGCAATAGCTATAATGTTTTAAAAATAGCAAGTAACTTAGAGCTAAGATTGGTATTCAACCAGATGGTTGTTTGGCCCTCCTGAAGGAGGTATACTTAGTCTGGTATCGGAGGTAGGGTGGCCAGATCCTTCCTCCTCACCTAAACCTGACACGGACATTCTACCGGGTAAACGGGACCTACAGTTTAACGTGGAATTCGAACCACGGAAGCGTTTTGGCGTACTTCACATTTCATAGCAAGCTGTGCTAGAGCAGAAGGGCCTATGAATATACCCCTCGAGACAGGAATTCGAACCGGGAACCTTTCGGTCTCCAGTCAGACGCCTTAACCACTGAGCTACGAGCTTTCCAATAGCGAATATATATATCGTTCTAAATGCTCTGCCGCAGAAATAAAGACACCTCATGGACCTTTATCAACGCATAAACTAAATCAAATCACTGTATCAGGACTCCCATTCTGGGAACTGTGTAACTAATAGGTAAGAACGTGATACCTGGAATTTTACAAATTATTTACTACCATGGTATTGATTTTTTCATGGTACTTTATAATTTTACCACAGCCAAATAATTACAATTAATAAGCTTACGTTGTTATTAATGAAGTAAAAATTTCTAGCGTGCACAAAAAGGATTGCTAACGCAGCACACACTTTAATAGTAGACTGCACTGTTTGCAAACAGATAACGATGCGCATTGCCGCATATCCTTACAAAAATAACAGCTATAAAAAGATTGTGCTACAGTTATTTGCATAATTTATCTAAACTCGAATATTCTGCAACACTGATCTGGACACTGAACGAATTCTGCACTAAAACAATTCCACACAAAACAATTCCAGAGACAGTTACGCTAAATACATAGAACATGCACGAACACTTCATGTCTGCAAACGAGTGCTAGAAAGTGAATGTAGTTAAGAGCTGGCACCACGGTCTTTCGTTTGAGTGTTGCTTGTTTCTTTGTTAGTTTACACTTCACGCTGATAGACCACAACAGGTTTCGCAAGCTGGCTGGTTGTCAAATCACACTGCAACTATTGTTCGTCAATTGGACAGTTGTTAGACATGTTTCCGACATCAGTAAACAATTTTCAAATCCTATGAAGATGCCTCCGCCGATAATTTCTACAGATACAACACCATACAGTAGAAATATCTTCAAAACATCGTGGAATAAAAGTTTAACCTCATGTATAGATTTTCCTCATAGTTTGGTTACTTACACGAACCACAACACCGAGACAGAGGATTACTATTCAAACTGACATTCTGGCTGGAAAAAATAATTTTTGAAGTTTTAATACAAAATAAGGAGATCCAAACATACGCAATATTGAAGTATTCTGCACGAAAGAAATCAGGTAAGTTCGTCTAACGAAACATTCAAACTTAATTTTGTATATTATATGAATGTGTTTAATAGGAAATCATTACAACTACTGTTTTACAAAGCATGCAGTGTTTAGGGAGACCTTCAGGCACCTGTGGTGTTTGGAAACTTCCGTCACCCACTCCCAAACAAAGACCTGCGTTCAGAAAGAGGAAATGCTTATTGTTCTCCGTTTACCGATGCAAAGCACGTGAACGGGTCCTTCGCAGTGTGCGAACGACGCCCTGAGAAACTAAGTGACTTTCCTTTCTTCGTACCTGCATTTGATTTTGACGGCGACTCCCAAGTGTGGGAATGGCTCTCGCATGCTGAACAGAGTTCTGGTCACAATTCATCCATAAGTTCAATTGTCACACACTTTCTTACTTAACATGGATTAGCTCTCAGTCGAATGGATTTTTCGATCAGTTATTTAATTTGTCAATATAATGCCTAGAAGTGAACATTCATTTTTTATAATTTTTAGTATCTGCAGAGAGAATAACGAAATTGCTTCATATCTGAACTCCGGTTCAAATCCACGTCCGAACATCCAGATTTCGCTTTCCCATTCTTTGCCGAAACGTTAGAAGTGAGTACCGGTATGATTCTTCCAAAATTTCGTGGCCATATTCAAACCACTAAAAAATCCATCTACATGACACTTCAGCGAATGTAGGCTCTCCACCATCTCAGGCTTTTCCTTATACTTGTCTTGTTCCTGCTCTGTGCTACTTTTATCCATATTGTTCAGTGTCTCTCCTAGAAATCTCAACCGTGGTCGTCAACAAGATGCTATGATATACAAAGCTATTCTAAAGTACTAGCCAGCAGGCAACAAGTGGAAGGACGGTGTGTATTTTCGTACCTGTAAGCCAGGGGTGGCCAACCCAAATGATCTTGCGGGCCACTTTGGAAGTGCTTCATAACTCCACGGGCCGCACATAAAAATATATATCCCTATATTAGATTTAGACCCACTATAGAAAAATTTTTGGAGTGAAAAATTGAAACATAATGAGTTATTATTATTGTGTTTACTATAATTCTTACATATAAACATAGATAATATAATAATAATGATAATAAACGCACATTTTACTTTGGCCATTATAAAATAAATATATTTTGTAAAAGTGTGATGAATCTGGCGGGTCGGAAAAATATGCATGTCGGGCCGCGGGTTGGCCACCCCTGCTGTAAGCACTAAAAACAGTTGTTTGCGCCAAGAGCAGTTATCTGCAACAGCATCAGAGTTCTTTTTGAAGGTAACAGTAATGGACAGTAGGGTTTAAATGGTTCTCCGCATGAAATAGTACCTACGCGAGTTTTAAAGAAGAGGTAAGAGAATTCTGTTACTTAGGAATTACAATTACCCCTAATGGCCAAAGCGGGAATGGTGTTAAAAGGAGAGTAGCACTAACAAAAAGAGTAGGCTCTTGAAAAAGATAAATCTTTTCGTTTCAAATATTGATCTATCCTACAGAAAGAACTTTTTAAGCTCTATGTGTGGAGCATAGTACTTTATGGTAGTGAAGTATGGAATTTAGGAATAAAAGAAAAGAGAACATTAAAGCATTTTAACTGTGGTGCTGTAGAATGCTGAAAATTAAGTGGAGAGATAAAGTTCGAAATGTGCGTGTTTAGGAAACGATGGGTGAGGAAAGAAATTTGTGTAAGAGTTTTACAGAAAGAAGAGACAAGATGGTCACATTTTGAGACAAGCGGAATTGATTAATTTGTTAATGGAAGGAACATCCGAAGGTAAGAAATGTAGACAAAGATTAGAACATATGAATCAGGTAGTTAAGGAGATGTTGTAAGGGGTATGTTGAGGTGAAAAGGTAAGCGCAAGATAGGAAAAAATGAAGGATTGCATCAAACCAATCGAGAGTAATGATAGGAACAAAATCGTAGGTTTTTTTACGTTGCAATAAAAATATTGGTGGGCAGGTGCTTTGATGGGCGGTGGCGTGACCTTGGGCGTGTCGCTTGACTTAGTTGCGCCGTCATCTGCGAGTAGTTCATTGGTCAAAGAATGTTTTGTTGGCGCGTGCGTAGTTAGGAATCTAATTCAGTTCACATGTGAGATCATTGCTGATTTCCTTGAAACTGAAACATGAGTAAAAAAAAGGAAGCGGAAGTCAAGCACTGATCCTCTACAGCTACATCCGCAAAGATGACCTCCGTTACAATCCTAGTGGTTGCTTTTATATCTCTTGTTTTGTGTTATCTCTGGCTGTGAAACCGTCAATGTGATGTTTATGATGAAGAAATGAGGTGAAGCAACCCAAAATGTCTAGAGAGCTATAGTATTGTTGAATAAACAATTAATCAATACAAACTTGTTTTTAGATTTATAAACGGCCTATCATTTGTCAAGAGACGCTGGTTTGTGAGTTTAGATTTCACTGTCCCTTATTATGGAGCGCTGACCAATCTAGCAAATAATTTTGTTGGACAGCAAAGCGAAAAAGAGAACGCCTGAAGATAACACGCTAATTAAGTTTTTATAGCAAAGCTATGGGAAAAAGGAAACACTCATCAATAAAAGAAGACTAAATACTGTCGAATAGATCGCTTATAATGAGGAGACAACACATGACAAAGTGTTTGCTGGTAGAAAATATTGCGTCTTGTCATTTTTGCAGCATTCGAGACACAATCTTGACAGCTCCAACGACTGTGTAATGCATGAAGGTATATATTCCTTATAACTACTTTTGTACTACTGTACTTCTGTCAGTTCACTACCCACTTTCCACTGTTTTTTCTCTGTACATTCCCTTTTCTTTTAATTCCTTCGCGATAACAACTGTTTTATCTTCGTCTTTCCAGTTCATTTTTAGTGGACATCTCTTCCTAAGTTCTGATTCTAATATTCTCTTAGGCCAGCGAGTTTCTTCCATTTTTTTGTTGTATGCAACTGCTTTTTCACAACCTCATTGCATACTATTTTTTCCGTGCGCATAATTTTATTCCTTTCTCTTTCATATTATGATCGCCTTCAGCTTTTCCTTATGAAGTCCATTTGTGCATTAAGTTTTTTACTTAGGAACCGTGTTTCTGATCCATAAAGTGCTATACTATTCACAAGACTCTTGGAGGTAGGGTAAGTCCGGGTTAGATGGACCACCGGGATAGACGGACTAGTCGAATATTTGGCTGGTCTGCCACAGCAGTGCTGCAGTCGGCGTCTGGAATTGTTATTGTTGAGTAGACGAAGCCACGCTTAGTTTTGCTCGGTAGTTTCATATGTATTTTAGAAGAAAACTTCGTTTATTTCTTTTGGTGAGTTGAAAAATATTTTATACGAGATGTTCTTTGTTATGTGGTTAAGTTAGTTTAAATGATTTCAACGTAAGATCAATGCTATAACCTAAGGGTTTACTTTGGTACAATCTTAACCCAAAATGACTTGCCGGTAGCTTTGTTTGTCTGAACGAGGAGCTGGTCCATCTATCGCGACAATTAGGGATAGATGGAGCAGTGAAATTTGGGATAGTTGGACCACTTAAAAAAACTTGGGATAGTCGGACCATTTCTCCTGTTAGGGATATACTTTCTGTATAAATGGAATAATATCTATAAAAAAAACTTATTTTAAATATAAAAGCTGATAAGTTGTGATTTTTTTCTGTTACTTAAAAATGCCTACATTTTGTAAACTGAAACGCATGTCGGGGGAAGGAGAATGGTCTGAAGACAGTTTGAAAAATGCAGTCAAAGCTGTTGAGAATAAGGAAATGGGAGTTAATGCTGCAGAAAAATAGAATAAAAAAACATAAAAGAAATGTAAGAAAAGAAGAAAGGCAGGGAGGAAAAGAAGAAAGACAGGGAGGAAGAGAAGAAAGGGAGGAAGAAAAAGAAGTTAAAGGGAGATTAATAAAAGGAAGAGAACGCAAAAAAAGAAAGAACTTACGTCATCCTCAAAATTTGAAAATATCGATTTTAATACAATTTGCAACGACCGAGCGTCGTGGGTGAATGGTTAACGTTCTGGTCTCGCAGTCTGGAGGACGCTGGTTCGAATCCCCGTCCGGGCAACCAGATTTGGGTTTTCCATGGTTTCCCCAAATCACTACAGGCGAATGCCGGGATGCTTCCTTCAAAAAGGCCATGGCCGAATTCCTTCCCGTTCCTTGTCCCCAGTTCCATCCCGCCTCTAATGACTTTAGCCGTCGACGAGGCGTAAAGCAATAAAAAAAATTGCAACGATAACCTTTATGAAAGTGACTGGGATTTGATTATTGTGTGTGGTGTAATGAGAACTACAGTAAAACAAAACTAGATGAAAATTGGATTAAGTGTGTGTCATGCTCTCGCTGGACTCATGAAGATTAAAAAATAAATGCAATTACTGTGGGAAGCGAGATTGTCGAAAGAAAATGACTGCAAAATGATTAAATCTTCTTAACCATGTGGAAATAAATTAGACTACCTATATTTTCTATGTATGTTGACTATCAAATTTACTTATTCTTTTTCAAATAGTATATACCCCTATACTTATAACTTTTCAAGCAGTTTATAACTTTATATTTGAAAATAAACAGTGTTTATACCTTTGATAACTTGTATTTCTTGTGATTCACTCTGATTTAGTAACGTATACCAGAGGTCCATCAATCCCTAGGAGGTGGTTGTGACAGAACAGGATAATTTCATAAGGAAATCATATTTTTGTGCCATGAAATTAAACAAAGATTGATATATTTACTCCTATAGCAAGGAAATGTAAGTTGCCATGGCGATAGAGAAAATCAAGAGATAGCTAGAGGTTAGCGACGTACAGACCGAACGGTTGCTTTGTTACCAGTTCACTGCTTAAGAACTTTGCATTCTTCGGATACTTTAAGACCGATGTAGTTCCTAGAAGAATAAGAATTGGGAACAATAAATGTTAATCTGTTAAAAGCGTAGAACTGAGTTATTTATAATTAATTATAACCAGGCGCGCGACATGGCGACGTGTAGATGACTCGGCAGTGAAAAAAGTGTATCAACCAAAGCAACTTGGCTACGGAAGGAAAAGCATTTAACAGATACGACGAAGATTCGACAACGCCGCTAGAAGAATCGCTGGAATTTACGACGACGAGAACAACCGATATAATTATTTTCATCTCTGGCTGTTGAAGCATATCTACGACGAACATCTGGTCGCGGATAACAGACACGACGAAGCTACAGTCTTTGGAGTAAACATCTGTCTGCGGTCGCCGAGATTTGTTTACGAATCTTTCATTTAAGTTAAGTATAGGCCTATGTTTATGAGGCGTTACCAGTGGAGCGTCCTGACGTAAATGACTATAAAATACCTTCCAAGAGTGAAGCTTTGTAGTTAATTTCATGGTTTCATTTTGAAGTCGGAATATTTACGAACTTTGGAGTTGAATAGAACTTGTTAAATCATTTCATTTCTTGCTTGTTTGGTAGGTTTTAATTATACTGAACACTCGCGTGCCTTATTCAAACGGTACTATTTATCAAATAGTGGGTAACTCTCTGACTAAGATCGTACTTTCTTCCTGTAATCTTCCTGTTGTAATTACGAGAATTACTTATTTATTTTTTCGCAGCAACTTTTCTCAGTCCCTGAATATTAATCTACCTGTCTCTCTGGTTCTTCAACATGGAGAGAGGATTAACTGGTGAATTATCGCCGGTAAAAGAGGTTATCTCACATACAGAATCCAATCTTCCTACTAACATAATGTCAGATGTAAACCTTCCCACCAACAGCATTATGCTGAATAGTCCGGATAGGGATTCTTTGAACATGACTCAATTTTCTACATCCACTCCTGGCGAAGATTTTCTGGTATTTTCTAATCAATCTCAGCCAAATGAAAGGCTTGAACAAACACCCTGTACCAGCACACATACCAACAAACCTTCCACAGATGAGCTCCTTGTCCTATTGATTTCAAAAATGGATAGTTGCAATGCACAGATAAAGGACCAAATTTCAAAACTAGATAGTTGCAATGCACAGATAAAGGACCAAATTTCAAAACTAGATAGTTGCAATGCACAGATAAATGACCAAATTTCAAAACTAGATAGTCGAAATGCACTGATAAAGGACCTAAAAGACAGTTTCACTACACAGATAAAGGACCTAACAGACAGTCTAACTGCACAGTTACAAACTCAAACCACACTTCTTTCAGAATTAAATGACAGCCAAACTTCACAAATTTTGTATGTAGAAAATACCCTTGGAGAAAAAATAAACAGTGGGAAAGAAGTTATTGATAAAAGGCAGACAATTTCAATCACATTGCCTGGTTTGCTCATATTGAGCAACCAACTTCATTACAACTATCTGATGTTCACACTAAGTTTGAGGGAACATTAGGAGATAGTAAACCAATACAAATGACAATTGATACCAAGGACTCCATTTTGCCACTAACAATTAGTATATATAATACAACCACATCATTATCATTCAATACTAGCTCCTACATACCAGAAAATGACACTTCTGAATCGTCAACCCCTATAGTTTCTCAGATAGAAGTAAAGCAAAAAACAATGATTTACTCACAAACCCACTACTTGATCAAGAAAAAAGTGAGAAAGAAAATGATGATGTACTCACAAACCCACTACCTGAACAGGAAAAAAGTGAGAAAGAAAATGATGATGTACTCACAAACCCACTACTTGAACAGGAAAAAAGTGAGAAAGAAAATAATGATGTACTCACCAACCCACTACTTGAACAGGAAAAAAGTTAAGTTCAAAACCACTTTTTACAAAAAAAAAAAAAAAAAAAAAGGGCAGCGAAGCATGTCCAATAGTTTAATGCTATAATAATAATTTTTTGGTCCAGGCACCTTTTTTCCTTGCAAGTACTGTAACTGCTTCCAGGTATCTACTCTGTTGTTAGAAATGTGTTATGAATTGAGAAGTAAAATATCATATAGAGAGGGTACAGCAGCACAGTCAAGACTCAGTTCCTGTAAATAAGGCCACTATCTAGGCATTGCCTTTAAATGATACCGAAAGGTTTGGGATTTGGTTAACACAGACATAGCTGAGGTCCAGGTAGAACCTATAAATGACTCTGTTGGTACCACTCATAGCCTATATGTGAATATATTTAAGATGAAGTAGAGTGGAGAGAAGTTATTACTTATGGGGAGAATATAATGTAATGTACTGAAGAAATAAAATAAAAATGAAGCATGTCCAATAGTTTAATGCTATAGAAATAATTTTTTGGTCCAGGTACCCTTTTCCTTACGGAATAACTACTTCCAAGTAACTAATCTATTGTTACACACATATACAAATGTGGTTGAAACACGGACAGTAGAAATTGTTATATTCATGGGAAAATGATTAATAATTTTTATTTTTGCCCAAAAAGATTGCCTGATCAATAGTTTAAAAGAAATGAAACTACTTAGATCAGAAAGTGTAGCTTTGACTTGGAAAGATGTAGTCAGTTACATTTTATTTTGATGTCATGGTAATGTGATGTTAGGCTGGAATGCTGTATGTATGTATGTTTACATTATTAGATATTTCAAGACAATACCGCGACAGGACTTGCATTTGTGTGATGTTAAGCTAGAATGCTGTATGTATGTATGTATGTATGCATGTTTTCATTAAGACAATACATGTTTTTTTTAGTTCATTTCATTATGTTGTTAGTATTAAGAAGAGACTGTTTTGTAAAAAATTCTAATAGGAACAGAGGAAAGAGTATCGCTGGATGCAAGGTTATTCTTATAAGTTTACCAATGTCTTTTAAGCAAAGACATGGTGAACTTGAGGAGGCATGTGACAGAACAGGATAATTTCATAAGAAAATCATATTTTGTGCCATGAAATTAAACAAAGATTGATATATTTACTCCTATAGTAAGGAAATGTAAGTTGCCATGGCGATAGAAAAATCAAGAGATAGCTAGAGGTTAGCGACGTAAAGGCCGAACGGTTGCTTTGTTACCAGTTCACTGCTTAAGAACTTTGCATTCTTCGGATACTTTAAGACCGATGTAGTTCCTAGAAGAATAAGAATTGGGAACAATAAATGTTAATCTGTTAAAAGCGTAAGAACTGAGTTATTTATAATTATAACGCAGGCGCGCGACATGGTCCATCTAACCCGAGTACCCTCGGTTAGATGGACCACCGAGTAAAAAGAAGAAAAAATCATAACTTCAAGTGTGATCAGTGTAATAGCTGAAGAGGTGTATACAATTGTTTAGGGTCATATATACGTATTATAAAAATATATAACAAATCATAGACATGGCAAAGTTTATTGAAAAAATTACTTTAAAAAAACATGGTCCAACTATCCCGGACTTACCCTAACGGTTTCGTTTACCTTCTTGTTTCTTCAACTGAGTGTTTGGATTGATTTAATTCGTTTCTTTTTACTTTGCTACTTGTACTTACTACTACCATGTACCATGTTTGTTAAGAACTAATACTCGCTGTTTTACTGAAACGCTTTCATACGTTCATTCTTAACTTATGGGTCAGTTTTCTAATCGTACCAACAACCAGGTATTTATACTTGCTCATGTTACTATTTTTTAATTTAATTACTATATAGCTTAAATCACGCCTGAATTTCGATATCACTGCAGTCTTATTTGTATAATAGAGACTGTATCCTGAATCATTTCACACTTTAAGCCTCATATTCTAACATTTTTTTTGGCAAAAATCTTCGTATTATATGTTTAATAAAGAAGGGAATAGGCCCCTTGTTGTTTTAAATTATCTTGATAGTTTCCTTAATTCTTACGTTTTTGTGCTTACATCATTATTATATAGTACAAAATTATTGACTAAAGATGTCTGTGTCTTTAGTGTCCTTGCACAGATTTACTGTAGGGATACTGCCGTATCTACAACTGGGAGGATTTAGCCTCCGATGGATCTGCAGGGGGCCGAATGGTTCGCGAGAGTTCGCAACATATTGAACAACCACGTTTACGATTAGAAATCGTAGGAAGGAACAGGATAAGAACTGTTTCGCCGCGATCACATGCTGGTGTGCTCGACGTATGTCATCGATCATCATTGTGGAAGATCCTGCGGTTCTAAAATCGGAATTTTTACGCAATTACGGACTCATATGTAACTAACCGAAAGACATAGTTATACTCGTAAACGAGTGAATTCCTTGACTGTCGTATACGCTTCCGATCAATTAATGCTCAAATAGACGCATTATTTGAATTAAATTTCTTTCTAGTGTCATTTACAATGTGAATGTGTCATCGATTGTAAATATGCCTTTATTTCTTGTTATTTGACCTTACCTATTACTATCGACAAAACTTAATCTGACCCTTTAATTGATACTGTAAATGTTTCATGGCATTGCTGTTACTTGCAGTACCGCAACAGCGGATCATATTCAGAGCACACATCCACGAACAACAAGTCATTCAATACTTTCTGACTGTAACGAAATAACGGAACAACATGGATCGATGGTATCTCTCATAATCAGGCGGGTAATTTACTCAGCATTGTACTGACCGAGGAGCGAGTGTGGGGAGTACGAAAAGGCGGCGCACATTCTGAATAGGGTTTCCTGTTATCATTTAGGCAACGCTGCAATTATTCTTACTTCCTACATTAAAAAATACAAATTTCAAATGAGGAACAGGGGGAGAAGATTATTAAAACCTGAGACAATTATTAGATTGGAGGTTGGGTTTTCTAGATCAACGAGAGATCTTTGTGTAATGACGATAATGTGCGAACTAAACTACGCTGCATAACAAACAAACACGTGACATCGCTGGCAGATCGGCTCAGTATGCCGGAATTAGTCAGTGTGAGCATAGGTCTTGGGTGCAGCGGTTCTGATTAGTGTTGGGTCAATTTAGAACACGGTATTAGAGCGGTAGGGAAGCAGGAGAACAAATCTGGATGATATAATGCATGGTCGGATCATCAGCAGATTAGTGGCCGGCCATAGTTCGCCAGGTGGGCTAGGAGTTGCATGTTGTCGGTAGTGTCATTTCGTGGCTTTGGAGAAGATTCCAGAAGGGAGGAAACATTCAGTAGCCATACGAGCAAGGTCGTCCACCTGCCAACCAGTACAGCACCTTAATTGGCTAGAGCCGTTGTCTTAGTCACTGGATCACACACCTCCCTCCCGTCAGACAGTGTATCGCCGGCTTCGAGTGGTTGTTCTGTATGCTCGGTGACCTTCACGCGGTTCGTCGAATGCGATGTCTTGGTCAATGTGATTGGACTCAAGAACAGTGGGGTAGTATGCTGTTCACGGATGGTAACGGTTTAGCGAGAGAGTGACACTTGCTTTTTGGTCCTTTGATTTGTCCCTGGGAAATGTTATAGCCTTACTAATGTTGTGGAAAGGGACCGATATGGCGGCGCCAGTGTTCTCGTCTTGGATGGCGCTATGTTAGGAGCACGTACTCCACTGCATGTGTTTCCTTGGTGTACTACGATATCCTGCAATAATGTGTGCGTTTTTCTTGGTGCATATGGATCTGGGTTCCATCGGATGGACAATAATGCTAGCCGACACAGGGCTGGCCTGGTGGATGTCTGCAACATATGGACATCACACATCTAGAGTGGCCAGCGCACTGGACATGGGAGTCCTTAGATCGAAGGATTGTAGCCTTAACATCGCCATCATAGACCAATGTTGACCTCCAACGGGAGCTTGTCCAGCAATGTTATATGTTACCGCAAGCCATGCTGGACTGCCTCATCCACAATATGGGTAGCCGCTGTGCATCCCGTATTGCAATACGAGGTAATCACTACTCGTACTGACTTTCTGTACGCCACCATCACACATGGTCAGTGCCACCCACTGTCCATGTTTGGTTTTGTAGTGTACCTTGTATCTGTAGCACTGTGTCATGAGGCAAATTGTTGCCATGACCACTTTTAGTACACAAATTATCCCCGTGCATTCCCCCCCCCCCCCCCCCGGATCTCAAAGATCCCTTAACTTATGGACATGAGTGAATTTGTTCTTTATATCAGTAATAACAACAAAATAAGTAAGTCTTGTTTAACAGAATTTCAATTTACCGTGCATTCCGCTTATATTTTGGCCACCTAATGCAGCACTGTTATTACTCCTGGTAGAGATCTGCAGTTTACACTAAGCTATCTGTCCACCTCCTCGCCAGTTTCCTCGACACTTCGAAGATAGTAAATATTACAATTCGTCGTGAATACTGGTTATACATACCTAAAATATATTAACAGAACAAGAGTTTCCTTTATGCCTGCTATCAAGAGACAGTTTAATGTCACGGCCACCTCCTTGCTTCCACATACTACTCCCAATTTTTATGCTAATATCCACTAATAAATTCCTTATACACTTCCAGAACTCTCTTCATCCACCTCCTATTTTTCAATGATTTCCAATCAAATTTTTTTTTATCATATGAGTTGTTGATAGTGTTTTGTGGCAATTACAACAAAGAAAATCTAGATATTCTCCTTTGCGCCTCATCCAACTTCTGCTTTTGATGTCTATGATGTTGGTCCCATTTCTAAATGGAACATCTTCAACAAATGCAGTTTTATGGTACCTGTTTTGTATTTAACCTAAACCATATTAAAGAGACAGAGATGACAGACTGTACAAACCTGGCAGTTTGATCTACAGCGTTTGACGTCGCCAACTGTGCTTCGAAAGCTAGTAGTATGCGAGTTCTAATCCCACCACAGGCCACTATGTTAACAGTTTTAGGTGGATTATTGCAGTTATTAAGCGAATAGAGGCCCGCTGTCCTTTCACTGCCTCACAAAGAAAAGTTACAAAAAACTTTAGCGCAAAGCGCATGGCTGGCAAAACTCCTTTGGATTCCTTCGGTTAGATCGTCCTTTATGAGCTTGGGACGGAAAGTTATGTCACAGAATATATATATAAATTTAAAATCAGGCAGTGACTCATATATGGAACATTTTTTTCCACGTAACTATTATCCCTCATCAGAATGAGAGGACAGTCATCATAACAATAGTAAAAATGTATTTAATAACGAAAAAGTTGTTTATCACTAATACTATCACTAGCAACTCATTATAAATATACTTAGCGCTAAATGTAGAAAAATTATTTTAATTATAAGGCCTTTATAGAGATGTTGCTAAGATTGCAGTTCGATATATAGGAAACTTTAAAATACTGGACTAAAAGATAAGTGACGTTCTCCCATACGTCTATAATAAAGACGTTTTGTCCCTCGAGTTTGAATTTGTGGAAATAAGTAGTAAATAATGGACATGAATTCCACGCAAGAGTTCCTATCTAATGACATATTTTGTTACTGCTAACTCAAGTATCGTTGCCATTTAACTTGAATTCTATAGCTGCATGTTTGACAGGAACGTGTTTTGCTCACAGAAGATTTGAAAGTGACTGTGTCAAAAATTTTTGAATGGGGGGCAATATTAGAAAACTGCTAAACAGCATGAACTGCTATTGGTTGTTAAACGTTTTTCGTCTTGTGCTTTTGCTTCATCAACGGACGATTATTAGCTGCGGACAAGTGAAGTAACCCGGGTGCTGAAGAAATGCGCGGTATTCGCTTTCACTCTACCGAATTCTAGTGCTCTGAAAGTGCTACTGCTGACGCTCTCTTCTGACGGAGTCGAACAAACAATCTGGAATGCAGTGAATAAACAATTCATTTTCAGATATATTGTGAAGTTCCACTGGTCGAAACAATACGGAGAGAAAATCTCTGTACATGTAAAGCAAGAGAAAGACTGAACTTGGAAACATTAAAGGAGGAAGGTAAGGTTTGTGGAAAAATACGAAAGAGGGAGAGTAGAAGAATGTATAAGCAGAAAATGAGGGAAGGACTCATGACAGCTGTGAAAAAACGTCTAGGAATCAGAGTGTCCATAAATATCAGGAAAGAATGGATAACCAAACTCAATATGACCTCAAATTTAGTTTGAGATCAACTCTTAAGCAAAAAATTTTTTTTGTGAAAGACGGATCAGTTTCGAGGCAATTAGACCTTTTTGGTCAAGTTTAGCACATTTCCATTTTATTCAAGTTTAGCAAATTTCCGTTCTTTACAGTGGTTGTGGCTGATGACTGCCCACAACTATGTACTGCAACTGGGGCAAACAATGCTAAAACGCGACTCTTCCCAGAATCAAAGTTAGTGAAAGAAGTGTTCTTCAGTCGTCAGTAGTTCAACACAACTGATTTTTCAAAAACGCGATTTATTTCATCTGCTTAGCTTGCTCTATGCCTTCGCAACAAAAACACAAATGTGAAAGCAAGTATACAGTTTCGCAGCAAAGAATTTAGGTCTATACTCTTTTACGTTCAAGGCTGTCCGGAGGTTCAGTTTCGCTTTGAGCTAAGGAAACTTCAAAAGAATAACGCCTCATTATAACTTCATAACGGAACATCAGTAAAAACAAACTCGTCTCACTTATCAAAGCGAGTAAAGTCTATTTAAATGATACACTTTTATATAATTATACACATAACGAAATCATCTAGTATATTTTTTCTCTATTAAAAAAAAAAATGCTTGAAGCGCCAATTAAATCTAAGCAGATATTTTATATGTGCTGCACATAAATTTTTCAGTTCTGTTCATTTAGAAATGGAACACGTGATAAATTCATAATGTTTTTTTCGCTAACCATTTGACGTACTGTAGCATGGAAATGTTCTTAATGGAAAACAGCGCTGATTAGTAATTATTGTCATTGAAAAGTCATTCCCATCATTACATTTGGAAAAATAGGAAAAGTGTCCATTGACTTTGTTTCCGTAAGCATCACTTTCGTTTAGCTATTGGCAAAACCAGATTTCCCAATAAAAGAGAAAGCAGAAAGATTGCTATTAGACTGAATTGCAGAAGAAGAAAAAACGGCTTTTCTTTGAGATGAGCAAATGAACAATGAAAATTTTAAGCAATAGTAAAAAATAAAAATTGTTCACAGATTTGTTATACCTGAGAGAAGTGATTACATTTTATCATAAAGTGTAAACAGTCCTCGATATCTGTCAGATATCGAAGATTATTGTGGCATATGTTGATGGCAGCTAGCGTTTCAACTTTCAACGTGCTTTTTCGGCAGTTACTTACCGTTTCTGTAATCCGGATTTAAGTGTACAGGCGGCAACTAGACAGGAACCCGATTGACAGCAAGTTGGTGAAACACGTTTCCGAGTAGTTTGACAGCGTACCAGCCGGACCCTAGCCGCATTCTCGCGACCGCGCACCCAGACTGAAGGCTCAGCTTCGGATGCCGGCCCACCCGCGCGTTCAGATCTCCCCCCACCCGTGCGTCGGCGACTGGCTCGACATCTGCCGGCAGCCAGTACTACTACAACTACAGCGAGGCGCGTGAGTATGTACAAACGACGTCGTCTGCTGCGTAACCGCTATCTGTTATTGAAGGTGATTTCGTTGTGTTTCGTTCTTCTGTCACACCATAGATTATTTAGAAGATAAAAATAATCACTTCATTGATTCCTGTCGCGACGAATAGATCTTGCAGTGGTTAGTGCCAAAAGTAGGTAGATGGAATAAGGGCAAATTGCACTCAAAGAATTTAAGATAAAAAACAAGAAATGAGAATAGTAGATATACTTTTGATTAGCAAATTGCCTTAGGAGTATATGCTCATTCGCAATTAAATTAAGTTAAATTTGTCGTGTAGTGTAAAGTTAAATAGAAAATTTAAGTCTGATTTACAAAAATTGTAAGTTTTATTTATATATTTTCTTCTGTGTATAGCAAAGCAAGTAAATGTCCATCGGAAAACTTCTGGAAAATGGTGGGGTCTAAAAAAAAATCTCTATCTAAACTTGGGAACCACAATGTAACTTCGAGTTCTGACAGCAAAATCCCCTTCCTATTGAAATAATTTATCGAATAAACAAAAATATTAGGATCATTGGAATTGCTGTACTTACCATCGAGATTCCTTCCTCCATGGTACTTACCTGATTCCTGAGTTACGGGGTGAAAGGTTGATCATTTCCCCATTACTTTTAATCGGGGTAGGGTGAGAATCATCTCCGTTTCACAGACAACTCAGTTCAAACCAGGTCAAATACTTACAAAATTATATAGTACACAGTACTACTCCCCTTTTCTACACTTATTACATCATTATTTACATCATCAGTCTATATAATGCTATGGTTCAATCTGTAGCGACTTCTCCTTTAGTGTTCTTCTTCGTGTGGGAAAACTATTAAAACAATGTGATTCAAAGCGTCTTACTTTAGGAATGCCATGGAAAGATTTTGCTGCGGTGTATATGCTAGGAAAGGTTGGACACTCATTGTTTAAATCCGAAAGATCGTTTCACTTGGCGACCACACAGTCTCTCGCTGAATTGTGTCTGCGGTGAAAACTATGTATTTTTTTCCGCAGTACCTTACTGATGCTGTCATATGTGTATTCTTCTGCGAATCAACATGACTATGCCTACTCGATGCTCAGCGCCACAAACACCACGAAGATGTATTGTCTCCAAGTTGTGCTATTCTGCGAATAGTTTGTGGAGACATTATCTGACAAAGTGCTAAATAACGTTTCTTGTGCTTCAGTGCAAGAATTAATTGATATGCACATTCAGGGGCGGATCCAGGAATTTGGTTTGGGGGGGGGGCTTGAGCGGATTTTGGTTTGGGGGGCTTGGCTTGAGTGAATTTTGCTTCAGAGTGCTTGGTTGCCTTCAGTGGATTTTCGTTTTGGGGGGGGGGGGCTGGAGTCGGCCTCTACGGGGCTCGAATCCGTAGAAAAAAAAAATAAAAGTCTCCAAAATTACAATGTCGGAGGTGGACCTAGATACATTTGGGGGGGGGGCTTGAGCCCCCTAGCCCCCCCCCCCCCTGGATCCGCCCCTGTGCACATTCATAATATTAATGTGAGTGAAGTGTCGTAGAGCCCTAGTACATCGCTAGACTTAAAAGTAGATCACTGAAAACTTGGATTGTATTGCGGTATTGCCAAGATGTAAGTACCTATATAACGGGATAAATACAAATATTCTATTTCATTTTACTGTTGTTTCTTTATTTCACCCACCTGTGGGAAATCATAATAAACTTTCAGCAGCCTATGTTCTTTTTTGTGTTTCCTGTTTGTTATTTATTCCAGGTTTCTTGTACTGCTTGAGGTGTTTGTAAACCATGTGTGCATACAGCTATGACTAGGAAGCCTGGGGTATTCGCGTAGATCCCAACATTGGTGATCGATGTGATTTCCCGCTCTGAAAAATTTGGTAAAAATTTTCTCTCCGTCGCCCACATGTGCAATTGACATTATCCATTCAAGCTTACTGATGATAGTGAATTGCTTTTATGTATGAATTTGTGTTATCCCTATCACAGTTACCAGTATCTGTTTCAGGTCTCCTTTCCTAAGTTTTCGATTGGTAGGTGGGTTTTCACTAGGCAAGGCCTACACCTAAATTGAAGGGGCAAGGAAATACATTCTGCATTGTTGTCTAAGCCTATAGCGCACTTCCACTTGAGGTTGGGGGCTGCTGGTGACATAATAACAATAAGTGGTCAAAGGGATATTGAGTGTAGACCCATAGTGGGAAAAATCACTAATGATAAAGAAATAGACAAAGCTTTTGAAACAATAATAAAGGTGGAGAGGTAGAACTGGGAAAGCAAATGTTAGTGACAAAAATATCACAAAGCTAGTGATAAAAGTGTAACTGGTGAACTAAAGTAGTATAATGAACAAAGTAATAGAGATTGCCAAACTTACAGAATACACGAACTACAACTAATTATAGGGACAGAGTCTTGGTTGAAAGAAGGAGTACTAGACAATGAGGTTTTCCCTGATGGTTACAGCATATACTGCAGGAATAAAGGAGCAACTAAGTTAGAAGGTGAGCTAAATTTGCCCTCCTATCTAACATTCAGGAGCACAGGGGTCAAATTCCGCCCAGCCATCCTGACTGCTGTGTTCTGTAGTCTCCCCAGGTGAATGCCAGGGTGGTTCCCTTCAAAGGCCATGGCCAACTTTCACTCCCTTCCCTCCCCTTTAGGTTAAGTCAGCTGAAAACAATCTTTGTAACCCTCCAGCAGCCCATCTCCCAGGCTTTAGCTGGAAGGAGGGAGGGGGGGGGACTGGTGGAAGAATGAATAATAAAAATGAGGCTTTTGTTGAAAAACTGAATGCATATGCAGAGTTCAGATATGAGTATAGAACGGTCATTATTGGTGAGGATTTAAACATACCGGTTGTCAACTGGATAGGAAATAAGATTAATAAAACAGGGGAACGGAGATTTGCAAATACCTTAGTAAGAGAAGAAGGCTTTACACAAGTGGTATAGCAGAACACAAGGGAACCAAACATGTTGAATATCTTCCTAATAAAGCCTTTTGACAACCTTATCTGGTGTCAAGTAACTGAAGGAATAAGTGATCACTTCCACCCCCTACTATGAAAGAAAATACACAAAAAAGATTAAGAAACAAAAATATTATTATTAAATTCACTGTTTGAATAATAATTTAAGGCACCTAGGTTGTGTCTAAATTTGTTCAACACCTTGTCAATAAATTCAGTATCCTTAGTTAATAAGTGTTATGTATAATGTATAAAAAAGATGCAGAAGCACCTCGCTTAAAGTAATCCTGCCGGCGCCCATGCTATGCAGTTCTGATGGATATAAGTGGATTCAGTAAACCAGGGGCCATAAATGAGAGGGAAATAGGTATAATTGTAAAAAAAAGCACAAATTTCAGAACTGAAAAGATATTTCAGGGATAGTTTCAGCAAATGTAATGATAGCACAAGTACAGTGGAGTCGAAGTGGCAAGAGTTGAAGGATATAATAAAAAGGGGTAAAGAAATATTTACTCCCAAAAAAAATAAAATAAAGAGAGATATAGAACCCATTTACAACAGTGAGGTGAAAGAGGCTGGCGAGAAGAGAATAGAACAGAATTAAGAGACAGCAAGGCAATAGGGAATACTTGAAACAACTAATCAAGGATTTAATAATTGCAAAGAAAATGGTTAAAGATAAGTGTATAAAGAATATTATTGGTACAGAGGAACCATTGACTGATGCATCTAGAAATTTCTATAGCTATGTCAGAAAACTGAGAGGAAGAGATGGTGTTGAGACAATTTTGGATAAGGATGGAGAAGAAATAACTGAGGATTAAAAAAAAGGTGAAATAAATGGTTTTAGTAAGACCATTAGGAACTATGATTTAGGAACAGTAGGGGATAAAACAGTGAATGAGCCTATCCACACAGTTGGAAGCAAGCAGACAATTCAATATGAAGATATCATGAAGGAACTAAGTTAACAAAAAGGTGTAAAAGGGCTGTTGTAAATAATATAACTATGGATTTCTTAAAGATAGTAGGATGTGACATTGTACCTTATCTTAAAACATTATTTAAACTATGTCTGGACACCTGCAGCTTACAGATGGCTGAAAAGGTGCGAAAGCAGTACTGGCCATAAAGGAGGGATGACAAATAAAGTTGAAAATTACAGGCCCGTCAGTTTGAAATGAATGATAGGATAATTAATGGAGAGATTGATATGTAACAACAATAGACATGTCTGTGTGAAATGCAAGTGGTTTTCAAGTCGGCAACATGGCTAAAGGCAACGATATTCAAGCGAATCTCAGTTTAGTTGGCTATGTGTTAGATATTTAAGATAAAATAGACAGGGGAGGTCAAATTGATAGTGTAGCACTAGGTCTTTTAAAGGCTTTTGACAGAGTGAGCCATAAAATGGTGCTAAATAAAGTAAAAACTTTTGGAGTGAATAAACACTACTTAAAAGATAGAAAGCCAAAAGTTAGGGTAGGAAATGCAGTACCTAAAGAAGTGTAAATGAAAATGGGAGAGGCACAGTGTGGTATATTGGGATCATTGCTATTCGTTATTCTAATGAATGATTGTGTTAATGGTTTACAATTAAAAGTTAGATAGTTTGTAAATGACATAATGTTATATGATAGGATCAAAATGGTAGTAGACTGTGAGCAGTTGGAAGGTGATCTGCAGTAGCGGATCCAGGGGGGGGGGGCTAGGGGGCTGAAGCCCCCCCCCCAAAGCACCAAGGTCACCACTAACGACATGTTTTTTGGGGACTTTTTCTTTTTTCTTTTTTTGCTCTACAGTTTTAATAAGGGCGGTAATCTGGAGTAATGAGATTTCTGTCGGTGAACCCCTCCTTCCCCGAGTCAAGCCCCCCCAAACCAAATCCTAGCCTCCCCCCCCAAAACAAAATCCTGGATCCGTCACTGGTGATCTGGACAGGATATCTAGAAGGGAAGGTCAATATGATACAAAGATAATTGCAATAAATAGTCAGCTTATTAGGTATACACATAAAAAATGAATGATTGTTATGATTATAAGGTGAGGAATAAATTGCTTGTTGAAGACTTAAAATGTAAGTACCTTGGCATAACATTTGATAACAAACTCAACTGATCTGGACACACTTGGCGGGTATAAGGTAAAGGTTTCAAAATCCTTTATCTGTTGCAAAAAACGATGAGAGGAGGTACCAGAGAAGTAAGGAAATGCGTCACAAAACTTTGGTCACACAATTGCTTGAATATGGTGTGTTGTAGGGGACCCACATTTTGGGTATCAAATACAGGTGTTGGAGGGGGTAGAGAGGTGGGTTACTGTATTTGTTTTTGGAAATTACCGCAGAACAAAATTATTAACTGATAGAGCTGGAATGAGATTCATTGGAAGACAGAAGGAGGGAGAAGAAGGTCATGGGAGTGTACAGGGTGTATATTGGTGTCGAGACACGGAAAGATATTGGTGGGAGAGGTGCATGGAAGGCTAGTGATGACCATTAAACACAAACTGGCACTCAATTTCAGGCATAAGGTTGTGGGAAAATTTTCTTTATTAGGGAAGGGTGTCAGGTATATGGGGGTAAATTAACAAGACAAATGATTAATAATTTACCAAAGCATTCAAATTAGTAGAGGGTAAAAGTAGGTGGGCATGTATGGAAATTGCCACTGGTGAATGTGGTCCATTTCAATTATATCAATTTAAATTAAACATCAAGTTGTAAGATTGAAAGACTGCTATCCAGACTGCATTAAAAATCTATGAGTGGAAAGTAATTGTAACCCAGGAACAGACAGTTACAAACAGGTGTTACTCTGATAAGATTTGTGTAACACTTATGTCATACTTTCTCATACAGGAACTTCAAACACAAATACCAACATATATGTGTACCAAAGCTGCTAAAGTTGCTTCTTGTTTTCAGGCATCTTAAGATCATGAAAGACATGACCATCTCCAGGATCTGGCTGTAGTCTATTGTCTCCACAAATGTGAATGAGAAATTCAATGATTTTGACATAAAATTTGCATCATACTTTTTTTTAATATTTCAATAAATTTTTTTCCCCAAGACATTGGATAAAATGGTTTATTTAGTTGACTTTTTCTTTTGGTTTTCAAATAGGCCAGTAATTTATCTGTTGCACGTTTTCACTATTGATCACATCCAGAGTTATGATTCTTTCTAATCAAAATATTTCAGGAATTAATGTAAATTTTTGCCACTGTCCCTTTGACATGGTGTATAAAATTTGGTTTCATTCGTGGGATGGGATTACACTGAGCATTTCCTCTTGCAATCATAACTTGGTAATTACAATTCATTTTTTATGGTTAGAAGTGACTTGTGAGAAGATAATGATAGATGACAAAAGGGACAGGTGAAGGGAGGGAGGATATTTTATTTATTTTTATTTATCAATCTTGTTTCATTGATCCCTGCTGAGGAAGGAACTCTGCTATGTGAAACATGTCATGGTTAATACACATTAATGCAATATGAGTCATAATCATAGTAAAAACAATTTTATGTTCCAAAGAGAATAACAATAAACATTGTGTGCCTGTGAATTAGAAGTAAACTGGTTAGAATGATCTATGACAAAGCACATGAGAGAATATATATACTGAGAAGTCATTGTAAGAAAACTGAGTTTTTTAAAAAGTTTTCTGCATGAAGGTCTTGGTTTTACGCTACACAACATCCTAATAGCTCTTTTCTGTGCCAATTAAGATCAAAGAGGTAAGTGAAGTTGATGGAAAAAATAACAGCTAATGTTGTTATAATGTTAGTGAATGATAGTGTTGAGAATATATTATAATAACTAAGCTTTTACCTAAGGTTTCAGTTATTTAGTTTAGTTATGAGTATTTATATCAGGGGTGGCCAACCCACGGGCCTTGAAGAATTTTCCGGCCCACGAGCTACATCACACATTTGCAGAATAATTAAAGCCGATTCATTAATTTAATTAGACAAATACAACAAAATTTTTGAAATATATTCATTTCCCTTTCATGTTGAAACCGAGTCGGGCCCCAGACTATCTCTATAGGAACTAGTTGACTTAAGAGTGCAATCAGGGGCGTAGCTACTATGGGGCTAGGCAGTGCAGTGCAGCGGGGCACCTACACTCGGGGGGCCCCCAAGCATACCTCAGGGGGCCCCAAGTGCACCTCTGGCGGCCCCCAAAGCGCAGTTCAGCGGGCCCACAGGCCTTTATGGCAAACTGACGACTTTTTTTTTTTTTGCTCTACCGTCGTCTAAGGGGGAATCTGAGACACAGTGAGCCCCTCACTAAGGGCCCTCCTCGCTGCTCAGGGGGCCCCCAACGACTGCTCAAGGGGCACCCAAACACAACTCAGGGGGTCTCCAAACACAACTCAGGGGCCCCCAGCCTCAGCTTAGGGGGCCCCTACCAGCAACACAAAGCAGAAACACAGGTTGCCCATCTGACCTGAGGGCCCAAAATAAATTTTTTGCACCGGGGCCCTTGTTGACCTAGCTACGCCACTGAGTGCAATATTGAATTTAAACACATTTTTGAAACATCAGAATCAAAAATAGAATTTTTGTAACACTTATGTCGCAAAAGAGAAATTTTCCAATTTGATAAATCTGGCACAAAAAGTTGTTAGCGCATATGGTTCAACTTACACTTGTGAATTGTTCTTCTTGAAAATGGAATTGACCAAACACGAAACATGCTCAAACATAACGGATGCTAACCTGCAACACCAATTACGATGTACAAATACGAAAATTAAGATCAATTTGTAAAAGCTAACTGAAAGAGTGGAGAAACAGATATAACACTAGTCACTACTAAAATAAATATTTTTTAATGATTTTATTTCATTTATATTTATATATTTTTTTATATTTAATTTTTTAGTGTTATATATTCTTTACAATGTGTGCTTAGTATCATCATTATTATTTTATCTATGTTTGCATGTAAGAATAATAGTAAACGCAATAATAATAACTCATTATGTTTCAATTTTTCACTAAAAAAATGTCTATAATGGGTCTAAATATAATATGGGGATATATAACTTTATATGCAACCTGCCAAGTTATGACACATTTCCAAAGTGGCTTGCAAGACCATTTGGGATGGCCACCCCTTATTTATATGTTGCTGTTGGAAATTGTTGTTTGAAACTGCAAAAGAGAAAAAAACATATTAATGCAATTGTCTGGCAAACATTCTTTCTACTACATAAATATACAATCGGTACTAACATTGTGCATTTTTTGCCCCAGTATAATTAATATTAAAACATTAATTGCCATTACTCATTTAAAAATGATGAATATTGTAAGTTTAAACAACAAAATCTAAAACCACTGTAACATTAAACACTGAAATCTATTAAATAAATTCCCTTCTTTCAAGTTATTTAACATAGCCATCAGGGTATTAATAAATCAACATGAGACTATTATGTACATTTGTATAGGTAATCATGTCAGTATCAGTAGCTGGTGTCTTATTATTTACTTAACATTCTGTTGTGCTGCTTCTAAAGGCTCATTGATGCCTGTCTTCTTCCTTAATGATATGAGCAAGAGATTATGTCCATCGGCAGTAAAGCCATCCAGCTTTGATAGCAGGAGCAGATGTGACAAATCCCACATCTCGGAAAAACCCGTAGTAACAATTACTGTTGCCACATGGCAAAATCAAATGCAACCTGGGTAGATGCAGGATCAAGAAATTCTTTGGTGACCTGCAGGTCAAAACCAACTTCCTCTCTGTGTTTCTCCAATTAGACAACTTTGTACAGGACCAGCTGGTGGAATATCACCTACCACGGCACATATTGTGGACTCTGGCAAAGATTTCGTGCATACATTTTTACTAAAAAAAATGATAAAATTTCCTTTTAAACATGACTTTTCAATACCAAAGCCAAATATCAGACTATCAGTTGTGAACTATAGGAATATGTTGTACTGATAAAAGTTACAGAGTCTGGTTACTGAACAGGTGCACAAATCATAGTTATTTAGATGGAATAAGTCTTGATTTCATGAAGAAGTGCAAAAAGATGAGGTTTTCATTGCGTGTTAGCAAGAAAATCACCCAGCTAAATGTAGGAGAAGTTTGTGAGACGTATTCACACTGGTTAGAAATAAATATTAGATTCTACTAGTATTCACAGATGATTAATATGAAGTTGAATGAACATTGAGAGTTCAGGAGAGGTGGTAGGATAACCACAATAAGTTAGAACTCCGGTACACCAAATGTGGACCACGAAGAAAATAGTATTGATTATACAAGGTAATGCTACTCAAAGCTTGTGGTAAAAAGAGGAAATCTACCAGGACAGACAAACATAATGAGTACTCTTACACTGCAAACAGAAAATTGCAGACAAAAGAAGAAGATGATGATAAATACAAGTAAGTAGGGTTTATATAAGTGAAACAAAATGCACATGTATTCCGAATAAAGTATAATAACATTAGATGGGATCTTAGTTAAAGAGGTGTGTAAATGGTCTTGAAGCAACTGTGATTGATATAGGAGGCCTTGGTAAAACCCTGGAAAGAAGTTGGATACAATTATGTAAAATAGATAAGTGTTTCAAAATTGAAGATACATTTCAGGGAAATGTGAAAAGAGGTCACCAATTTAGTGGAGCAAAAATAGGAACAATTTATAGAATTAATAAAAATGGAGAAGAAAGAAAACAAGAGGTTAGGAAACTGAAAAAGTTGATAAAAAGAGAACATTTTAGCTGCAGGGCACTATACAACACTTGAAACAAGTAAACATGGAGCTAAAAGCAGCAAAGGGAAATTACAAACATGCATTCATGAAGAGTATTGAAGATAGAGGAAGAACACTGAATGGTTCAGTTAGAAATTTATACAGCTGCATTAAGACAGTAATGGAGAGAGAGGGTAACCAGACAGTATAAAGTGATGTGCTGGGTAAAATTATTCTTAAAAGTTAAAAAGCAAAACGTTAGGGTAGAAAATACATTATTAATAGAAGTTGAAGTAAAAAAGGGGGAGCCGTAGTGCAGCATATTGGAACCATCACTATTCATTATTCTAATAAATGATTGTGTTGATGGTTTACTATCAAAAGTTAGATTACTCTCAGATGAAATAATTCTAAATAATAGGATAAAAAAGTTGAAGACTATCTACATCTACATCCATACTCTGCAAGTCACAAATATTGTGGGTGGCAGAGGGTGCTTAGCACCAATCCTAAACCCACGCATTCCAATCCTGAATAGTGGGAGGAAAGAAGGAATACATAAAAGTATCCTTACGGCATCTTATTTCTCTTATCTTATCCCTCTGGTCATTACGACCTAAATAGGTTGGCGGAAGAAGTATTTCATTGCACTCGAAATTTAAATTTTTTCACATATTCTCCAATAAATTTGAACGCAAGCTACGTTGTCTATCTTCCAAACTATCCCAGCTCAATCTATGTATCAATTCTGTGATGCTTTCATAAGGGCCGTAACAACCAGTCACGAATCGAGCGGCTCTCCTCTGCACTCTCTCTACTGAGTCCAGCTACGAGTAGCTGGAGGGTGATCTGGCCAGGATATCTAGTGGGGAGGGTGATTATGGTGTGAAGATAAATGCAATGAATAGTCAGCTTATTAGATATACATATGAAAAACTAAAGGTTGATTAAGATGAGGAATCAATTTGTTGTTGAAGACTTAAAATGTAAATACCTTAGATAAAAAACTCAACTTGTCAGGACACATCAGACAGGTAGTAGGAAAAGGATTCAAAATTCTTCACTTGTAGGAAAGAGGGGATGAACCAGGGAAGTAAGAGAATTGGTTATTAAACTTTGGTCAGATGATTACTTGAATATGGTGGTCAACATTTTGGGTATCAAATACAGCCATAGGAAGGAGCAGGGCCGGATTAATACAGCACGGGGCCCGTAGCAAATGAGAGCCCTTGGTTTTCGCCATCTGGGGAATTGTAGGGCTAAATAAAAGGTCATCCATCTAGCCTAACGGGGAGGCTCCAGAGACTCCTAGGTGCGGTGCCTCCAGATGGCACGAGGCCCTGCTAACTCCGGCTACATGGTTAATCCGGTACTGGGAATGAGTGCATAGAAGGCTGCTAGATTTGTCTCTGAAAATTACCACAGAACACAATTGGTAACTAATATGATAAACTAGCTGCAATGGGATTTATTGGAGGACAGGAGAAGGATGAAGAGAGTCATGGGAGTGTATCAGACATATTTTGGTAATGTATTGTTGACATTAATTGACATGAAACTAGTAGGGATCAAAGACTAATTGTAGGAAATGCAGTGTTGGAGAAGAGTTAAAAACTAAAAAAAAAAAAGATTAAGACAATAGTGATAAATATATTTTATTTTTGTGTTTATATACTACCTGGATTATATTTTATGTGTTATCACAGTAATCTCACCACCAGATTGGTAAGTGATGGGTTTATTTTTCCTATACTTGTTTGCTCTGATTTTGATTTATAGCTTCTTCCTTTTCATTATTGATATTATCATCAAAGTGACATCATATGCACTGAGATATGCATTAATACAAAAAATATATGGATTAAAATATGGGACATAATTATTTAGATTATGATACATAATAGAGGGCCATTAGATGGAAGGAAAGGTATGCTACCACCTTACTTCTCTATTGTTCCTCTTTTGTTTCCCTATGCAGCAAGTGTCATGTAAATCCTGTGTTTCCTATATACAACTCATGGGACTGCCTCTTTATTTTTATTTTCTGTATTTAAATACTACATCAGTTATTATATAGCAAACCATTGTTACAGCAACCTACTATTTACCATATATTGAATTTCTCTTCATTTCATAAATTTCTATTGAAACAAATACCAAGTTTCCTAAAATAACTTTGCTTTATTATTGTTGCATTGCAATCATAAATTAAGTAGTAATACTATCAGATTCAGAATTTTTTTTAAAAAGTCTGTGAATATAATATTATAAATGTTATGTGATGTTCTAGTCAAAAATTAAATACAGAATTATCCTGTTTTTTTATTCTTAAATCCACATTTTACATTTATCTATCCCAACTGAGGTTAAGCTTTTCTGAACTACATGTGTCCTATGGAGTAAATTAATTATTTTTAACAAACATTGCATGATTATCTGTCAGTTGACATTGAGTTTATAAAAACCATAAATTATGAGAACCCTAAGCATATGAGAAACTTAGAACTCAGCCCGTGTGCACTGGCAAATAAGAAAACTGATTTGCTTATCTTGTATAAGTAAAGATATCTTTATCCTTGATTCAAAACTCTAAGATATCTCTTATCGGGTACTGATATGGTTGATAGAAATATTAAGTGTGTTGCTCTTAAGACTTGTTGGTTAACATTTCTGTGTAGAACCAAATAAAAATGGGGACATTACTATCTAAAGGACTTAACAGTAACATGTCTGAAATGAACAAAACTGCTATGGAGCGCCAAATTCAGATACAAGATCAAATGCGGAAGAGACAGGTAGCACTACAGATAGCAAGAGCAAGAGACATGTTATACTGGTTTGGATCTTTTTATGTTATTGCTGCTGTTGGCATGGTGTCAGGCTTCCATCGTTCGAGGAACCAGCAATTATAGCACCATTAGTCCCATTAACATTTTTGCTTGCTTATCAGGCAGATATGGCTTACGGAAGCAAAATGAATCGTATAAGACAAGAAGCTGAAAACATAATGAACAACGAAAGTGACCTCATGCTACTGCCACACGGTTTGCCAACACTATCAGAAATTGATGAGTCCCGTCTTCTGGCCCAAAAAAAAGATTAGAATTCCATTTGTCAGGTGTGTTTTAAGTGAATATACATCCTTTCTGCAAGTTTTAATTTAGTGTACATTATGTCACAGCTTACAGTAACATTACAAAATGACTTCATAACACTAATCAGTATGAATTAAAAATTTCCTGAACACTTGCTTTGTTTAATATAACATTAACAAACAAAAATTGGTCCAATTTTTATTCCTGTTATTCTGATATTTGTGTCAAATTTTTTCATTATAAAGCATCAGTGTTAAGACAATATTAAAAAACAGACATAGAATAAAGATAAAATGCATGGTGCATGTGGCACCTCATAAGGCAATGTACACTTGATGACCCACATTTTCCATTATTCTTTAACTTGATTAAGATATTACTTTCTATATTTGCCATTGCCATTTTTTTGTGTAAGTGCAGCCCTAGTGCCTCCACCTCTGGTAAGTGGTGGTTTTATTCTGTCATGTTTTTAGACTTTTATTTTTTACCTACACAGTAAATTTATGAGGGTAATACATAAGTTATATTAGAATATCTATCTGCTATGGCATTACAGTAACCTCTATGCAATTTTGAGATTTTATTAACAATTACAAAAAAGCTGAGCTCTTCAACTGAAGTTTGTGTTGGATTTTTTGTTTTGGCAACTTATCTCTCTTTTTTTTTTTTTAGGATCTAGGTTAGATGTTACTACTATACAATTAAGAAACTTGAATCATTTGACTCATTCAGTGTCCTGGCTGTTTAATTACATTATAACATTTTCATATATATCTTTGGTAAACAGTGGCGGCCGAAGTGATTTCCTCAGGTAGTGACAACAAAAAATGTTTCTAGTGGCAGATCCAGGATTTTGGTTTGATTGGGGGAGGGGGCTAGTATTTGGTTTGGGGGGCTCATTACTCCAGAATGCCGCCCTTATAAGAACAACATAAAAAAAGGTTCCCAAATTCCATGTCGTCGGGGGTGACCTTGGTGCTTTTGGTGGTGGGGGGCGCCTAAGCCCCCTAGCCCTCTCCTTCCCTGGATCCGTCACTGAATGTTTCCATGGCTTACTGATCATCATTGAAGTGAAAGGTGAAAAACAGCTCAGAGTAAGAATCTCGCTATATAAAGATTTGTAACGTGTGAAAGTCTCATTACCTGCCAGATTAATTAAATGATTTTGAAATTAATCAATGATAAATGTTTTAAAATTGACCAAACGGTAAACATTTAGTGATTAGCCAAAAACCAACAAGTTGATCTACAAGCAGTGTTGGATTACCCAAAAGGTAGGACTAGGCATGACTAGGCAGTAGCCTGGAGCCCCTGAATTTTGAAGGCTACCTGAAAGTTCTCTTTTTTTCCCTAAATAAAAATAATAAAAAATAAAATCATCCGCAATAAAACAATGAAAAATATATGACAAGCATGAAAATTATTTTTTTTTGTTTCATAGTAGTGTACGATAAATAAAAGTAATTTTCAAAATATGATAAATTGTAAAATTCGTTTGTTAATTAAATAAGAAATATGATAAATTCTATTAGTCATCTACAAAACCTTTTCTTTGAACTTATAAAATACATATAATTAATTTAAAAAACAGAGGGAATCAAAATTTTTGAGAGTGCTTAGGACCCCATACTTTCTTATCCCGCACTATCTTCGATGACCACGACGGCAGTGGAACACATTTCTCTTGAGAATCGTTTCCTGTTACGTGCATTCATAAACTTATGTGATTCTCCTTCAGAGAATCTAAGGAAAAAAAACAATATTGCCTGCTCGCATTGACAAAGCTTCTAGGGCAGCGTATCCAAACCCTTTTCAACCCGAGGACCAGTAAATTTTCAAAAATAATGCTGTAGGCCACTATCTCACACAGGCCTTTTTATTTTATTTTTTCTCCTCCTTTTCGATTCAGCTGACTATGGACGACGATTGAACAACTTAATTTTCCTCTTCTGAGTTTCCTTTTTCCGTCACCAGTCACCACGCAATTTTTCTTCTGTCTTTTTTAATGTCTTCCACCCTGGGCCTAATTTTATTTTGTTGTTATTAAAATGTACCATTATAACATAATAACTCTAAAACCACGTTTTGAATCCTATGCAAACGCAGATTCAAAACTGGATGTGAACTACTAAAAGTTAATTACATGTTAATCAGACCAAACCAGATAAATAATAATGTTACTACAGGATGGGCGCTACACTATACCACTGGCCTACAATACATAAACCAAAATAAAAGACGCTAGACCATATTTCTTTTAGTTTTATTTACTTCACCACTCACGTTACCAATCTTATCAACTACCGCGGTTCCTCATACTCATTTAAAACCCTTAGTAAACCGTCATTTACTTAATATCTAGACGCCACATGGATGTGAACAGACTGTTGTAGAAACAATGCTGTTCTATCTCATCCTGGAAATGCCACATTTTTGCCGGGTCATTGAAATATTCAAGGCTTTTAAGTGTTGGGCATACAGCCTTATACAGTACGAATCTGGTACCAAAATTTTTGATATTCTGCCTGTGAAACTTCTGAACTATGTTCGCGGACCACCAATAATCAGCGAACAGGCTGAACCACTGTTCCATTGGGTATTTAGTTGAATGCTACAAAAATGGCAGCTGCTGCACTCTGCCAGCAGCATTACTAACTTTATCGAGCTGCAGCGTGTGACAGAACGAAGTTGTCACCATTCCCCATTAACAAAGCGAACCCCCGACCTTGAATATTTCCACAAAAATGCTAGAGCGCATGCGCGATCTGTGCCAACCAAGATTTGTCTCCAGAACAGCGAAACAGTTCCCTGATGTGGCCAACAAATGGAGTTCATTACTTTCCCTAGCTGTAGAGTAGAGAATGCCGCATTTATAAATATTTATTTTTCTTTCACTGCATTTATTTTTTTAATTTATTTATTCATGATTAGAGGTAGTGGCACTACGTCTAGAGCCGCCACTGTTGTTAAATGCAATGAACATTGCTTTTCAATGAGTAAATTGAAACCATATCTCAATTCTGTAGAATAATTCTGTTGAGAGCTTTTGATGACAATAAACATATTCCAGGTATAATATGAATATCTAATGTTATATGTCAAGTTTTTTTTTTTGTGTTGTTAACATCTCTGTGTAGAAGCAAGTAAAAATGGGGACATTACTATCAAAAGGACTTAACAGCAACATGTCTGAAATGAACAAAACTGCTATGGAGTGCCAAATTTTGATGCAAGATCACATGCAGAAGAGACAAGTAGCATTACAGATAGCAAGAGACATGTTACACTGTTTGGATCTTTTTATGCTATTGCTGCTTTTAGAATGGTATCAGGCTTCCTTTGCTCAAGGAAAGCAGCAAATAAAACAAAACAAAAAAACACAATGAAGCAATAGGTTATATACATACCACTAAATTCTCTAATCTGAAGGTTGGGTTGATATGATAACAATAAACAAGATGAAAACAAACATGTAACATTCATGGCTTATCTGCTTTGGTATTAATTTTCTTTATTTGCTCATTCAGATGGTAGGTATGGATGTGTTTAAATATTTAAATTTGCCATATGGTTCACTCCTTATATGACTAAGGTTTATTACTGAAATATTTTAAGATGTGTACGTATTTTTATGCTCATGGCTTTACGGCTCATCAGTGTTGAAGTCATTTGAGATGGGAAAGGACTGGGTACAAGAAATTGAGCTATGGATTTTTAAGGAAGCATCCTGGCATTTGTCTGGAGTGATTTGGGGAAAACATGGAAAACCCAAAATTGGATGACCAAGTATTACCACTCACTCACCTGCTTAATTTTGTATTTGTTATGGCCCTCCTGCCATCATCTGTGGTAACTGAAGGGCTATTTTTACTATTCCTCTTTATCTTTTTTGTTCTTTCACAATCATTTGTTCTCCTGACCAAATTTTAGTTGTGGTCCATTTATTTTTTATATGCTTGTTTGAATTCATACTGCATTTTAATAAAAAAAAATCTATTCAATTGTTATTGTCATCATAGGTCAATTGCTGCTGCGAATAATTTATTTAGATCATATTATTCAAATAACTACAATAAATCATTTGGGCACAGCAAATAATTTATTGAATAGCTCTAAAGATTGATATTAGTATCAGTTTATCAGACTTCATACATAATCCATACCTATTTCGGTACTCTGCAAACATGAGTAAAGCATTTCTCATTCATTCCGTTATCTTACTGAAAATGAGATATCACCACAGTCCCTCCTGTGTAGTCCCTAAATACCTAACTCCCTACTCCCACAAGTCTTCATACCTTGCAACTATCAGAAAGAGTCATGGGCATAGTGTAAGACCTAAAGTTTCACTGGGTTGGTGCAAAACCTTCAGTTTTAGCTGTAACCATAATCATGCCTTGGATAATTTTAGTTTGTATTTTGCAACATTAACTTGGCCGCCACCTAGCTTGATTAAACCCCAAACTAGGAATGGTAACAGTAAATAAAAGTCACTGATACATGCTGATAGATGTTCACTATATTCTTCAATTTTAAACAATGTCACAAAACTAAATTGGCATCAGACAATGTTTCCAAAGATATAATTGCAGGACTGATTAACACAATCGAGCCAGGCCAAACCCCATTGTTCAAAATAAAGCTCACTAATGTATCAAAGATGGTAAAATTTCATCACACGCCCCGAAAATTCAATGTTTCTACCAACAACCTTTAATTAAGCTATGCCACCATGCCACATGGCAAAAAATTCCATCTCAGAGCAGCATTGTGCTTGCTCGAATGACTTGTGGGAGACTGGCCAGTGACTACATTGTGGCACAAAGTAATGTAGTCACTCTCTAACTGAATCTGGCAGATTGAGGCGAGGGAAGTTCATGGCTGCTATATATAGATACACCTGTGGGAACAAAACGTTTTTCGATTTCTCACGGAAGTAATCCCATGATCTGATCCAATGTTGGGTCTCAAGCTTGCTTGAATTTTGTAATCCATGTGACCTTAAATACTTAAAATATTCCTATTGATCTGAAATTTTGACAATTAAAAAGTGTTAATTATGATCCTTATAATAAAAAAATATGTAGCTTCAATAGTTTTGCCACAAAAAATATTTTCTGATATTCCAAAACTTGTCAATAACTTCTACAATTTTATAGTTATGGAACTGAAATAACTTTTATTTTATTTCTGATTGACTACTCTTACAGTTGGTACCAAAAACTCCCTGTTTACTATTTTTAACAGGGTGAAATAAAATTCCTCAACGAAAATAGAATTTAACTAATTAATATTTCCTAACCTATTAAAGCTATCGATCTCAAAGAGGCTTTAAACAATTCTATGTATTCCAAAATGATTACTGAGCAAATCTGAAGTCACTACCTGTTTTATTCGATTTTGTAGGGCTATGAATTTTGTAAAGTCTTCCAGATTAATGCTCGAGGATGATGCAACAGAAAATACTGCCTTGTTCAGATACTTTCTCAAAACTGTGAAAACCTGATTTCTAGCTTGAATCAACTTAGTAACTGACTTTAAAAATGGTATTGAATGGTTTTTAATTTAACTCACTGTTCTGAGAACAAATTTTGTTACACAGTTACAAAATTTTTAGGTTACCTTACAATAGCCAGGGTGGGCCACTAGTCCCACCCTGGTTCCTTCCCACAAGTAGTCGTGAGAAGAATATATGAAAATAAAAATTACCACTTATAATAATGAAAAACAAATTTGCTCAAAATTTATTTGGAACCCTCATAGACTAGAGCTTACATAAGTTAAGTGAATCTTCAATCATTTTTTCTAGTAAAACTATTATCAACAAGTATTTTTATTAAGTGTCTTTGTTTTTGTCTCACCCTGAAGCTAATCCTGGCTACGCCCTTGCACAGAACACTCATGATACACCACAGATCATAATTTGTACCACCTAAAACCAACAGATATCCCTCATTCCCTATCAATTTCTTTCTTTGTTTCAGAGTTATTTACTTGGTTCTTCACTGTTGGTACATGACCCTAAATTCCTTCCCAGAGATATGACTTCTCTTCTAGAAAAATCTTTTCCATACTCCTCGAGAAAGCTTTTGGAGACCATCTACCAGTAAGAAAAGTGGGAAAGATTGCAATATATGCAAGATTTTCCAATTTACAATGACCCATTCCATCCCTGCCCTTTGGAAAACTGTCCATCATTATGCATGGGTTTAACAGTGTGGACCAGTTTCTTTCACAAGTCAACTGCCTCCATTATCCATACTCTTATAACAGCCTCACCAATATCCAACTGTTCGTCAATCTTGATTGTTTATATGATAATTCTGGAGCTTACAATTCATATCCATAATTACAATAACAGTATGTTGCTAGAACTATGAGAGAATTGGTAACAATCATCACATTTGAATTTTTTGGGACGATAATATACCATAGGAGTCATACATATCTTTAATCTCAGTCTCCAATAATATTCAGCAACAATGTAGTGCAATAAATGCTGTAAAGCAATATTTATATGTAAATTAAAGGTAAAATATACTCACCACTTAGCAAAGTTGAAGGGAGGAGAAAACAACAACTGTGGAGTGTGTGTGTGTGTGTGTCTTTTTTATTTTAAATTGTTGTTGCTCTTCTCCGATAATACTATCAATCCTGTTCTTACCACTTCTGTAAAAGCCATGAGTTCAATTAATTTATTCTTTAACAATTTATGTACTAGATGTTCTTTTATTATTTTCAACTAGCTTGTATTATTTCATCACCCCATATTTCATTATTTGCTCATTAAGAATCAACCATTTAAGCTCAGTTGTGTGGCAGAGTCAACTGTTGACTTCCATGTGGGTCTTGTTATATTATGAATCTTGTTTTCATTGAATTTTTTTTGAACTAATATATTTAAGCAGACTGCTTTCCTTCATTTTTCTAACTAATAGTTTCACTTTTCCATTCTTATTTGAATCTGTATTGCCATATGGTATTTTATGTAATTTGATTATGAAATTCCAATATTATAAAAATAATTGTTTAAAAAACATAAAAACCTCCTACAAAAAAAAAAAAAAAAATAAAAAAAAAAATAAAAAAAAAAAATTAAAATAACTTTATACCTTGCTTAGGAAAAAGTAAATCTAAATAGACAACATTTTACATTACTTTCATTGAAATTTTGACATTAATCAGTTACTTTTGGAGTCGGTGCCAGCTGTCACATCGCGAAGATCGAATTACAGAACTTCTTTTGGCGTTCGAGACGAAACGGGGAGCACGAACAAAAATTCCAATATTTTACAGGATGTCGTGAGGCAGATAGTGTTATTGAGGGAGACAGCTTAGGGAAACAAATTAACAGTATTTTAATCTGCTGCTTGGCCTTATTGGTCATCCAGGCATATCTCTGGTGCTACAGTGTCAGTTGGTAGGTTGCATCATACAGTAAACGATTTACAGTTAGTATAATATCGGCGTATCATCTGTATGTTTCAGTTTTGTTGAAACATGTTTCTAGCATTAATTGTAGGTAAGCAGTAACATGATTTTTTATGTATTATTGTTATTCTTATTGTTTTTATCTTTTTATTTTTCATGCTTTCGCTGGCACCGACTCCAAAAATAACTAATTAATGTCAAAATTTCAATGAAAGTAATGTAAATTGTTGTCTATTTAGATTTACTTTTTCCTAAGCAAGGTATAAAGTTATTTTAAAATTTTTAGTGTTTTTTTTTTTTTTTTTTTTTTTTAAAAAGGAGGTTTTTATGTTTTTTTAAAACAATTATTATATTTTTAAATTTTTAGTGGTATTATAGTTCGTTTGGTATTTTAAATATGCTGCAGCAGTTACCATTTTGCGAACTTCCTAGTAGCTCAGAGATTAAAGCACTTGCTTTCAAAGAAGAATTCTGTCTTTATATACCACAACCACTTACAGAAAGGAGTGAATTTGGCGTTGTGTTAAGGAATGTCAGGCTATGTTTCGATCTTATCATAAAATCTGTTAAAGCTGCTGCTCGATAACCGAAACATGTAACATCTGGGCATTAATACAAACCATATACAGAAATCTCTCTGGAATATATCTGTTTGCTCCGGCATCACACAAAAAATATAGATTTTTAATTGGTTTTCACAATGTGAAAGCTTGGGATCAAAGTTGAAATCTGAAGTACATGTTGAGACATTACAACACATTTATTTTATAAATATTATGCCATGACTTAAAAACAGATTAACTGATTTTGACGGGATTTAAAACTGTGGATTTTTGTAAAGAACATTGGAAATTAATATGGGTGAGGGTAAAGGGGAAGAGGGATTGGGCTTTTGTATACCAAATGTAGACTGCCTTTTCTGATTGATTTAAATTAGACGTGTTTAAATTTCTATTGATATCAGATAAAACTGTAGGTATGTATAAAAAAAACAATTAAAGGGTGTAGAGACGAAGAGTAGTTTGGCTTTTCTAAAGCTAGTGTGGGCAGTATTTTTCTCTTTGTTTTAAAGTATACACATGAAAATTTCCATCGAAACCAGATAAAAACTGTAGCTTTGAGTAAAGAACATTTGGCAAAATTAAATGGGGTAAGGGAGTGAGTGGTAGGGATTTGTAAACAGAATGTAGACACTATTTTTCTGTTTTTTTTTTTTGTTTTTTTTTTTTTTTAAGTATACATGTGCAGTGGTCCATGGAAATCTGATAAAACTGTGGGTATCTATAAAAAACATTGGTAATTAGGAGGGGTGGCGGTAGAAGGGAAGAGGGGTTGGGCTTCAGCAACCTAATTTAAACACAATTGTTCTGTATGTTTTAAAGTATACATGTGCAACTTTCCTTCAGAATCAGATAGAAACTGTAGATTAAAGGATGGAAAGGAAGGAGCGGAGTTTGGACTCTATAAACCAAATGTAGACATTATATTTCTGTTTGTTTTGCAGTATACATGTGCATACTTCCTTCAAAATCAGAAAGAAACGGTAGCTTTGTATAAAGAACATTGACAGTAATTAATGGGGTAGAAAGGGGGATAGGGTTTGCATTTTTGTGAAAGTTATGTGGACAGTATTTTTCTTTTTCTATTTGTTTTAAAGTATACGCATGCGAAGTTCCACCGAATCGAATCAAAATGTGGGTTTTGTACAAATTTTAAGGGAAGGGGACCTAGGGTAGTTTTTTTAATTTTTTGGTCAGAGATCTTATCCATAAAAAATTACATATATATGTTCCAACTTTAATAAAGATTGGTCAAATGGTGTCGACTGTAGCTTTCTAAAAAGAAATTGACAAAAATCAAGGTGGTGGAAAAGGGGAGAGGGGTTCATTTTTTGCAAACTTAGAGTTGGCATCATTTTTCTCTTTGTATTATAGTAAAAATTTGCTAAGTTCTGTCTAAACCGGATAAAAACTGTGGTTGTGTATAAAAATTAAGCAGTTTAATGGGGAGAGGGGGTGGTTTTTGATCTTTTGGTCAGACACCTTCTTTGTGAAAAAAATACATATAAGCACCAACTTTCATGGTAATCGGTCAAATGATTGCGACTGTAGCTTTTTATAAAGATCATTGACAAAAGTTAATGGGTTGACGGAGGAAAGGGGTTGAGCATTGGCAAACCAAATATTGACAGGATTTTTCTCTTTGTTTTAAAGTACACTTGGGCAAAGTTCAGTAAAAATCAGATAGGAAATGTAGGTTTCTACAAAATTAAGGGGTGTAAAGGGAGACATGGGGTGGTTTATTTATTTATTTAATTTTTTTTTGGTCAGAAACCTTCTCCATAAAAAATTACATGTATATGCCAACTTTAATGGAGACCAGTTAAATGTGTCGACTGTTGCTTTGTATAAAAAACATTGGTAAAAATTTAGGGGGTGGATAGGGGGAGAGGGCTTCAGTTTTTTCAAACCAAAAGTTGACAGTATTTTTCTCTTTATTTTTTACTATACCTGTCCAAAGTTTCATCGAAATCGGATAAAAAAATGTGCGTTTGTATAAAAATGAAGGGGTGTAAAGGGGAGAGGGGTGGTTTTTATTTATTTATTTTTTGGTAAGATTCTACATGAAAAATTACATGTATATGCCAACTTTGATGATAATCGGTCAAATGGTGTCGAATGTAGCTTTTTATGAAGACCATTGACAATAATTAATGGGGTGGAAGGAGGGGTGGGGGGATTGAACTTTGGAAGACCAAATATTGACAGGATTTTTCTCTTTGTTTTAAAGTATACATGGGCCAAGTTCAGTAAAAATCAGATAAGAAATGTAGGTTTCTATAAAATTAAGGGGTGTAAATGGAAGAGGGGTTGTTTTCTATTTTGATTTTTTGGTCAGAATCCTTCTCCATGAAAAACTACATGTAATTGCCAACTTTAATGGATATCAGTTAAATGGTGTCGACTGTAGCTTTGAATAAAGAAAATTGGCAAAAATTAAGGGGGTGAATAGGGGGAGAGGGGTTCAGTTTTTTAAACCAAAAGTTGACAGTATTTTTCTCTTTATTTTTGGCTATATATGTCCAAAGTTTCATCGAGATTGAATAAAAAATGTGGATTTGTATAAAAATTAGGGGGCAGAGGGGGGTAGAAGGGGTGGTTTCTCAATTAAATTCATATGGGACCAGTTTGGAGGTATACCCTATCCACCAAAAAAAATTAATTTAAATCAGTTCAAAATTGGTGAAGATATCGCTGGTCATACATACAAAAAAAAAAATAATAATACAGACGAATTGAGAACCTCCTCCTTTGTATGAAGTCGGTTAAAAAAGAAAGAACCTGTGTTTGAGCATTATATTCCTGATATATTATTCATGCCTAAATTCATAGCATGTAGCAAAGGTTGTCTATTAGGACCATTCTGGCAGACAAAAATTCTTACCAATGTAGAAACCACAATTGAAGAGAAATATTCAGAAAACTTCATGATCTTTAATACAAAATTTTGATACTATATGATAGAAAGGGGATTGCAGCATTGCTACATAGTACCACAGACACATTAACATCCTCCTAATTGATGAAAAGACTATTGCGTCAATATTATTGTGTTTCTGTCATTAATTCTGCTGTTCAAAGTACCTTCTCATGATTATTCTTGTTTCATTCAATCAGAGTGAGCATTTTTTTCCCCCCTTGCTGTTATTGGTATTGGAAAACTGGTAGTGTCTATGTCCTGATATGTTTCATAAAATGAATTACTTCTGTTATTCATTTTGATCATTGTATTGTAGCTTTCATATGATTTTAAGTGGCAAGTGAAAAGAAAGATCTTCCGTTAATCACTCCTGGTCTTACCCACCTCTGTACAAGCTATGAGTTCAATTAAATTATTCTTTAAAAATTTATTTACTAGATGTTCATTTATTATTTTCAACTAGTTTGCATTATTTCAAGAGTTATAACTGTTTTCATACTTCATGATCATACTTCATTATTTGCTCATTAATAATCAACAATTTCTTATATTATTGCGCTAACAGATGCTATTTATTATTCAGAGGAGATATATATAATACTTATTGTTTATATTATATACATTTTGTCAATTCATCCGACATATATGAGAAAATTTCCCTTTTTGTTAAGGAATTTATGCTTATATTTTTTAAACCATATGTCACAAGTATTTTTTTGCATTAATCTTTCGTGGACCCATTAATGTATCTGCACATGTTAAGCCACCTCCACATTGAATTGGGGAGGTACAATGGGAATGGGTTGGAGTCCTGGTCCCATGTACCAGCTGTCCTGATATACTTTCAGGCTGTTTAATATAATCACCTAGGTGAATGGGGGTGGTCCCCAGTTTCCATCCCATAAACTACATATTTCACAAACAAAAATACAACTTTGCTGCACAAGTTGCACAGTTTGAAGGTAGATGGAAACAGTTAAGCTGCCCCCATGTCAACATATTCCTTACGGCAAGTGGGAGAGCTACAAATCTGTCACTGAAAGTAGCATAGTGACAGCATTTCACATTCCTAGACATTGTGTCAGCATCTCAGAATTTGTTAAATTCTATTTCGTTTGCTATGAGGCATGGGGAACGGGCATCATAGAGGAACTGATACTGCAGCTGATAGCCACATACAGGGCAATTTAAAATCTAAAAATGAACTAAACAATATAAGTTCAACCTTAAATAAACCATAAATAAGAGAGAAAAAAATATTGTTTAAACAAACCTAAATCACGGCAATGAAGCATAATCCAGCCTGTTAAGCACTTAACTTTGGTACATGACAATATCACCATTTTACAACACTTTCTGACACAGCAAAAAACATTTATAATAATAATTAAACAATAGAAACTAAATTTTGCAGTAAATAAAATATGATAAATAGTTTCAGGCAATTTAAAAATAAGAAAAAACAAGTTTTAAATGTATTTAAATAAACTAGCAATTTCAAACGTTCATAACAACACAATTAAAGGATTTCGGATACCAGCAGATAGTGTAATTAAAACTTAAATTCTCCCTGTATATCATGTTGAAATTTCTAGGAGTTCTGTACAGTTAATCAATCCTAAGATAAATTTCTAAACAAATTGCATCTTATTTGGCACACTGCCTGCTTATACGAGGGCTGTCCAGAAAGTAACAGACGTTTTGACCTGGTGCAACAATGGGTGCTCCTAGCGCCGCCATCTTGGCGTCAGACTGTTCATACATTCAGTACGCAACCAGCCGTGGTAGTTTGCACATCGTTCCTATCGTACTTTGAATACAGTAGAGTGTTAAAATGAGCGCTGCAATTAAAAATCCCGCCAGTTGTGAAGTGCGAGTTGTAAAACGGTTTTTGT
Organism: Vandiemenella viatica; assembly: GCA_031002005.1. NCBI lineage: Eukaryota > Metazoa > Arthropoda > Insecta > Orthoptera > Morabidae > Vandiemenella > Vandiemenella viatica. The sequence goes on along the minus strand of JARYHS010011408.1, from coordinate 162,185,293 downwards.
TGGCGAAAAATCACAAACCAATTGAAATTTATCGCCAGATTTGTGATGTGTACGGCCAAGGAATAATCATTGAAAGCCGAGTGAGGCAATGGTGCATTGATTTTAAAAATGGTCGAACCAATGTTCACGATGAGGACCGCATGGGTAGGCCTAGTGTTGTGAGTGATGAACTGGTGGTGAAAATCAACGAAAAAATCCGTGAAAATCGTCGTTTCACGATTACGGAGATTTCAGAACATTTCCCCCAAATTTCCCGGAGTTTAGTTCATGAGATTGTGGTTGGTAAACTTGGTTACCACAAATTTTGTGCCAGGTGGATTCCGAAAATCTTAACAGAAGACCACAAAAAACAGAGACTGACGTTTCTGGAAGACTACGCCAAAACTGGAAACCAAGTTATCGATCGTATCGTAACTGGCGACGAGACTTGGGTAGCCTAAAGCACGTCACCTGTGAAACAAAACGGCAGTCTATGGAATGGGGACACACGCATTCGCCCAAGAAACCGAGGAAGTGTCTGCAAACGCTGTCAGCAGGAAAAATTATGGCTGCTGTGTTTTGGGATGCTAAGGGTGTGATTCTCGTTGAATTTCTTGAACGTTGCCAAACAATCACTTCAGAAAGGTATTGCGAAACACTCAGAACATTAAGACACGCGATACAAAACAAGCGTCGGGGAAAACTCAGTGAGAAAGTTTTGTTTCTCCACGACAACGCTCGTCCACACACGGCCAATCGTACCCAAGAGCTCTGGGATGGTTTTGGATGGGATGTTTTCAATCACCCGCCGTACAGCCCTGATTTGGCACCGAGCGACTACCACCTGTTCCCGGCGATGAAGACGTGGCTCGCAACACAACGGTTTGAAACTGACGCTCAACTGCATGCCGGTGTAAACCAGTGGTTGAAGTCTCAGGCGGCAAATTTCTACAGAGAGGGTATCGAAAAGCTTGTACCACGTTATGATAAAGTGCCTTAATTTAAATGGCGATTATGTTGAAAAATAGCCTAAGAGTTTACCTCTAAAATGTATATAATAAAAATCATTTTTTTTTTCACTTTGTTTATTTTTTATTACAAAACGTCTGTTACTTTCTGGACAGCCCTCGTATTAATTATCATAGTCAAAGTAAATAAAATCGGGGGAACAAAACACTTGTAAAACATATAATAGAGATCACAGTATACGGTGCTAAAAACCGTTTTCCAAAATAGGCATTACTTTAACTGTAATTTAATAAAATAGGAGTTTTTTCAATGTGGCATGGACAGGAAGAAAAGGGATATTTCGATAATTGTTTCGTAAACCAACCACAGCATCCAGAAACAAGATAGAGATAGTTTTGGAAAGTGGAGCAGCTGTAGAAATTTCTGACATAGGTTTCTAAACCCAAAATAGAATATTCCCGCAAAATGTTGGGATCAGGGGAAACCCCTCTCCTCCTCCAAAAGAGTAGGGATACATGAAATCATATTTTAAGTTTTTACAGCCAAATCGTTGTGTTCACGATAAAAGTCAAAAGGGAGAAAGTTGTTTATTATGCCTGTCTCTCAATGATATTAAATTCTGAGAGTTCTTCAGTGTGTATTTTCGCTGCACTACATTTGGGGTGTCATGTGACTTAGTAGATCATATAGGGAATTTTCCCTCATTTTTAGCCAGTTCTCGGTGGTCAGTCAAGTGGTGTAGGCATGTTGCTTGACGGAGCGAGAAAGTCCTTCTCGGCTCTTGTAATTAGTTCCAGGCACATGTTCTTGGGGATAAAAGCCACATAGGGCTATTTGGGGAGAAGAGGGGGTTCACAGGAGGCCAAAATGGAGCTATGTGGTTTATGCACACTCCCTTATAATGACATGCTCATATGACATAAGCATAGTCCATAAAAATTTCCAACTCCGCTCCCACTTTTATGGGATCTGAACTCAGAAGCCCTAGTTTTATAGAAAAGCCCCTTAACTACCAAGTTATCACACTGCTGTTGTTTAAATAGTGAGAACTGGCCACAATTTTGCACTTCATAGCTTATTAGTTCAAAGCTTAATTACTTAAAAATATTTTTCTAACAGTTCTTGAAGGCTGATTTTTTTTAGAGAAAAAAAAAAGAGAAAAAGAAAAAAGACTATCACAACACCAAATAACAAACTGAGGAAAAGATAGATTGCAAGGGTTTTTTTTTTAATTTCTAATAACACAAAGATAAATCTTTAAACCAAAAGAATAAAATTTGATAATTCCACACTGAAATTTCACAATAATCCTTACCCCACAATACAGTAGTATGATGTAATGCGAATGTTCCATATTATAATATTCAGTTTAAAAAATTAAGGATGGAGGCTTCAAACAGTAGAATGGGAAACAGACCAGTGAGAGCCTTTGTTTGTGTTTGGTACACCCTAAGACACCAGTTTGGTGACAAAACTGGTAGCCATATCTGCAGGATGACTTGGTAAAGTGTTTGTTTTTGTTTGTTTGGCAATGAACATTAAGCGATCCAGATGTGCCAGCTACAATGAAAAACAGTCAAACAGACACTTTGGTTGATATATCAATGTCACTCTTAAAAATTGATATATGAAGTGCACAAGCGATATAGAATTATATGGGAAGAGGGAGTCGTCAATGACATAATATGTGGGCTGTCCAATGAAGGGGGAGGGATTCTTGAGGCATATGATGAATGAATGGGTGTTGCAAGTTCTCTCCAATTAGCGAATTGGTTAGTAAAATGTTACTAATTTTATAAATAATGTGTCGCATGTGGGGCAACACAAGAAAACAGGAAAGATAGACACCATGGATTCACTGACTGAAGGACCAGGGCATTTTTGAAGTGACCTGAGGACTTGCTTGGAGGGTCAGGAATCATTCGTGGCTGCCTCCCAGACCTGCAGTGTACAGATGACCACAATGCGTCACAGTCCATGTTAAGTCTTTTGGTTAACTTAGTATATTTTTGTGATCATGTCTTCCAGTGACTGGTGCTGCACTGCTGCCTGATTGACTGCAGATCACAGTAAAGACAATTTACATCTAATCATTTTACAATGTATGGTTGACTATATGACACTCACTGCCCTATAACACCTTGAGCAAAAAAATTTGGCTGATAAGAGTCTTGTGTTCTATTAAAGCCTGGATCCTAAGTTAAGTCATGTGCAGTATGATAATCCTTTTGATGAGTAATTCTGCATTAACTGCTGGACCAGGATTCAAATAAAAGAGTAAGATGAAATGTATTTTGGAGTTAGTTTTGTATGAATAATTGCTTATTTTATTTGTTCATTGTCAAGTAACTTGGTGAACTTTAATTGTTAAATCAGTAACTTGATGATGATGCTTATCATTCATTTTGATAGATAATTCTGTATGCTGTAATGACCAGGGGCAGTGCTAGGAATTTCGGGCCCGGGGTAAAATGGGCGACCTTTTTTTTTTTTTTTTTTTAGCTCTTAAAAAATGGCCAGGTGATAATGGGCATATTCTTGGTTTCATGGCCTGAGGGCCCCTATAGTCGGTGATCGGGCCCCCCATCAGCCGGCGGGGCCCGGGTACTTTTGACCCGTTTAACCCCCCCCCTAACGCCGGCCCTGGTAATGACTCTATTAATTAATTTAGGGCATTGATGTTTTCTTGTAAAATATTTCTGATCGTTTATTTTTACTAATGGACTGAATAAATGAAAAGGTTATGACATCCCTAGATTATGATAGTGATTCTAAAATAAATAGTCACCCTACTCATCAAATATTAATCTAATTAAAATAACTTTTATTCGCAAAATAATTAAAACAGTAGGGCGCTAATGACCTCGTTGTCGACGCGCCCTAAAGCCACAACAACAACAACAATTACTACAGTTAAACCCAGAAATTACCAGTTACACCTCAATACTAATAAACTTAATCAGGAAGGCCAAGAACATGTACGTGCTGGAGAAATAACGAATTCCTTTAATGAAACCAATCTGAAATGTAAAAAATAAGAATATATACAAAAGATGAATTTGTGCATAGTGGAATTGAGAAATCAGAAAACTGAAAGGAAGGGATGGTGTTGAGACTTATATAGATAAGGATGGAGAAGAAGTTACTGAGGTTTTGAAAAAGACAGAGATTTTTAGTTAATGGTTTAGTAAGAGCATTAGCGACAATGAATCAGAAACGGGAGGGTCTCACTTGGAGAATGACCTTAACAACACAATTAGAAAGTAACAGACCAAAAAATTTGTAATTTATCCTGAGGATATCATGAAGGAAGTAAGATAGCTGAACAAACATTAATGGGCTGGTGTAGATAATATTACTACAGATTTCTTAAAGATAGCCGGATGTGACATTGTACCTTATCTTGAAATATTATTTAAATTGGGTCTGGATACTCGCTGCTTACCACAGGACTGGAAATATGCAATAGTAATGCCAGTACATAAAGGAGGGGTGAGAAATAGAGTCGAAAAATATAGACCAATCAGTTTGACATCAGTGGTAGGTAAATTAATAGAGAGATTGATATGCAACCACATCAGAAATATATGTGAGACACGTAAGTGGTCTTCAAGTAGGGAACATGGCTACTACAATAAGCAACTAAAGGTTGATTATGATTATAAGGTAGGGAAAGAATTGCTTGTTGAAGACTTGAAATGTAAATATCTGAACATTACGTTTGATAGCAAGCTTAACAGGGCAGGACACAATGGCCAATTAGTAGGAAAAGGTTTCAAAGCTCTGCACTTGTTGGGGAGAATGATGAGGGGATGTATGAGAGAAGTAAAGGAATTGGGTTACAAAACTTTGACCAGACCATTGCTTGAATATGGTAGTGTAGTATGGGACCCACATTTGGAGTATCAAATACAGGAGTTGGAGAGGGTGCAAAGGAGGGTAGCTAGATTTGTTTCTGGAAATTGCCACAGAATGCAATCAGCTATTGATATGATAGAAGATCTGGAATGGGATTAATTGCATGACAGAAGGAGGCTGAAGAGGGCCATGGGATTATACAAGTCCTATATTGGTGATGAGGCATGGAAATGTATTCGTGTAAGAATTAAAAGTAGTACATGGAAGCGAAAAGATGACCATGACCACAAGTTGGCACTCGATTTCAGGCACAAGGGTGTGGGAAGATTCTCTTTTTTATGTAAAGGTGTCAGAGATAGGATTAAGTTACCAGTAGATATGATGAATAAACATTGAAAGAATTTAAAGTTAAAATTTATAGAGGGCAAATGTAGATGGGGTGCAGGAAAGGGGGAAGTTGGGTGTGCAGGGAAATTGCCACCAGAGCATGCGCTCCATTGCAATTTCATTAAACATTATTAAATATTAATATATAATAAGAGATCTGTGTGGGTTGTGGACTCAAAATATAAAAGATGAATTTGTGCATAGTGGAACTTAGAAATATATAATAACAGATCTTTTTGGATTGTAGAGATATTAAGAATATAAAAATACCTTCAGCTGGTTTCCTTGGGGTTCTTCAGACTGGTTTTACATAAATATTTGGATTAAGTTGACACAATTAAAACCCAGAAAATTGTATAGTTGTGTATAGCAAGCAATTTACTGAAAAAAGTGATCTGAAATTATAAATCACAAACTTTCTCATATTTGCAGTGAATCCATAGTGAAAGGAATATTTAGAGATAAACTAAAATATGCAACTGTAAAACAATTTTTAAAAGGAAGATGTGAGATTTGAAGAGAATTAAGTATTCATTTCTATACTTCAAACATTTTAAAAATTTCTGAAAATATTACGTATTACAGAGTGATGAAACATATAATATTCGTACTGCTTCAGAATTTGTTCTCCAGAGAACCCCATCTACCAATATGATTTCAAATTTACTTACTGGTACCATAACATATTTCAGGAACTGAATGATGAAAGGTGTATGTTATGGAGGAATTATATTTTGTGGTCTTAAAAAAATTGTTTATATCTAATAATACTCACAGTTCTCGGCAGCGGAAAAAAATATGTTGATATATCAAATTTGTTAAAATCAATTATTTAGATATTTTGTGAAAGATGGCTGTAGTTTTTCTGTAAATTTCATCAATTTACTTATCATTTTAAATTTTTAAAGAATTTTCAGAGCTGTAGCTTCAAAAATTAAGTGGCACGAATTATGTTTATATGTTTTTTTTAACAAATTGTGAAACAAAAATGAATATTTAATTACTCTGAGAGTCTGCATTTTATCAACTTTTATCGGACACCTGTGATGATAGTCTAAATAAAATGTTTGCTCCAATGCCTGCTAAATCTTATATAATTTTTACTCTCCCCTTGTGTTTTTCATCCTCCCTCCCCCACCCCTTAAAGTTAAAGAACTAAGGTAATTCATTGTTACATTTTTCTAACAGTTCAGAAGTTATGAGGATTAAATGGACAGATAGGAAGACAGATGTAAGAATAAATCTTTAAAGGCTATGTTTTTCATTTAGAAAATATAGTCCTAAAAGTATTTGGAATGAAAATTGTAACATAAATATTATAAATATTGGTAACAATGGAAGGAAAGAACAGCCATGAGGCAATATTTATATGGAAAGGATAGATAAAATACACCCAACACTCACTAAAGTTGAAGGGAGGAGGGCAGCAGCAACACAAAACAGAACACAAACACAGAAAATACAATACTTCAGGTTAAACCCTTTGTCAAGTTAAAAGAAGTAAGTGGCTGAGCTCGCGCAAGCCTTGCAGTCACTGCAGCCACTCGTAGAATGAAATTGACTATCGGAGGTGGTGGGGGAGAAACAATAATATAACCACAAGTATAAATAACAAGAAAGATTAAAATGGGAGATAATAAAAATAACAATTGAAAAAATAATATAACAAAATAGTAAATACCAACCGAAAGCTTAGGGAAGGAAATAAACAACGCGGCAAAACCCGAAACTCAATTAATCATGAACAAAGATGGCCATGGAAGTCTGAGGAATCATTTAAAATAGTAAATAAGTTTAAAAAATGATTTTTTTTGTAATAAGGTCTATAAATTTACATGAATCTATTGTGCTGGCCAGTGATGGGTGTACAGAGTAAGGATAAAAGATATTATCGGAAATTAAGGCCTGGGGGATGTCTAGTCTGCAGGATGTATTGATATGCCAAGTCCCACCTGTGGAGTTCAGATTGGGAGGTAGTGTCTGCAAGTAGTCTAATGACTCTGACTGTGAAGTAGTTATTAAGGTCACAAGTGTTTTGAGTACTGGCATGGTGAGCAACAGGTAGGTCCAGGTTTTGGGAGTAAACTGTTTGTCTGTGACCATTCATTCTGATCAGGCCCGCCGTAAGCGGGCGTGCAAGACGTGCACCGCACGCGGGCGGCACATCAAGGGGGGCGGCAAAACGAATGATCGACAGTCGCCGCCTGGCGATAGTTGCCACTCCATTGTCACCGCAACGAAATTTGCAGCGTATAATGTAGCCGCCGACCTTTTTTCTTTCTTTTTCTTTTTTCTTTTTTTTTTTAGCTCAACAGCTGCTTCGGGCGGTCGGCGATACTCGAGATGGCAACAATGGGGGCGGCAAATAATGTTCGAAGGGGCGGCAATCTCAGTTTTTTATTACCCGGTTCGGAAATTTCCTAGATCCACCACTGGCTGTAGTTAGACAGGGGGCGGCATAATCGGGATTGCACGCGGGCGCTCTAACAGCTAGCAGCGGGCCTGATTCTGATGGATAATGAGTTTGAGGTCAGGCCAATGCAGGAACATAGACAGTGGAGGCAGGAGAGCTAGTATATAAGATGGGTGGTTGTACAAGTGGCATGACCTATTATGGGGTAGGTTTCACCAGTAGTAGGGTTGCAATAGGTAGGGGCAGGTGGATGCATACTGCACATTCTGCAACGGGGTCTCTTACAAGGGATGGTTCCAAACGGTGGTTTAGGAGCATCAGTAGTTCGATATTTATGTACAAGTATATTTTTTAGGTTAGGCAATCTGCTGAAGGTGACACGGGGTGTGGTGGGAAGGATAGTTGGAAGAATGTGCCACATTTCAGGAAATGATGTGAGGAAGCCATTGCTCAATTGAAGAATTTGGTTTAGCAATTCCAGGCCAGGGAAGGACTGGGTGTGAAAAAAAGGATTCTGATTGGTTTTGGGTTGTTTGTGTTGGTGTGGTGTGATGGACAGTTCTTCACTCTTGATGACTCTTTTTGGACTAATTCTGGAGGATAATTGTGGTTTATGAGTGAGTGGGTCAGGTTGTTGAAATAGAGAGTAAAGGATTTGTGATCAGAGCAGATGTGTTTGCCTCGAATGGCTAGGCTGTGTGGGATGGAATGTTTCATATTATATGGGTGGCACCTATCAAAATGGAGATATTGTTGTAGGTTAATGGGTTTTATGTGGACAGAGGTGTGTAAGTGACCATTCTGTACAGAGATGTCCACATCAAGGAAAGTTATGTCAGTCTGAGAGTAGGACCAGGTGAAGTTTAAAGAAGAGAAGTTATTCAGTGAGTTCAAGAATGAGGTTTTCACCATGGGTCCAAATCATAAATATGTCATCTACATACTTGAACCACACGGTGGGTGGTAGGGTAACCTTTTGAAGAGAACATTCCTGTAGTCTTCCCATGAAAAGGTTGGCATAGGAAGGTGCCATGCGAGTGCCCATAGCAGTGCCTCGTATCTGATAGTAAACCTGATACTGAAAGGAAAAGAAATTTTTGGTAAGGATGAATTGAGCCAAAGAAGTGAGGAAATGAGTGATAGGTTTCTTTTAACTTGAAAAATGGTTTAACCCAAAATATTGTATTTTCTGTGTTTGTGTTTTGTTTTGTGTTGCTGAACTTGCTGCTGCCCTCCTCCTTTCAACTTTGGTGAATGTTGGGTGTATTTTATCTATCCTTTCCATATAAATACTATAAATACCTAGTGATAGTTTGATGATGGTAAGGAAAAGAAATAGTGCTAATTCAAAATGAAGGTATGCTAAATTACTTTTGTATACAGCTTTCCCTAACACTTTAAACAGTTCAATCAGAACTTTTACTAGTTTATGGCTAGCAAGTATTTTGGTTTGGGGGTGGGGGGAGGCTTGAGCGGATTTTGGGGTGGGGGGGCTTGAGAGGTTTTGTTTGGGGGGGGGGGTGAGCGGATTTTGGTCTGGGGAGGGCTTGAACGGATTTTGTTTGGGGGGCTTGAGTCAGATAAGGGTACGCTTTATAGTCATATCTTAAAAATTATGACATCAGATCCAAATACTTTTTTGGGGGGGGGCTTGAGCCCCCTAGACCCCACCCCTTGGATCTGCCATTGGCTAGCAACCTGCTATTTTTTAAAAAATTAAAATTTATCTGTAATAATTCACGAAATGTCCAATCTCAAGTGTAACATTTTAATGCAATAATCCCCTAAATGCATGCATGGTAAGTTGAAGCTATGTATGTAATATTGTAGCAATAAGTAATTCTTTCAGCTTTCTATAACTGTTGCTACAGTTACTAATGATTCACATTCTGTTTCAAGTTTGTCATTATAACACAAGGACATAGGTTTCTCCGCAGGAGAAGAAACATTATCATATTTTTAATGAAATTATGAACAAGTTTTATGTTGATGTTTGATCAATTAATTTGTGTATGTGGGATTAAGTGTAAGGTTTGGCCACAAGAATGCAAAGAATTTATCTTCAACAAATCTGAGAATACAAGGAACCATGTCCTCTGTAATGATCCTGATTGCCCCATCCTTTTCTCCTAAAACTGTGCCATGGCCTCTTTTACAGATACTGCTGGGGTAGCTGAAAGCTGCAACTCACCAGACAGATTTCTGAATCAGGCATTGAGACCATTTTGTGCATACAATATTTATACAGGATTGATTCATTTATTCCCAACAGCGAAATAACAGCTGTCGCATATGATCTGTTTTGTTTTAATGTTTGCCTAAACACAATGCTTTACTTCAATAGAAAACTCAGTGCTAAGTATCTAAAATCAAATTTCTAGCTCCACTCACAAACCTCTCTCACAAGCAATAACTTTCAGATTTGTTTACTAGCATATTTCCCTCACGACAATCCTACCACTGTTCTTATCAGCAGCTAATATAGATAAAACATCTCCCACCAACTGGTGAACTCACTATTCCCTACTGGCCATTATAGCCTCACTAGAACTGACTTTGATACCATTGTCTCAGCTAGATTCTAAGGCCAGCTTTCATTGCTTAAAATCAACTCAGTGCCTACACAAATGTCGCCATTGGGTCCAGCAAGTCTTGCTAATATGTCTCAACTAGTTTTATCTTTCTATGGCTGTGGCAGGTTGACAGATTATAACTCTGCTCAAAGAGCCTAGATATCAAATTCCTAGGGAACTGCACTGACAAGTAATTATCAGGTCCGGAACACCTGACAGAACTTGCAAAAAATCCAAAGGTGAGTGCCATACAGTAAAAAAACAATCAAAATATGCCCATCACTTAAACAATAACAGAAAACAAGAACAGATGATACAAAAAGCAACATCCTTAAAGAGTGAACAACTAAATTGCAAAGTATGATGAGATTCTAAAAGATAAACTTTAAACTTAGTAGAAACTTAATATTTGCCAATAGATACTGAGCATTTAACCTCAAAAATAATAATAACACTCAAATCAATACAATTTCAACAACCCGTAAACTGAATGTAAACACCCTGTTATTAGAAACAAAAGTATCAAATATTTGATACTACCGCAAACTATGTATTACCTAAATAATTATGAAAATTAAACTGTTTTTAAACACTGAAAAAAAGATAGCATATGGAAAATAGTCTATCAGTTAGCAAAGAGAGCCAGAAGAACACACAAAATCACAAACACATTTTACAATATTTTAGTTAATAACCTAACTCATATAGGAGGTGAGACATGACAGGGAAAAGGTTTGTATGCATCCAAATCTACCATGTGAGCTATGTCCAAAGACACTTAAGAAAACATAAGGGGATATATCTCCAGGGAAATTGATTGAAGGGTTCAAAATGATCTCATTAGGACAAGTGAGGCAAAATTGATAGTGTAGCACTAGATCTATCATAGGTTTTTGACAGAGTGAGCCATAAAATGGTACTAAATGAGGTAAAAAGTATTGGAGTGGATGAGAAAGTGATTTGCCGGGTAGAAGAATTTATAAAACGTAGTAAACTCGAAGATAGGGTAGGAAATACAGTATCAAAAGATGTGGAACTAAAAATGGGTGTGCATCAGGGTAGTGTATTGGGACCATTACTATTCCTTATTCTAATCAATAATTGTGTTGATTGTTTGTTATCAGATTGTTTGCAGATGATCTAATGCTATCTAAAAGGATCAAAATGGCAGATGACTGTAAACAGATGTAGGGTGATCTGGATGATCTGGACAGGATATCTAGTTGGACTGGTAAACATGGAACAGAGATAAATGCAAAGAAGAGTCAGCTTATTAGATACACAAATAAAAAACTAAAGTTTGATTATGATTATAAGGTGGGGATAATTGATTGTTAAAGACTTGAAATGTAAATGTCTTGGCATTACATTTGATAACAAGCTTAACTGGGCGGGATACATTGGTCAGGTGGCAGGAAAAGGTTTCGAAATTCTGCACTTGTTGGAGAGAGTGATGAAGGGATGTACGAGAGAAGTAAAGGAATTGGGTTACAAAACTTTGGTAAGACCATTGCTCGAATATGGTAGTGTAGTATGGGACCCACATTTTGAGTATCAACAGAGGCGGCCCTAGCAATTTTTTCAGGTGGTGCGAGATCTCATCGTGGCGCCCCAAATGAGCAATCGTTTATTCGTGATTAAGGTGTCCATATAAATATACCAAAGATAACACAGTTTTTACATCCTACTAATATTATAAAAGTAAAAGTTTATTTGCTTCGATGTTTTTACTGTTTCACGTCGAAACTACTGAACTGCTCGGGATAAATTTGGAATAATGTATTATCCATCAACTTTTATCCCAAATAGCACTTCCCGTGGGATTCGAATATGAATGCTTTGTGAATTCCACTTGAGCAAATTCTCGGGCAAAAGATTTTATATATGATAGTAAATCAAACCTCGGAAAAATTAGTATAGGATAGCAGTGGCATTAATGAGAAACAACTGTAAAAAGAAATACTGCATGTTCGAAAAGTTATTTAAGCTACTGTGGTGAACACAATGCTCTTTTCACTTACACGTCAAATTCACAGTTTTTAATAATTTTTTAAAAATATATAAAATTGAAAATATATGAATATTAAAAATTTCCACTTTTAATACCGAAAAATAAACGTTACCAAAATTTTGCCAGAACCCTCGCAGACTAATGATTAATGCTTAAATAGGTTAAATTCGTGTATTTTTTCCCAGGTAAAACCATTTTCAACAAGTAGTTTTCATTGTTTTTGCCTTATTCTGAAGCTAATCCTGGCTATGCACTTGGAAATTTGCGCTAATAGAGTGACCAACGAATTCTTTATTGCATCGACCATATGCTAAAACACGTTCATTGTAAACAATTCTTCTGGATCTGTTGGTATCTAATTTACGGCTCATACTCAAAAAATCTTTACATATTTCGGCATCTGACTGGGTTAATAATAGAAAATTTTCAATCTGAGAATCAACTTCACTACTTGTCTGTTATCAGAGCTGGCACTCTTTCTCAAATTCCGAGCTGGGGTGGAAGGGGATATTCTATACTGACCTGTTGAAATTTGTTTTAACTGCTTCGTTATAATGTCCTCTTCACGTTCTGAACTCTCCTTTCTCGGAGAAGTCGCCACGAATTAAGATAAAAAATGCCGAAATGTGAGACGCTCCGCAACCGCGAAATGTTATGCAAAAACGAAACAAAAATTATCTGTACAGGGATCATATCAACCTAAACAGGTTCGTTTAGTCATAGTGATCGTAATTAGATTGAAATTCGGCCTGGACCAAGAATAAAAAGTTTACAGGAAATTCGTTCTCCGTTATCCATCTCAGAAACGTAAGCAATCTTTGACTGCTTGTATCGATTCTAAGATGGCTAGCCTGCGGATAAAAATTTTCTATCTGTTAATTTCGTGTGACGTTTTACAACGAAATGTATCTAAAACAGCAAGAAAATATTACTCAAAGACTTAACCATCATTTCAAAAGATTGTAATTGGTTTTGAGCTCCTGCGGCATCTAATAGCTGCGCGTCATTCTCACATTTCGGTATTTTTAACTTATTCGTGGCGACGTTTTAGAGAAAAGAGAGTGAAAAAAACTTGAAGAGGACATTATAATGCAGCAATCAAAAAAATATTTCAACAGGTCAGTACCAGTTTCGGGGCGGTGGAGACTATCCCCTTCCACTCCCAAGCTGTTTTTCAGCAACTGTGAAGAGTTTCATAAGTCTACTTTCAGTCTGCATAGCTTTTGTTTATAAAGTTTACTTGAAACAATGTATTATACCAAGTCACCACTGTAATTATGAACTCAAATTGCTCCATGATATGGCTAATTGACAAGGCATCTGGTGCTGCAACTGAATAATTCGTTTCAGAAGGGCTTCACGAACTGAAGAGTAGTGATAACGAATTGTAGCGATGCTAGAAACTATTCTTGAAACGAATTTCGCAAATTTTTTTGGCGGTATTCCTTCTAAGTGTTTGAATACCACTTCCCACCGCTTCTTTTATCGAGAGAATAAAACAAATATTCTTCAATGAAATCCGGACAAGGAAACAGATTTAACTGATGTTTTGGCGGCACTTGCTATTACCAGATTTAATGACAGTTACATTGATTAAAAAATGCTCGAAGATGCTGGTTCAGAATTTTGCTTTGGACACATTTGTTTCCTCGTACCAAATTGGATCCACTGTCATATCTTTGGCCTTGACAAACGTTCATATCCAAATCGAACTTTTGCAAAGTATCAATGATAAACAGGGCAGCGAGTCCGGCTCCCAGGTGCCAAAGAGTCACTTTCCGGATTATAAGTACAGCGAAATACTCACGCACTTAGACTTCGTCTTAATTGGTGTCAGGAAAATGATGTCAAAGATAATTGTTCGACGTGACTTATATCAGGAGCTCAATTCAGTATGATGGAAAAGTATTTAGATGACCTAACCATAGTCAAAATTTTATTTCGAACTTCATTCGTTTGAATACATTTGACAATATAATAAGACATTAGTCTCGTTATTAGCAATACGACGGAGATGCTCCATCATCAAGGATCATGTACCCAGGAAGTTACCATCATTAGAAGTATTTCAGATCCAAAGCTTGTTTTGAACAATACATCATTCATTAGAGGATAGCAATCCACTATGATTTTTCGTCTTCAGTCTGTATTTACAAATACTTGTCTATTGAAGTTATTTAATGGATTCAACGCTTCTATACAACTGAGCGTGGTATGATTATGATCTGGGGAAGTTTCGTGAATTTTGAAACGCTCAGATTAGTAACTCCAGTCAGGGCCGGCGCTAGGAATTTCGGACCCGGGGTAAAATGGGCGACCTTTTTTTAAAATGTTTTTTAGCTCTACAAATTGGCCGGGCGACAATGGGCGGATCCTTGGCTTCATGGCCTGAGGGACCCTACAGTCAGTGATCGGGGTCCCCCAACAGCCATCGGGCCCGGCTCCAGTCATCGAATCCTTCTTTTCCCAAATAAAAATGAGATCTTCTGTTGAATAAATAACATATAAACAATATACTTCATCCGCAGATTTAGAATAAACAAGCTATCTACTTCTATAAGTTTCTTCATTTGGTGTTTCTCTTTGAAAATATGTATTCGAAAAATGAAGTCCATGATTTTTTGGGAGGATTTTTTCGTTGCTTGAATAATTATTTCATCTCTGCCAGCACAGTCAATAAACGACAATTTTGAAATATCGTCATAATTTGTACTTTGAAAAGGCGACGGTGGTGGTATGTCTTGTATACCCACATCTTTTGAACAGCAGACGACGTTCCAGCCATTGATAAATCTTCTCGCACATGCTGCTCTTTATAATGAGCCTCGTCTGAATAACTTTCATTAAAAGTTTCCTTCCGCCTCGTGTTGAACTAGTTCTGTGTCAGCAATTTTGAAGCGTTTTCAATTTCGTCTTGGTTTTGTTTTCTTCTTAAGCATTGTGCACCATAAAAAAAAAAAAATCTTTTAGGTTAGCGACATGTGTTGTCTGTAAAAGCCAGATAAGCTTTGTAAATATTTACGATACCAACGTTAATAGTAATTACTGAGGATCTAATATGATAGAAAGAGATAAATAGGTTGAATCTCGCCCCGTGCACATGTACCCGCATGCATGAACTTCAAGACTACAGCTGAAAAGGCAGGAAACAGGTGCGGGAGGCGCGACGCGGCACGGGAGGGTGCCAACTTTGGAACGAGTTGTGATTTCCATGATTCGAATAACTCGAACTGACTCGAATTGACTCTATTCTATGTTAACATACGACTATGCATTAAGCTGAGACTCTTATTCTTATAAACTCTTCTGGATGATGTGTGTTAAAAGCTGGGTTATAATAGAATTTATTTTTCATTTTTTGCGCAGACGATCTATCTCTGCCTTTTCGGCGCCCCCCATATGTCAGCGCCCGGTGCGGTCGCACCGCTCGCACCGCCCTAGGGCCGCCCCTGAGTATCAAGGAGTTTGAGAGGGTGCAAAAAAGGGCTGCCAGATTTGTTTCTGGAAATTATCATAGAATACAATCAGTAACAGATATGAAAAAAGAGCTGGGTTGGGGTTCATTGCAAGACAGGAGGAGGGTGAAGAGAGTAATGGGAGTGTACAAGGCATATCTTGATGATGAGATATGGAAATATATTGGTGTGAAAATAAAAAATTAATGCATGGAAGGGAAAAGATGACAATGACCACACAAGCTGGAATTCGATTTCAACCACAAGGGTGTAGGAAGATTCTCTTTTTTAGGTAAGGATGTAAGGGATTGGAATAAATTACCAAGGGAAATGATGAATAATATACCAAAAACATTGAAAGAATTTAAAGCTAAAATTTGTGGAGGGGAAATGTAGGTGGGTGCATGAAAGGGGGAAGATGGGTGTGTAGGGAAATTGCCATCGGAGTGTGTGCTCCACTACACTTTAATTAAATATTATAAATACTCCTGAGTAGTTGAAGTAAGGAAGTGTTTCC
>JARYHS010011408.1:162118597-162168131 GCA_031002005.1 Vandiemenella viatica | reverse complement strand
AATCTTTAAACCAAAAGAATAAAATTTGATAATTCCACACTGAAATTTCACAATAATCCTTACCCCACAATACAGTAGTATGATGTAATGCGAATGTTCCATATTATAATATTCAGTTTAAAAATTAAGGATGGAGGCTTCAAACAGTAGAATGGGAAACAGACCAGTGAGAGCCTTTGTTTGTGTTTGGTACACCCTAAGACACCAGTTTGGTGACAAAACTGGTAGCCATATCTGCAGGATGACTTGGTAAAGTGTTTGTTTTTGTTTGTTTGGCAATGAACATTAAGCGATCCAGATGTGCCAGCTACAATGAAAAACAGTCAAACAGGCACTTTGGTTGATATATCAATGTCACTCTTAAAAATTGATATATGAAGTGCACAAGCGATATAGAATTATATGGGAAGAGGGAGTCGTCAATGACATAATATGTGGGCTGTCCAATGAAGGGGGAGGGATTCTTGAGGCATATGACGAATGAATGGGTGTTGCAAGTTCTCTCCAATTAGCGAATTGGTTAGTAAAATGTTACTAATTTTTATAAATAATGTGTCGCATGTGGGGCAACACAAGAAAACAGGAAAGATAGACACCATGGATTCACTGACTGAAGGACCAGGGCATTTTTGAAGTGACCTGAGGACTTGCTTGGAGGGTCAGGAATCATTCGTGGCTGCCTCCCAGACCTGCAGTGTACAGATGACCACAATGCGTCACAGTCCATGTTAAGTCTTTTGGTTAACTTAGTATATTTTTGTGATCATGTCTTCCAGTGACTGGTGCTGCACTGCTGCCTGATTGACTGCAGATCACAGTAAAGACAATTTACATCTAATCATTTTACAATGTATGGTTGACTATATGACACTCACTGCCCTATAACACCTTGAGCAAAAAAATTTGGCTGATAAGAGTCTTGTGTTCTATTAAAGCCTGGATCCTAAGTTAAGTCATGTGCAGTATGAGAATCCTTTTGATGAGTAATTCTGCATTAACTGCTGGACCAGGATTCAAATAAAAGAGTAAGATGAAATGTATTTTGGAGTTAGTTTTGTATGAATAATTGCTTATTTTTATTTGTTCATTGTCAAGTAACTTGGTGAACTTTAATTGTTAAATCAGTAACTTGATGATGATGCTTATCATTCATTTTAATAGATAATTCTGTATGCTGTAATGACCAGGGGCAGCGCTAGGAATTTCAGGCCCGGGGTAAAATGGGCGACCTTATTATTATTTTTTTTTTTTTTAGCTCTTAAAAAATGGCCAGGTGACAATGGGCATATTCTTGGTTTCATGGCCTGAGGGCCCCTATAGTCGGTGATCGGGCCCCCCATCAGCCGGCGGGGCCCGGGTACTTTTGACCCGTTTAACCCCCCCCCCCTAACGCCGGCCCTGGTAATGACTCTATTAATTAATTTAGGGCATTGATGTTTTCTTGTAAAATATTTCTGATCGTTTATTTTTACTAATGGACTGAATAAATGAAAAGGTTATGACATCCCTAGATTATGATAGTGATTCTAAAATAAATAGTCACCCTACTCATCAAATATTAATCTAATTAAAATAACTTTTATTCGCAAAATAATTAAACAGTAGGGCGCTAATGACCTCGTTGTCGACGCGCCCTAAAGCCACAACAACAACAACAACAACAATTACTACAGTTAAACCCAGAAATTACCAGTTACACCTCAATACTAATAAACTTAATCAGGAAGGCCAAGAACATGTACGTGCTGGAGAAAATAACGAATTCCTTTAATGAAACCAATCTGAAATATAAAAAATAAGAATATATACAAAAGATGAATTTGTGCATAGTGGAATTGAGAAATCAGAAAACTGAAAGGAAGGGATGGTGTTGAGACTTATATAGATAAGGATGGAGAAGAAGTTACTGAGGTTTTGAAAAAGACAGAGATTTTAGTTAATGGTTTAGTAAGAGCATTAGCGACAATGAATCAGAAACGGGAGGGTCTCACTTGGAGAATGACCTTAACAACACAATTAGAAAGTAACAGACCAAAAAATTTGTAATTTATCCTGAGGATATCATGAAGGAAGTAAGATAGCTGAACAAACATTAATGGGCTGGTGTAGATAATATTACTACAGATTTCTTAAAGATAGCCGGATGTGACATTGTACCTTATCTTGAAATATTATTTAAATTGGGTCTGGATACTCGCTGCTTACCACAGGACTGGAAATATGCAATAGTAATGCCAGTACATAAAGGAGGGGTGAGAAATAGAGTCGAAAAATATAGACCAATCAGTTTGACATCAGTGGTAGGTAAATTAATAGAGAGATTGATATGCAACCACATCAGAAATATATGTGAGACACGTAAGTGGTCTTCAAGTAGGGAACATGGCTACTACAATAAGCAACTAAAGGTTGATTATGATTTATAAGGTAGGGAAAGAATTGCTTGTTGAAGACTTGAAATGTAAATATCTGAACATTACGTTTGATAGCAAGCTTAACAGGGCAGGACACAATGGCCAATTAGTAGGAAAAGGTTTCAAAGCTCTGCACTTGTTGGGGAGAATGATGAGGGGATGTATGAGAGAAGTAAAGGAATTGGGTTACAAAACTTTGACCAGACCATTGCTTGAATATGGTAGTGTAGTATGGGACCCACATTTGGAGTATCAAATACAGGAGTTGGAGAAGGTGCAAAGGAGGGTAGCTAGATTTGTTTCTGGAAATTGCCACAGAATGCAATCAGCTATTGATATGATAGAAGATCTGGAATGGGATTAATTGCATGACAGAAGGAGGCTGAAGAGGGCCATGGGATTATACAAGTCCTATATTGGTGATGAGGCATGGAAATGTATTCGTATAAGAATTAAAAGTAGTACATGGAAGCGAAAAGATGACCATGACCACAAGTTGGCACTCGATTTCAGGCACAAGGGTGTGGGAAGATTCTCTTTTTTATGTAAAGGTGTCAGAGATAGGATTAAGTTACCAGTAGATATGATGAATAAACATTGAAAGAATTTAAAGTTAAAATTTATAGAGGGCAAATGTAGATGGGGTGCAGGAAAGGGGGAAGTTGGGTGTGCAGGGAAATTGCCACCAGAGCATGCGCTCCATTGCAATTTCATTAAACATTATTAAATATTAATATATAATAAGAGATCTGTGTGGGTTGTGGACTCAAAATATAAAAGATGAATTTGTGCATAGTGGAACTTAGAAATATATAATAACAGATCTTTTTGGATTGTAGAGATATTAAGAATATAAAAATACCTTCAGCTGGTTTCCTTGGGGTTCTTCAGACTGGTTTTACATAAATATTTGGATTAAGTTGACACAATTAAAACCCAGAAAATTGTATAGTTGTGTATAGCAAGCAATTTACTGAAAAAAAGTGATCTGAAATTATAAATCACAAACTTTCTCATATTTGCAGTGAATCCATAGTGAAAGAAATATTTAGAGATAAACTAAAATATGCAACTGTAAAACAATTTTTAAAAGGAAGATGTGAGATTTGAAGAGAATTAAGTATTAATTTCTATACTTCAAACATTTTAAAAATTTCTGAAAACATTACGTATTACAGAGTGATGAAACATATAATATTCGTACTGCTTCAGAATTTGTTCTCCAGAGATCCCCATCTACCAATATGATTTCAAATTTTTTTACTGGTACCATAACATATTTCAGGAACTGAATGATGAAAGGTGTATGTTATGGAGGAATTATATTTTGTGGTCTTAAAAAAATTGTTTATATCTAATAATACTCACAGTTCTCGGCAGCGGAAAAAAATATGTTGATATATCAAATTTGTTAAAATCAATTATTTAGATATTTTGTGAAAGATGGCTGTAGTTTTTAAAGAATTTTCAGAGCTGTAGCTTCAAAAATTAAGTGGCACGAATTATGTTTATATGTTTTGTGTTTTTTTTTAATTCTTTAACAAATTGTGAAACAAAAATGAATATTTAATTACTCTGAGAGTCTGCATTTTATCAACTTTTATCGGACACCTGTGATGATAGTCTAAATAAAATGTTTGCTCCAATGCCTGCTAAATCTTATATAATTTTTACTCTCCCCTTGTGTTTTTCATCCCCCATCCCCTTAAAGTTAAAGAACTTACATTTTTCTAACAGTTCAGAAGTTATGAGGGTTAAATGGACAGATAGGAAGACAGATGTAAGAATAAATCTTTAAAGGCTATGTTTTTCATTTAGAAAATATAGTCCTAAAAGTATTTGGAATGAAAATTGTAACATAAATATTATAAATATTGGTAACAATGGAAGGAAAGAACAGCCATGAGGCAATATTTATATGGAAAGGATAGATAAAATACACCCAACACTCACTAAAGTTGAAGGGAGGAGGGCAGCAGCAACACAAAACAGAACACAAACACAGAAAATACAATACTTCAGGTTAAGCCCTTTGTCAAGTTAAAAGAAGTAAGTGGCTGAGCTCGCGCAAGCCTTGCAGTCACTGCAGCCACTCGTAGAATGAAATTGACTATCGGAGGTGGTGGGGGAGAAACAATAATATAACCACAAGTATAAATAACAAGAAAGATTAAAATGGGAGATAATAAAAATAACAATTGAAAAATAATATAACAAAATAGTAAATACCAACCGAAAGCTTAGGGAAGGAAATAAACAACGCGGCAAAACCCGAAACTCAATTAATCATGAACAAAGATGGCCATGGAAGTCTGAGGAATCATTTAAAATAGTAAATAAGTTTTAAAAAATCGATTTTTTTTTTTGTAATAAGGTCTATAAATTTACATGAATCTATTGTGCTGGCCAGTGATGGGTGTACAGAGTAAGGATAAAAGATATTATCGGAAATTAAGGCCTGGGGGATGTCTAGTCTGCAGGATGTATTGATATGCCAAGTCCCACCTGTGGAGTTCAGATTGGGAGGTAGTGTCTGCAAGTAGTCTAATGACTCTGACTGTGAAGTAGTTATTAAGGTCACAAGTGTTTTGAGTACTGGCATGGTGAGCAACAGGTAGGTCCAGGTTTTGGGAGTAAACTGTTTGTCTGTGACCATTCATTCTGATCAGGCCCGCCGTAAGCGGGCGTGCAAGACGTGTACCGCACGCTGGCGGCACATCAAGGGGGGCGGCAAAACGAGTGATCGACAGTCGCCGCCTGGCGATAGTTGCCACTCCATTGTCACCGCAACGAAATTTGCAGCGTATAATGTAGCCGCCGACCTTTTTTCTTTCTTTTTCTTTTTTTTTTTTGGCGGCAATCTCAGTTTTTTATTACCCGGTTCGGAAATTTCCTAGATCCACCACTGGCTGTAGTTAGACAGGGGGAGGCATAATCGGGATTGCACGCGGGCGCTCTAACAGCTAGCAGCGGGCCTGATTCTGATGGATAATGAGTTTGAGGTCAGGCCAATGCAGGAACATAGACAGTGGAGGCAGGAGAGCTAGTATATAAGATGGGTGGTTGTACAAGTGGCATGACCTATTATGGGGTAGGTTCACCAGTAGTAGGGTTGCAATAGGTAGGTGGATGCATACTGCACATTCTGCAACGGGGTCTCTTACAAGGGATGGTTCCAAACGGTGGTTTAGGAGCATCAGTAGTTTGATATTTATGTACAAGTATATTTTTTAGGTTAGGCAATCTGCTGAAGGTGACACGGGGTGTGGTGGGAAGGATAGTTGGAAGAATGTGCCACATTTCAGGAAATGATGTGAGGAAGCCATTGCTCAATTGAAGAATTTGGTTTAGCAATTCCAGGCCAGGGAAAGACTGGGTGTGAAAAAAAGGATTCTGATTGGTTTTGGGTTGTTTGTGTTGGTGTGGTGTGATGGACAGTTCTTCACTCTTGATGACTCTTTTTGGACTAATTCTGGAGGATAATTGTGGTTTATGAGTGAGTGGGTCAGGTTGTTGAAATAGAGAGTAAAGGATTTGTGATCAGAGCAGATGTGTTTGCCTCGAATGGCTAGGCTGTGTGGGATGGAATGTTTCATATTATATGGGTGGCACCTATCAAAATGGAGATATTGTTGTAGGTTAATGGGTTTTATGTGGACAGAGGTGTGTAAGTGACCATTCTGTACAGAGATGTCCACATCAAGGAAAGTTATGTCAGTCTGAGAGTAGGACCAGGTGAAGTTTAAAGAAGAGAAGTTATTCAGTGAGTTCAAGAATGAGGTTTTCACCATGGGTCCAAATCATAAATATGTCATCTACATACTTGAACCACACGGTGGGTGGTAGGGTAACCTTTTGAAGAGAACATTCCTGTAGTCTTCCCATGAAAAGGTTGGCATAGGAAGGTGCCATGTGAGTGCCCATAGCAGTGCCTCGTATCTGATAGTAAACCTGAGACTGAAAGGAAAAGAAATTTTTGGTAAGGATGAATTGAGCCAAAGAAGTGAGGAAATGAGTGATAGGTTTCTTTTAACTTGAAAAATGGTTTAACCCAAAATATTGTATTTTCTGTGTTTGTGTTTTGTTTTGTGTTGCTGAACTTGCTGCTGCCCTCCTCCTTTCAACTTTGGTGAATGTTGGGTGTATTTTATCTATCCTTTCCATATAAATACTATAAATACCTAGTGATAGTTTGATGATGGTAAGGAAAAGAAATAGTGCTAATTCAAAATGAAGGTATGCTAAATTACTTTTGTATACAGCTTTCCCTAACACTTTAAACAGTTCAATCAGAACTTTTACTAGTTTATGGCTAGCAAGTATTTTGGTTTGGGGGTGGGGGGAGGCTTGAGCGGATTTTGGGGTGGGGGGGGCTTGAGAGGTTTTGTTTGGGGGGGGTGAGCGGATTATGGTCTGGGGAGGGCTTGAGCGGATTTTGTTTGGGGGGCTTGAGTCAGATAAGGGTACGCTTTATAGTCATATCTTAAAAATTATGACATCAGATCCAAATACTTTTTTTGGGGGGGGGGCTTGAGCCCCCTAGACCCCACCCCTTGGATCTGCCATTGGCTAGCAACCTGCTATTTTTTAAAAATTAAAATTTTATCTGTAATAATTCACGAAATGTCCAATCTCAAGTGTAACATTTTAATGCAATAATCCCCTAAATGCATGCATGGTAAGTTGAAGCTATGTACGTAATATTGTAGCAATAAGTAATTCTTTCAGCTTTCTATAACTGTTGCTACAGTTACTAATGATTCACATTCTGTTTCAAGTTTGTCATTAAAACACAAGGACATAGGTTTCTCCGCAGGAGAAGAAACATTTATCATTTTTTAATGAAATTATGAACAAGTTTTATGTTGATGTTTGATCAATTAATTTGTGTATGTGGGATTAAGTCTAAGGTTTGGCCACAAGAATGCAAAGAATTTATCTTCAACAAATCTGAGAATACAAGGAACCATGTCCTCTGTAATGATCCTGATTGCCCATCCTTTTCTCCTAAAACTGTGCCATGGCCTCTTTTACAGATACTGCTGGGGTAGCTGAAAGCTGCAACTCACCAGACAGATTTCTGAATCAGGCATTGAGACCATTTTGTGCATACAATATTTATACAGGATTGATTCATTTATTCCCAACAGCGAAATAACAGCTGTCGCATATGATCTGTTTTGTTTTAATGTTTGCCTAAACACAATGCTTTACTTCAATAGAAAACTCAGTGCTAAGTATCTAAAATCAATTTTCTAGCTCCACTCACAAACCTCTCTCACAAGCAATAACTTTCAGATTTGTTTACTAGCATATTTCCCTCACGACAATCCTACCACTGTTCTTATCAGCAGCTAATATAGATAAAACATCTCCCACCAACTGGTGAACTCACTATTCCCT
The DNA here is from genome assembly GCA_031002005.1 of Vandiemenella viatica. Classification (NCBI taxonomy): domain Eukaryota; kingdom Metazoa; phylum Arthropoda; class Insecta; order Orthoptera; family Morabidae; genus Vandiemenella; species Vandiemenella viatica. Next base: position 162,160,314 of record JARYHS010011408.1, on the reverse strand, counting down.
ACTGGCCATTATAGCCTCACTAGAATTGTCTCAGCTAGATTCTAAGGCCAGCTTTCATTGCTTAAAATCAACTCAGTGCCTACACAAATGTCGCCATTGGGTCCAGCAAGTCTTGCTAATATGTCTCAACTAGTTTTATCTTTCTATGGCTGTGGCAGGTTGACAGATTATAACTGCTCAAAGAGCCTAGATATCAAATTCCTAGGGAACTGCACTGACAAGTAATTATCAGGTCCGGAACACCTGACAGAACTTGCAAAAAATCCAAAGGTGAGTGCCATACAGTAAAAAAACAATCAAAATATGCCCATCACTTAAACAATAACAGAAAACAAGAACAGATGATACAAAAAGCAACATCCTTAAAGAGTGAACAACTAAATTGCAAAGTATGATGAGATTCTAAAAGATAAACTTTAAACTTAGTAGAAACTTAATATTTGCCAATAGATACTGAGCATTTAACCTCAAAAATAATAATAACACTCAAATCAATACAATTTCAACAACCCGTAAACTGAATGTAAACACCCAACATATATGTTATTAGAAACAAAAGTATCAAATATTTGATACCTGTGTACCGCAAACTATGTATTACCTAAATAATTATGAAAATTAAACTGTTTTTAAACACTGAAAAAAAGATAGCATATGGAAAATAGTCTATCAGTTAGCAAAGAGAGCCAGAAGAACACACAAAATCACAAACACATTTTACAATATTTTAGTTAATAACCTAACTCATATAGGAGGTGAGACATGACAGGGAAAAGGTTTGTATGCATCCAAATCTACCATGTGAGCTATGTCCAAAGACACTTAAGAAAACATAAGAGGATATATCTCCAGGGAAATTGATTGAAGGGTTCAAAATGATCTCATTAGGACAAGTGAGGCAAAATTGATAGTGTAGCACTAGATCTATCATAGGTTTTTGACAGAGTGAGCCATAAAATGGTACTAAATGAGGTAAAAAGTATTGGAGTGGATGAGAAAGTGATTTGCCGGGTAGAAGAATTTATAAAACGTAGTAAACTCGAAGATAGGGTAGGAAATACAGTATCAAAAGATGTGGAACTAAAAATGGGTGTGCATCAGGGTAGTGTATTGGGACCATTACTATTCCTTATTCTAATCAATAATTGTTCAATGATTGTTTGTTATCAGAGTGTTTGCAGATGATCTAATGCTATCTAAAAGGATCAAAATGGCAGATGACTGTAAACAGATGTAGGGTGATCTGGATGATCTGGACAGGATATCTAGTTGGACTGGTAAACATGGAACAGAGATAAATGCAAAGAAGAGTCAGCTTATTAGATACACAAATAAAAAACTAAAGTTTGATTATGATTATAAGGTGGGGATAATTGATTGTTAAAGACTTGAAATGTAAATGTCTTGGCATTACATTTGATAACAAGCTTAACTGGGCGGGATACATTGGTCAGGTGGCAGGAAAAGGTTTCAAAATTCTGCACTTGTTGGAGAGAGTGATGAAGGGATGTACGAGAGAAGTAAAGGAATTGGGTTACAAAACTTTGGTAAGACCATTGCTCGAATATGGTAGTGTAGTATGGGACCCACATTTTGAGTATCAAGGAGTTTGAGAGGGTGCAAAAAAGGGCTGCCAGATTTGTTTCTGGAAATTATCATAGAATACAATCAGTAACAGATATGAAAAAAGAGCTGGGTTGGGGTTCATTGCAAGACAGGAGGAGGGTGAAGAGAGTCATGGGAGTGTACAAGGCATATCTTGATGATGAGATATGGAAATATATTGGTGTAAAAATAAAAAATTAATGCATGGAAGGGAAAAGATGACAATGACCACACAAGCTGGAATTCGATTTCAACCACAAGGGTGTAGGAAGATTCTCTTTTTTAGGTAAGGATGTAAGGGATTGGAATAAATTACCAAGGGAAATGATGAATAATATACCAAAAACATTGAAAGAATTTAAAGCTAAAATTTGTGGAGGGGAAATGTAGGTGGGTGCATGAAAGGGGGAAGATGGGTGTGTAGGGAAATTGCCATCGGAGTGTGTGCTCCACTACACTTTAATTAAATATTATAAATACTCCTGAGTAGTTGAAGTAAGGAAGTGTTTCCTGTATTAAGGAAAGCGCCTGCTGAATCCAAAACGTGCTTACAAATTGCAACTGCCACTTCTGACTTAGGTGGAGGGTAACAGAAAATCGCATTTACAGTAAAACATTTAGGCCTAACTTGACTTTAGTGACAATCCTAATCAATCTTGTTAGAACTACTAAAAGATGAAACATTGTTTTTCTGACTTCAGACTGGAGCAAAAGAGGTGTCTCAAGGCAGCACTGGGCTGAAAGAGCGTTCTGGTGGCTCAATGGTTAACGGCGTCTGATTGGATATCGAAAGGTCGCTGGTTTAATGATTGTGGTGGGTGAGCGATGATACTTCGGAGTCGTATTTGGGAGGACGCGAGTTCGAATCCCTATCCGGGCATCCAGATTTGGGTTTTCCATGGTTTCACCAATTCACTCCAGGTGAATGCCGGGATGCTTCCTACAAAAAGGCCAAGGCCAAATTCCTTCCCGTTCCTTATCCCCAGTTGTTTTCTGCTTCTAATGAACACGACTTCGACGAGTTGTAGAGCTGCAGGAAGGAAAAAATGTCTCCAGTTGGAAATCATGTCTCGGTAAGTATTTTGAATAGTCCTCGCTGTGTTATGCGAAGTACGCCAGAACGCTTCCGTTGTACCGATTTCACGTTGAACTGTAAGTCCCATTTACCAGGTAGGACTATCGGGTTAAGTTAAGGGTAGCAACGACTGAGGCTTATACGCGGTAAAAACGGCGGGCGAATTACTTTTCTGGGTCTCCCGGTCGATAACGCCATACGCCCTTTCTTTTCTTACTTGGCTCAACATCTGTGTTACAAGTGGTGGCGAGTTATGGTGGCTGACATGTGTTTTGAGGAGACCACCCCGTGAAGAGTCTCGCTGTCAGCTGCCGCGGCGGGGGGGGGGGGGGGGACGGCGGCGAGGCCTGTCTGGTGTTCTGGTCTAGTCGACAGTTAGTGTCTGTAATCCAGGCGTCGCTGCTCCGAGCAGAACTCTCCTCTCGTCGACTTCGCTCCATAGATTCAGCCAATCGCAGTGAAAGGCACTCAGCCACTCACCCATCAGAGGCATTCCTAAGAAAGGGAAATAAAAATACGGGTCATATCACGTTTTGACAAATTCGTGATTCGTTACCTCCCTGCTTTTTGTTCGTACTCATGTAGCTTTCCGCTGGACTGTCGCATCACCCTGTCCTTGATCGCTATCTCGAGCCATCCTTACCAACAATCCAACGGCGTGTGTCAAATAAGTTTCTTATTCCATACTCCTGCCCAGACGTTGTTGATTGTCTTCTACCCAGTCACCATTTTCGGTACCAGTAAATCGCACGACCCGTCTGCCAGTACAACAATGAGAGACTGCTCACTCGGATAAGCAGCCCGTCACCGTTGTAAACTAAAACCTTTTTGTATCACCTGCTCCAACATCTGCCCCCGCAGGACGTTACATGTTTTATTATGCTGCAAAACCGGACTTATAGCTCGAGATCCTTTAGAAGCTGTGCATCCAAACTTCTTGCAGTGAAAGCATCTCGTCAGCTCACGGCCCACTAGTTTATCAGCTGCAGACCACAACTGCTATCACCTCTGTCTGTCGCATCATGGTGACCGGGGATACCTATCAGCGCAAAGGCCGGTACATGTGTGCCAACTCTCCTAATTTGGAGAAGTCTGCACTGCCGAGCATGATTATCCAACTAAGAATTGCCGCTCTGCAAGTCATTTATACAAGTCGAGGCAGTTCTGCCATCTGTATAAGCCTGAAATAATCGGCTGCCCGTTAAGTCGGCCACAGTCGGTCACCTTTTAGCCTTTAATACCAGTTTTAGGTGAGTCGAGTGCCAGGCGGTTAAACCTTATGACCAGGGCATGAGACTTGGTAAGTAAAATATACTTTGGTACAACTGAAATTTCAAGGGTCTAAGAATTTTTGTAACTTTGTGTTTCAGTCTTTCAGGATACAAAATCCACGATATAGTACTAATCATTTCAACCCACGCATAAAGATTGGTCAGTTACTTAAACTTTTAGAAGGCTGATCATCTCGAAACAGCGTGTATTTTTTCTTTTTCTTTTCACAATGATACGTGAAATTAATACAAGCACTTCCTTGACTGAATAGCAGTGGCGTAGCTAGGGGGGGGGGGGCGGTGGGGGCGGCCCGCTCCGGGTGTCACCCGTTTGGGGGTGACACCCACATTTCGAAAATAGTAATCGAAATTAGAGTGACACAAAAAAAAACTTATTTTATTCTTTGGTGTCAAAACACGTCTACTTTTATTGTTATGAATATTTGTTTTTAGGTTAATATAGCGCTTTTTCAAATGCGATCCAGGCGGCTGTGCTCATTCGTTATAGTAGAATATAATTGTTGGCAATACCGTGCGCTTAAACAAAGAGAGCACCGCTCTGTAGCTCCAACAATCACAAGAAATCGTTCATTGTTGTGCTTGCCGTCCGTCACTGTTGCTTGGTTTGTTAGAAGCGGCGGTGGATATAATGTAAGTTTTCTTGTATAAAAAGAGGAAGTTTTAAAATTAAAGTTTATATATAATTGCTAAAATCATAGTAATTAGACAGTTAAATTGTAAATCCTCGAAAATATTTAGAGAAAATTTGGAAATGAAAACCAAGCGTATGTCGGAATACGCGTAGTCTAGGTTTTAAAATTGTTTTGCTTATTTAGAATTCCATTAGCTTTCAAACTAAGATTTACAAGTGCTTTGAAGTTTTTCTACTAATTTTTGAATTTATTATCTGACAGATTCGTGATGTACAAACTGAGTACATTTCGCGTTATCCGATTTACACTCTGCGTACCTGCCTATTATCGACAGTGCACCTATATTCGACATGAAATCGTATCATGTTCGAATTTATGCTAGTAAAAACTGTGCATTAAACTAGCAATACTGTCAGGTTTCAAATCAATCTGACGGGTCCAAGTGTTCCTTGGTATCTTCCGTCGTTGGTAATCAGTTTTTGTAAAGCTTGTGTTTAAAACAGTCGGAACCGTAACTGTTGTGTATAGAACTGTAATGTAAATTATATATATTTAAAACTGTAAAGGAAATGAAATGTAAATTGTTAAACTATGTAAATAGAACTGTAAAGTAATGAAATGTGAATTGTCATAAAACGCAAAGAACTTGGCTGTGTGGCTGATAAGGCCGAAAGCCATTTAAATAAATAAATAAAACAAAGTCGAAACCGCGTATCTTGCTAACAAAATCTTATCATTAGTAAGCACTTAAATTCTAGGTTCATGTAAGTTTGCTATGCTTTCTTCTGATCGAGAATATGCAAATATGATCGCGATGAAATAAATAAGCGTATGATTCTCTATGAATTTTCCATAATAAATTTAGAGAAGAAGAAAATTTGTATTATGGGTAACCCCTCTGTCGATTACAGGTGTATTCCTTAAATCGACAGGGATGTCGAACTTTTGTTCCTGATCAAACAGAGCGAACATTCAAACCGTTTACAACATTTTTATTTATATGCTACATAGCGGCGCTAGAAATGTAAAATTAACACGTGAAGACGGTCTTCAGTACATACAATGTCATATTTAGAAGTCTGTAGCTACGTGTATCTTAGGCGGATAGTAAAATACTTCACTTGTGAAGTACTTCATGTAAAGACGGCAGATACCGCAAAGGCATGTTCTTATATTACCTAAGCCGTTTTTTTTTTTTTTTTTTTTTTTTTTTTTTTTTTAAATCGTTTTTATAATGCATTTATTGTTCTATTTTTATGAAGGAACTTAATGTGGAGTTGTTTCTCTGACTATACAGTCTCTCCCAGGTCTCACGACTTGTGGCACCCGGATTCTGGGTTTGCACCGATTGAACCCCATCTGGGTCTGGAATTGCTTCTACTTGGATCAAGCCACTTCTGTTAACTTTCCTCTCGATATCCCTTGCGAAGTCATTTAAATACAACCTATGTTAACGTTTCAACAACAAATGATTGGGTAGTTTTCGATTTTTTTAAAAAATTTATAGCGAAATATTATGGTCGCCCTATAGTTACACTGGCAAAAATTAGAACCTCACCATGCGTACAGGAATGGTAGAATTTCAGGAAACTTTGAAGATATATCCAGGGCCATACCCAGAAGAAATGATAGCAAATGGAAATGGATCAGGATAAGTTATTACCTTTAGATACAGTTTTCAGTAAGAAATGCGACCAACTTGAGTACCAATGCATTCGTGAGTTCTTGCCGACATTGAATCAACAAGTGTTTCGAATGTCTTCTTGGGGTATTTCTCTTTACGCCTGCATGTCTTTTGCAGTCAGTTATTGCGTAGTTTGTGCTGGGTCACCATGTGATCAAATGTGTCTACTCCTGGTATCCCAGACATGCTCTATTGGGGACACATTTGAGGACTGTGCTGTCCAAATTGTGATCGAAACTCCTTGCAAGGCTTGTGTAACGATGGCCGCAATATGAGGACGGGCATTATCTTGTTGTAAGATGCGATTTGAATAGTGAACATGAAGGGTATCACAATAAGATGCAGTACCCTGTCCACATAGTGGTGGGCTGTCATTGTGCCATCAACAACAGCCGACTCAGTCATGCTGTCGAAACTGATTGCCGCCAAAAAATGACACCGGTGACTGCATTTGTGTGATGTTCTGAAATCACAGCAGGTAAGCCGTTTTCCAATACGCCTCCGAACATGTCGTGAATTATCACTTTGCCACAGACAGAATCGAGACTTGTCTGTAAACACGAATGTACGCCGTTCATATGTCCTTTTATGTTTTGCATTACGCCAGGTTAGATGATGCTGGCAATGAAATCAGATTAATGGGACACATTGCATAGGGTTCAGAGAGCGTACTCCAGCTTCAAGCAATTGGTTTTCAATCGTCCGGGGAGGGGGCTGACTCTCTCTGTAACCACTGTTTGGATCTGGCCTGCAGTCAATCATTTGCCAGCAGCAGCCAACCACACAATTTGGCGGTCTTCACGTGCTATTATCCATCAGTATAGACCTGGAGTATTAGAGCTTTCTTTCATCACTGTGTAACAAGTCTGTATTCTGACAATGCACTACGGCCAATCCTTTGGGAGATTTCACGATATGATGCACCTTTTTAAAACACATCAATTCTCCGACCTCTCTCCCAGTTAGACATTTGAGTGTATAGAGTTGTCACTCTTCGCCTGGGCATACTTGGCCAACAAGTACACTTACTTGGACAACAAAGTGTCATGTTACACCACACTGTACGCCACTAGTACGTTAAAAGAATATAAAAAAATAGCAATTTACATAATAGATAGCACCGTAATTCTCATATTATTACATGTAAAACTTTCAATTTTAAATCATTTAATACTCTTCATGTGGGCATACTTGGGACCAAATTTCATTCATTTATCACAACATCGTATGTGTGTTGGGATTTTAATTTGCGCCAGTGTGTGTATCAGTTGCTACGTGTAAAGGTCGAGCTCTATTTTGCCAATACTGGTCTGTACCGTCACCGCTACGACAGTCGGCCGAGTGGCAGCTCGCCCCCTCGCGTCCACAATTTTCCATAGATCGCCCATGTTCCTACCCTGTCTCCTTTAACGTTTTCAAGTGATTGTTACAGGGAATCAGTGTTGGGGATGACAGGTAGGTTTGATACCTTTACTTTATTTCAAACAGTTTTGGTACGAAATTACATTAAAATACTTTTTTATCTGACTCATGTAATCACCTATCTGGTTGATCTTTTATGTACAAAAATAGTATCCCAGCCCAGCAGTACCGGATTAACCACGTAGCAGGAGGTAGCAAATGCCACGGGCCTCGGGCCTTGTAGGGGACCTCACGGCTCCTAGGGGGGCCCCGCACCTAGGCTACATGGGTGACCTTTTTTGTTTTTAGCTCCACAATTTTCCCCAGGACGGCAAAAATCAAGGGCCTCTTCTTCACATTTGCTACGGGCCCCGCGCTGTCTTAATCCGGCCCTGCAGCGCAGTATTAACAAATCATTCCCACACTGTACTGTTTTTTTTTTAACAGTTTAACGTCCCTTTTTAACAACGTGGTCTTTAGAGACGGGAAAGGATGGGGGCAAGGAATGGGAAGGAATTCGGCCATGGCCTTTTGAAGGAAGCATCCCGGCATTCACCTGGAGTGATTTGGGGAAACCATGGAAAACCCAAATCTGGATGCCCGGACGGGGATTCGAACCGCCGTCCTCCCGAATGCGAGGCCAGAACGTTATCCGTTACACCACCACGCTCGGTCACTGTACTGGAATGAAAGATTCTCGCATATTTCAACGCAATCGCAATGAAATGTCAATCACTTCGCACTTGACGTGTTTGTTTTGCTTCTCGTTCTTTTCGATTCATTCAGTACTTTTTTTTTTTTTTTTTTTTTTTTGGCAAAGAATGAGGTTATAACATATTTAAATTTAGGTCCTAAAGATTTTGTATAATAAATATAATAATTTCATGTTATCTCAAAGTTCTAGTCAGAGTTTCTTATTCGGAAACTCGCATTGCACCTATATCGTAATCACCTAACTTCGAAAGGAGACCTACAGATTAACGTGAAATTCGAACACGGAGCGTCCTAGAATTATCGTATTAACAGATAAAAGCATTGCCAGAGGTAAATGTCAATTTTTAGGCCCGCAAAAATTACAGTCGAGTCTGGGATTTGAACCGAGACCTTCAGTATCCAAACCGCACGCAGTCATTTGAGTCACCAGTCCGAATGTAGGTGTAAAAAACACGAATCAACTTTTGTGTGTTTGAATACCGGTACATATTTTTCAGTACTTCTAGATTAGTCTGGCGTATGGTTACGGCGTGCGATTCGGGTGTGGAAGGTCCCTTTTACAAATGCAGATCTCGGCTGCAATTTTTGTGGGTCTTAAAATTGATCTTCATCTCTGGTAATGTTTTGATTTATTAATGCGAAGATGCTAGAACAATTCCTACATGTTAAGAACATCTTATGAACATGGATAAAAAAAAGACACTTGTTTTAAGACCAAAAATAACATGAAAACAACATTTGGTCGTAAGGGAAGGGAAATTTCCGAACTCTCTCTATGCGTTCTCCACATCCAGCAGACCGACACTGGTCCACACCGTCAAAACATAAACCAATCCAATGATGGCCGCGTGTCGGCCGAGTGTCGGACGACACATCGTGTCCTTTGGACAAACTTCGACCGAGTGAGCGCCAATAGTAAGAAACGTGTCTGTGCGGTGACGGTGCGGAACAGTATCAGGCAAGTGAGGCCCGATTTTCAGAGGAGTTAAAATTAATCTAAAACCACTTTCGATCACCAGTGATCATCACGTGACTAAAATCTTGCCGTATTGATTATTGAACATGAAGTAAATCAAATTTTTAATTTCAAAAATGTGCTTTACTGGTTTGCAGTTGTTAAAGCTAGAAAAAGGGGATTGTGAAAGCAATTGTTTTTATTTTATTTGTATATCTTTTAAATGTTGTTAATCTTACAATTTTATTAATTATTATTTTTAAATAACAAGAAATTTTTATTTAATTATGTTTTATTAATATCATATTTTACACCTAAAAGATGATATAATATACTCAATTTTGGATTTAAGTTTTCAAGGGGTGACACCATCGATATCCGCCCCGGGTGTCACCCACGCTAGCTACGCCACTGCTGAATAGTGTGAAGACTTTGTGAGATCGGAACTCACGATAAGTTTAGCTAATTTCAGATAAAGGGCCATTGTCGTAAATATATCTATTGTATTATATCTCTTGACATCCAAATTACACGAAAAAATGACGAACTCTGTTTCCTCAAGGCAATTCGTACCCTGTTAGTAAAAGTTATCATGATTTTTTTTTTTTTAATTGAAAAGTCTACTTATAAATGTAAGACGGAAATTAATACTGATTCGGACTAGAAAGATATAAATTCTTACACGAAAGCTTAAGCAAATAAGCGACGAGTCAGTTTTTCATCAGTAAGCTCCTATAGAAGATGCCTCAAATGCGTATAGATAAAGAGGGAAACATGCTTTTGCTTAAAACTGTTGATAGTGAAATCTGCTTTATATCATTACAGATGTTGGAATCTACTAAAATATTCCATGCTTCCTCTAAACATTAAACAGTTGTGCTTTAGAAACATCTACAAGTTGGAGAAACCTGTTGTTGTGCTTTTGGAATTTCAAATAGAACGGAAAAACATAACGAATGTAGAAGGGTGTGTGTCAAATACCATTGAAATTTCACGAACGCCAATGTGTGCATGCTGAAGTGTCATCCACGAAAAAGAAATTGAATCTAAGCATTAAGAAAAACGGGACGTCAGTCTCGTGCGATATGTATCAAGATTCGAAAAGTCTTATTATTAACGACAGGATAGTTTGCCTTTAGAAAATCAAGAGGAGTTGGTCACATCTGCATCTTTGTATATAACTGAATGTTCAAATCCAAAATTGATCAATTGAAACGCGACCTGCAGATATTGTTAATAAATCTGAAATCGGCGAGAATTTTTCAGCCAACACTTCTGTGTACTACCTGATTGTGGATGAATGTATTTGTTAAATACAGAGCAAGCTAACATAAAAAAAAGCAGCATCAAATATTATCGCCCATTATCACAACCATATTCTTCCAAGTATAGGGATTTAAGAAGGGAGATGTATTTGCTCCCAAAGAGGTCGAAGATTGTGTAATAGAATCAGACAGTATTATTTGTACACATCGCATCTGCATGTCATCACGAGCACGTGGAGGCAATGATCGAAAAAAAAAAAAAAGATAGCAGACAAAATACGCTACTGATATAATCGTCAGTAGACTATGTATTATTCTACATGCAATGAGAAAACCAGCTGATGCCATTGTTCGTATATTAATTAAAGTGTTGGAGAAAGCTTTATATTTCCAGAAGATTATCCAGTAGAAAGTTTGGTATTACATTCAAGATTTTGGATGCCCGCCACTGCGAGATCTCAAACAAGATAATTTATACGGAAAATTTTGCAAAGTAAACATATTTTACAGTTTTATACCTTTTTCTGGAAATTTGTTTTTAATTGCTCAATTAATGGTAATACAATTGGGAAAGTTAACAAAAATGTGATATAATATTTTTTAATTCTCCTGTTTTACTCTTTAGAATTGAAATACACATCATCATATCCAACTTTATGGGACTCTGAATTTTGTTTAATTTTACAATTAACATCATCATTCAATAACAAACTTTAATAAAAGTTCATTTCCATTTTTAACCTTGAATAGTTCAATGATGAGCTGGGGATTATGTCGCTTCTGTCGCAAACGAGTATTTATTATGTATGTGCATATCGATTAGTTTTTTTATCATATCACGAGAAATGTGACAATTGGTGTTCTCATACTCATTGTAGAACTTAGTAACCTGGTGATAACACTATTTCTTCATGCTATTGATAACAGCAAACTTGGCGTCGAGCAGGTTCATCCCTTTTAATTGGTATAAGAATACACTACCAAAATGATCCGTATCGTGGAAAAAATAATTTTCGCCCCAGACACAGTTCGACAATAAACGGTGTAGTAGCGGAATTGAATTATAGCTCGCTTATTACTGCTAAATAAATTGTAAACTGTGATCAGTATCTGGATTACCATGCTACATTCTGCATATCTTATTGCGACTTTGCAATGATCACTTTTTATGTTTAACCACCGGGGCAAAATTTTTGTTTCGATTGTAATGCGAGTTAGATATTTTTATCCGCTGTTTTTCAACTGATATTCCGACGCGAACAACAGCACTTCTTGGGCCATTGCTGCAATCTAATACGGACCCTGGAAGAGCGTATCATAATATTTACTAGGAGGAGTGGCGAAGAAGAGAGATAACAGACACCTGTTCTTCAATAATTGATGGTTAGCAATGATATAATTGTGTAATTAAAGGGAATGATAATGGTGCTGACCCTGAGGTTGGCCTGCGTCCATATCTTGTCTTGTGTAACAGAACGGAATTTGTATGATAATGGAATTGACAGGTAGTATGTCATCTTCTTTAGTAGATATCTTAATTAAATATTCACCGTGAAACCTGGTTACCTAAGCTTTCAGCAAATGGTATTGCAAGCGCACCTACGTATGACGCAACGTTGAGGTAGGACCTTCCCAGGCAAATATGACGTCGGGACACTAATAACATAAAATGGTATAAAATTAAACACGTATTTCTAATCAATAAATAGATCTCTTCCAACTGTTAATAACAATAACACAATGATGAATATGATTTGAGCTTTAGGGGTTTTTAAAATATTAGTAGGATTCGGTACTAATAGCTGGAAGTCAACGAAAAGTCACATCATAACAGCTGTTGTTTTGTCAACAAGTTCGAAACGGTAGGCCTACATGACGACAGTTTTTTCTTTGTTAAAAAAAGCTCAAGAAAATGCATTTAATAGCTGTGATTTTCAACTCATTGGCATGTACTTATAATTGATAGTTCCCCAAAATCACTCCAGGCGAATGCCGGGATGCTTCCTTCGAAAGACCATGGCCGAATTCCTTCCCGTTCCTTGTCCCACTCCCATCCCGCCTCTAATGACCTCGATGTCGATGAGGCGTAAATCCAAATGTAAAAATAAAAAAAAATTGAAATTTGCAGACATTTGTTTGAATTCATACATAAAAGTAACTAAACGTATCATGACCAACAGCTTTTATAGACAAGGATCCGTATATTTACAACATACGGGACTTAAAAATATTAAACTTCACGCTTAATGAAACATTTTCAACGCGAAAGAGATGATTTGAGCAACAAATCATCAAAGCAATATATTCATGTGTTTCAGAGTTTTTGTTTATATTTAATAAGTAACCCCTGTTCGTGCAATCTCTCGATTATTTGGCAGTAAAGAAATGGCGGAATGGTATACTTCGGCTACATGAATGTGACTGTCGCGATAATGGGTAAGTAGTTTTGATGGAACCATTCGCTTTGAGTGATTTAGGGAAACCACCGAAAACAGAAATTTGGATCCTCCCGAAAGCTTTACTTAGTACTTTCCTGATATTTCGTATTGTACAAACAGAGAAAAAATCGCAAATAATGATACTCGAAATTATATTTTTTTCTGAGATTACTTCTTCAGTATTTCCTATGGAGAATATTGTAACGTATACTGTAAGATATACTGGACGGATGACCAATCAAATAAGAACATAGAAAGCTATTGGAACGAATGCATTGGCCGAACTCAGTGGAATGATGGGAGTTGTGACTAAACATGTTTAAAGCAAACAAAAATTTAGAAAATATTTCCAACAACGTACATGTTACGGAATCGTATTGTAGTCAGATTTGCCAAATAAACTTCGAGAATGTCTTAAGAAAAATCGACCATGTTTACCGCATGAAGCAGCATCTTAAACAGCATACTGTTAAGTAAAATGAAAGGAGAAATTATTCCAATTAAGAAGTTTGAACGAAGAAAGTAGTTAATTAAGCTTACAGCCGAAATGCTTTTCACGGTAGGTAGGTGAATTCCTTTAGCAACATCAAATATTTAAGCTTGTTTTATACCTCGGAGTATTATCGCTAAATCTGTGACAGCAGCTGTATTTTTTTTAATTACAAAAATACAACAAGCATTGGAGGGATATAATAATTTTTTTATGTCATTCTATTTGTTCTTAAGTTTCGAGATACAAAATACATTCAAATTTCTGAGACGACTTTCTTGATAATTAAAGAGTAATTAAATATTCTTCCCGGCACCCATTGTTTGTTAAAGTTGGCAAGTTGACAAAGCCACTCCTCTATTGTTCATAATAATACACTTCCTGAAACAGAAAAAAAAGCATGAAATTATTTCGGACTGGTAGTACGTATTTGAGCTGTCAGTAACGTCCGTGGAAGCAAAATTCTTCATCCTCAATACATAAGACTAAGAGTAATGAATAGCGTCTTACATTAAAAGAACTCATACGACAAGAAAATCCATTGTAATTTCCGAACAATATCCTGAGAAAAACTTGACAATTCTTCCTCCTGAATGTTCACCGTTTTTAGTATGGCTTTTCATCTGAGAAATTCTGTTCACGGCACATACAAAAGAAAACCATTGACCATGGTGTGAAATAATACTTGGTACACCCTACTTGATCAATCAATCAGTGCTCTAGCGCGATGATTATGTGCACTAAGGTTGAATACTACTAATAAGCTTATGTACTGCGCTTAAGGACTGCAATCCCGCAGTGATTTCAATCCCGCGGGATCCGTGCGGGATTGGTGCAAACAGATTTTTAACGCTTATATTCAAAACATAGTTACTTAAAACGTTAATAAATTAAATAATAATTAAATTAATAAACCAATTTTAATATTAAATGATAAAAATTAATAGTTAACAATATTTTATTTTGCAAAATGATATTAAACGTTTTTAGCATGTCTTAAGTACATTTCGAGGTTTTACATTTTTTTTTAATCTAAACCAATTTTTAAATAAATAATAAAAAATGGAAAATATTCAGTGTTAGGTCATATTATGTGCCTTATAGTACATCACATGAACTTAAAAACATGGTTTGCTTAGTGGTCTAGTTACAAGAGATTTTTTTTTTTAATTCTAAATAAACTTTCCATAACACCGAGAGAAAGCATTCCATTTCAGAAAGTGAAGTGAATTTACTCTGTAAAGTGTAGACTTGGCTCAGATCAAGATCTCATAACTTTTGTCACTGCACAAGCACGAGATTCATTATTATATCTCCTGATTCCTTGATTGATCTTACAGATGATTCAATGTTATTAACACTTAAACTGTCATTCCAGACGAATAACAGGATCGTTCCTTCAATGATCTCGTCGTCGATGACTCGCAAAACCCGAAGGAAAAAATGTTACTACCCATGACATTATGCAGTTAGCAGAATAAACTGAGGATCTTGAGAAGTTACTGAATGGCATGAAAAAAACTGCTGGAGGAATATTTTGGACTAAGTATTAACCAAAGTAAGACAAAAGCGTGAAATGTAGTAGAAACGATAGTAATCATAGTAAATTAAATATAAAAATAGGATCGGATACAGTTAGAGAAGTAATTGAATTCTGTTACAACTCATGACTGAAGCAACAATGATGTTAAAAGCAGAATATAAGTAGCGAAAATAGCCTTCTTGAAAAAAAAAAAAAAAAAAAAAAAATACAGTTTCAAAAATTTATCTAGGTCTCAGAAAAAACTTAACTTAATGTGTGGAACATCGTACTTTATGGCACAGAAGCATAGACTTTGGGAATAACAGAAAGAAGGAAAACTGAAGCACTTGAAATGTGGTGCCTTAGAAGGATTCTGAAAATTAAGTTGACAGATACAATATAAAAATGAATGTGCTTTCGATGGTGGATCACAGATTAACACATGCGGGACTGATTAAAGGGCTACTAGATTTGTCTCTGGACGTTATCACAGAACATAATATCTGATATGATAAAGAAGCTGAAATACAGGGTGTCCAGAAAAGGACTCCCTGATTTCAAAATTAAATATTTCGAAAACAAAGATCGATAGAGGAATGCAGTAAACGGTATGTTTATTGTGACAGCTGTAAGAAGTGTATACAGCAGTGTGAAATAATAGTTACAAAAGCTGCTAACAGATGTACGCTGTACAGCTCATATCAGCATCCATAAGTGAAATAATCGTATGAAAACAATCTTTGCAAACAATCACATCACAATGTTTTCAAAATGTTCACCATTGGCACTACAGAGGTGGCGCAAACGAAGAATAAAATTCGCAATCACATTTCGTAGTGTCTCGACCGAAATGGATTCACATGCCGCAGAGATCGCCGATTCCAGCTCGTCCAGCGTGGCGGGATGCTTCGGGTAGACCATGTCTTTCACTGTGCCCCACAAAAAAAAGTCACAGGGAGTCACATCCGGCGAATATGGAGGCCAATCCATGCCTGCACCAGTAAATTCGGGATATCCGAAAGCAATGACTCGATTCCCGAAGTATTCCTCAAACTGCTGTATACACTTCTTACAGCTGTCACGATAAACATACCGTTTACTGCATTCCTCTATCGATCTTTGTTTTCGAGATATTTAATTTTGAAATCAGGGAGTCGTTTTCTGGACACGCTGTAGGATTCATTGGAAGACAGGAGGAGGGTGAAGGGAGTTATGCGAGTGTACAACGCATGTTGTCATGAGGCGTGTAAACATATTTGTGGAAGAATGAGGAAAGGTGCATGGAAGGGAAAAGATGACCATTAACATAAACTGGCACTCGATTTCAGGCACGAGGGTGTGGGAAGATTTTCTTTCGTAGTAAAAAGGGTCAGTGATTGGAATAAATTACCAAGAGAAAAGATGAATAATTTACAAAAAACGGTGAAAGAATTTAAAGTTGAAATTAGAAGAGAGCAAACGAATGTGGGAAAAAGAAAGGGAAAGAATAAAAAGGGGCAAGCGCTCCATAGCAATTAAATTAAATCATCTTGGTTGCATCTAATTACCAGGTGTTCCTTGGAGATGAAGTTTCCCCTGGTATAAAGCTATGATCCATCGATTATGTAGGACCAAGCTCTCTCAGTAACAAGTAAGGGGCCATCCATAAATTACGTAACACCTTGAGGTGGGGGGGGGGGGGGAGGGGGTCAACAAAGTGTAACATCGTGTGACAAGGGGGGGTGACGTGTCATAATCTTTGTGACATCACATGCATAATTTGTATCACTTTTTGGCTCGTGGCGGAAGATGAAGATGATGTTGACACATCAAATGTTCCCAACACTATCGAAATCAAGAATGAAGTGACTATTGTGCCAATAGTAAACAGTATCAAGGAATGGGTTCAAAATCCATGGACACATGATGACCCAATTTTGTATCATTAATTCGATTTTTTATGTTTTTTTATATTTTCTTAAATGTTTTATTTATTGTTGATATGATTTTTTTTACTAGAAAAACATAAATCATTTTGGAAGTGCTGTTTTAATTTATAAATTTAAAATTGCAAAATATGTACGTCACACCAGAGCAGGGGGGGGGGGTTTCCTCAAATGTGACATGGGGGGAGGGCGGGGTCAAAAAATCATGAAATTAGTGTGACGTAATTTGTGGATGGCCCCTAAACAGGTTTTCCTTGTCTCATACGCCATCGCGAAATGCCAGATCACTACACTCACGCTTCTTAGTGTATCGGAAATCATTTAGAAAATAAATTAATTTATGATGAATTTAAACAGATCATACGTCTTATCACTTTACTGACTCATTACATTTCGATGTTTGAATAAGTATTGATAAAATATTAGGGGAACCAATAAATTGTTGCTGATAGTTTTGTTTAGCTAGTGATGCGAATATTTATGAGATTTCTGTTATCCTCTCTTTACGGTTTTCTCAGTAAACTTTGGTGTTCAGCGAATGAGGGTGGCTATAAGGGACATTTTTGATATCGGAATGGACATCTTTGCGGCCTTGTGGATACTGAGGGTAATTTACTTAGATCTCGAAAAATGTTTTTCTGGGAAAGATGGAAATCTAGAGCGTCATCAAAACTCGGTGTCTGTCTCTACAACACAAGTGTAATTTCAATTTTCAAAATTCTGCCACCTATTTGCTTGTTTCCGACGCTATAGTGTTTCAGTCTTTATTTCATTTGCTTTTGATCTACAATCTCTGTGAGATTTATGAACTGCAGTTAAAACGAACTAATGGAGTAACTGTTTACGTCCTCCGCCATTCTGCACGGCTCTTCTTGGTTACGACCCTGAAGATTGCTGCGAACGTTGCGGCTGCATTTATGACAGTGTTAAAAAAAATGAAAGATGGGCTGTAGAACATATTTTATGCCATGTATGATTGTAGTAGAGACAACCGTTAAAGTCAAGAAAAGCATAGGACAACGAAACTTATACTACCTGAGGTAGATAATTAACGACATAGACTAATTAAATGAAAAAATTAGACCAGTGATAGGAAGAGATGGAGAATCATGAAAGATTAATCGAGGGATTAATGGCAGCAAAGAAACAATAAAACAAAAATCTGTAAAGATGCGTGGCGCGGCTGGAGTTCTTACACTACATTATTTTTAAAGTTTCTGGCTATATATGTAACCATTCTCTGATTCATTACTGAAACCTGCTTTGTGATATATATAAATTTTATCTTCGAGTTGTGATATTTTTGTTTGGAAAAAGAGTTCATTTCACTGGCAGAGCCTGACTGATAGTACGCTCGATGAAACGCCCTGTGTAAACGCCGAGCTATCTTGTTTGCCGAGAATATTTCACGAATTTCCTCAGGTTCACGTAATGGACGCACGGAATACTGGCCCGAGGGAGCAGTCCGACGATTCTGGGAAAAAAGGGGGCCTTCAAACGAACAAACACGATCGCATACCTTTTCTTTTCAGATGTCTTTCATATCCTGTGCGCCAGAGCCATCTAAAAATGGCGGTGGTGTTCTCGATAAGATAGACAGTCAGTTTTCGCTCGAGATCAGAAAATAAGAAAAAATTTCCCCCTCTTTCATGAAGTATATTAGCTACACGTCCACAAATTTAATGTCACAGCCGCAGAATTTTTCCAGCATTTGATCTCCCCGGGTGTTATTCTCCATTTAAATAGGAAGAAAGCTGGTGAACAATCGTATTGAAAAGTGTTTGCTTCTATATGATTGTGTAATTATGTTTTCTTAAAAAAAATGTTTGTTGGCCTTCACGACCATTCAGCTTGCTTCACGAATTTAGTTGCATTAACTAGTTTATTAAGAATTTTTAATTACAAACACCACACTTAGTAAAAACTTCTCATGGCCTCGTTTGGATTTTAACCAATACCCAGAGATGTGTTTTTTTTGTTTTTTTTTTGCACAAGAGATGCTTGCATATGCTACCAATGTGCAAGCTCCATATTTACTTTTTACAGTATTAAAGTATTTTTGTGGCTGTCCTAGAGGTGATGGAGGAAGAAAGCAGTTCGTAAAGGAATCCCACAAAAATAACTGCGTAGGACGGTGTATCACGTCTTTTACAAGCGGGATGGATAATTTGTTAGTGGAGAAAACATTTGGATGGAAAGTGTCCTCCTTTGAACCTCCTCAAATTCCTGTATTCGGTATACATAATATAGGCCCAACAATACACCCCGAAATTCAGGTAAAGATCCGACCAACGTTTCATATCCGATTCCTTCACTCCAATAAACGTAGGATTTTGAAACCTTTGTACCACCTGCCCTGAAATACTAGCAAGGGAAAAAGTTCTAGAATAGAAGCCTAAGTGGATATCTAATTATTTAATTATTAATAATTCAAACAATTTCCTTTTATAAACTAAAGATCACTTGATAATCGGTATATATTTATTAGTAGCGTATTTCTTAATGATGCGATCGCAGTATTGACATATTTCTGATACTATGCGTTGCATTAATTTAGCGAAATGTACAAACATTTGATAAAACTACGTACAGCCGTATAATTTCAGGCACAAGGGTGTGGGAAGAATCTCTTTTTTAGGTAAGGGTGTCAGGGATTGGAATGAGTTACCAAGAGAAATGATGAATAATTTACCGAAAGCGTTGAAAGAATTTAAGGATAAAATTTGTAGAGGGCAAATGTAGGTGGGTGCGGGATAGGGGGAAGATGGGGGTGTAGGGAAATTGCCACCGGAGCCTGTGCTCCATTGCAATTAAATTAAATTAAATTAAAATCTTCTATGTTTTGTATGATCCATTAATTTGTACCATGCCGCATTTGAAACACCAATTAATTAGCTGGACCGAAGTGTACCTGACTATGCTTGTTGAGGGCAGAGTTTTTATTTATGTTTCGTAAAATGTGGAATGAAATTTACAGATCCACTGTTTCAAACAGTGTTTCGTTTAAATGATTCAATGTTTAAAACTGGCTATATTCTATAATATTATTGTCACCTGCTATGATCATGAATTACCTTCTTATAATTTAATGGTTAGTTGTTTAGATATTAGAATTAAATTAGGATTCGGTATCGAATTCTCATTATTAGTAGTTTAGCTTTTTCCTGAGCGTTGTGACGCGGTTAAATATCAAACAACACTCTTGATTGCGTCTTGCAACCCTTGCCGATTTTCAACTACCCTGAGAGATTAGAGTTTGATTCATTTACAAGTTTTTTCCGTCCATATTACAATGCATGCTGAAAGCCAGGCAAAAGCTCAAAGCGGGGTTCACTGAAACTGAAGGCTTAAGCCCTTAAATGCACTCTGGTTTGAAATCACCTTCTATGCATCGATTCAGTTTTGTATGTAAGTGACAAACATGATAAACGAATGAAATTTTTTTATTTTTGACTTTTTTTTTTTTTTTTTTAATTGGCATTTGGCAACTGAGGCCATACAGCCAGCTCGATGTAATTATAATTGCTTTCAGTGTATGGACGCCACAGGACGGACAGGACATTCACACAGACACACAACACTTAACATCCATGCCCGCGGCCGGATTCGAACCGGCGGCCTTCGGCACGCGGAATTTTTGACTTTTGTTATTGTATCTACTGGTTTAGTTGAGTTTGCTCCCTTTAAAGCTTTTTCTCTTAATATTTTCAGATATGATTATTTCTTATAACTACTATCATTATGTTAATAATTATTCTTTAATAATTACGCCAGTACAACTGTTTTTGATAATATTTATTTGACGGACGCGTTTCGCCTCTCCTCGAGGCGTCATCAGCGCACAACGTTTTCTGTAATTTGTGACATTTACATAATGGTTTTATTTTTACATATAACGAAATTTTTCTTATATATAGGAAGCGTAAAGATGACTTATATTTTTACATATCTGTTTTTAAATTAGCAAGCAGAACGTCTTGTTTACATAGATGTAGGCCTACCTCATGAGGTAGATTCAGATTATCACTTACATTTTACATTTCTATTTTAAGGTGTGGATGTTGGTCGCCTGTGCCCTCAACAAAGCATGTTGTTTACACTATTGTGCATATTTACATATTTTGTACAAAATTTGTCTTTTATGAAAACACTTTGAAGCACCGCCGGAAAACAGCTGAACAACAGCGCACACACAAAACTAAAGTTTGACAATGTCGTTGGAAAAAACTGTGCTTCAAAGTTTTTTCATAAAAGACAAATTTTGTACAAAATATGTAAATATGCACAATAGTGTAAACAACATGCTGGTTGAGGGCACAGGCGACCAACATCCACACCTTAAAATAGAAATGTAAAATGTAAGTGATAATATGAATCTACCTCATTACATCTATGTAAACAAGACGTTCTGCTTGCTAATTTAAAAACAGATATGTAAAAATATAAGTCATCTTTACGCTTCCTATATATAAGAAAAATTTCGTTATATGTAAAAATAAAACCATTATGTAAAATATCACAAATTACAGAAAACGTTGTACGCTGATGACGCCTCGAGGAGAGGCGAAACGCGTCCGTCAAATAAATACAGTTGTACTGGCGTAATTATTAAAGAATAATTATTAATTTAACAAACAACTGTGGAAGAGATGGCCTACAATAATCACATACTATCATTATGCTTTCTTATAATTACAGTTACCGCATATTTTAAAGTTAAGAAACGAAAACCTCTCTCGCTTAGGAAGGAAAAAGATAACTCGATCTTCAGGGGATTCAGAGAACTAAGAGGCTGTCTCGCGCCGAGCCTTATCTGCTTCCCCTGGCACCTCTTCCTGCTATCTGCTTTCAAGCAATGGATTGCGTGCTGCATTCCTATCGCCTCATCACACGCGATGGTCCGGCCACACCTCCCGGGCTACAATCGTTCCCCGAAACCTTATCGAAATGCTTCTTCTCCCACGCTCGCATTTTCTTATTGCCCTGATAATTTAACTGACTCTTATTTACTGCATAAGGTGGCGCTCGACGAGAATAAAGAAAATAAATGTATTCATTTTCTGCCACAACTGCGTGCCGTAGTTACGTGAGGTATCATTCGCAAAATCTTTTTAGTTTAAATATATATGGGTAGATAATTAACAACTGCATCGTCAACACCATGTTTTTTCCCCTTCATGGTTACTGATCAACAATTTGGAAGAATAAAATTCTAAATACCAGTTCAGTTCTGCTAAGTTGATGTTCCTAAGCAAAAAGTGCGAAAGTTTTAGTTGTCACGAGTTTCTGATTTAAGCTTCAAGATCAATAATTCGTATTTGATATTTTACCGTTCCATAAGTAATCATGCTATGCAAAAAAGAGAGTCTGGTCGATTAGGGCAATCAGGGCCGGCGTTAGGGAGGGGTAAGCGGGTCAAATGTACCTGGGCCCCGCCGGCTGATGGGGGCCCCGATCACCGGCTATAGGGGCCCCCAGGCCAGAAGCCAACAATCCGCCCATTGTCTGCCCGCCAGTTTGTAGAGCTTTAAAAAAAAAAAAAAAAAAAAAAAAAAATGTGGCCATTTTACCCCGGGCCCGAAATTCCTAGCGCCGGCCCTGAGGGCAATACTGATAATCGATTCCGCTCAGTGAGATAACCGTGGGATTTTTTGTTTTTTTTGTTTTTGCTTATGGCTTTACGCCTTGTCGACTTCGAGGCCATTAGAGACGGGATAGGACTGGTGGCAATGAATATGAAGAAATTCGGCCATGGCCTTTTGAAGGAAACCATGGAAAACCCAAATCTGGATGCCTGGACGGGGATTCGAATCCGCGTCCTCACGAATGCGATGCCAAAGCATTACAGCTCGTCCACCTCGCTTGGTGCTGTGGGATGTAGTCTACTAATTGTCCTTCTTTAACGACAGTGTACAGAAAAGTTTTCAACTTCGAGCAAAACGGTGATGCCATCGGTAAGCCAGAAAACATGAAATTTCACGAAACTTTTGCGACCATCGCTCTTTACCCGTAATTATAAGTTTTCTCCGACATACTTTAAATTTAGCTGTCATTGTGTCAGAGACTAAAGGAAAAATCCGAGTTTCGGGGCTGAGAACTTCTGAGGCCACACTCGTATATATATGCCCTTTGGTACATTCTTATAATTTTGTAAAAATTATATTATTAATTGCGATGGCACTCCCACAGACTCGCTCTTCACGTAGTTTTGTTTTAGCCCTTCCGAGGGGTAAGCTAACAAGTCATTTTGAATCCTGATTACATAGAGTGAGACATTAGTTTTTGCAAGATGGCCACAAGTTTCAGAAAATAACTATGTGCAATGATGAACGGGAATCTGGTTGAAGGTTTGAACAAACGTTTTATATTGGTTGTTTCCTAAAAATTTAGTCTAAACCACAAAAAAAACCAAAATTCCTCTATCACACATCACTTATCCTTGGAAATAGCTATATTCTATTTAAGTACAGCAAATCATGTGTCTTCTCGGAATAGGGTTATTTATAACGAATAGTAGTTTGCTAAAAAACATAATTGCAAGTTTCAGCCAAACATTCATTTTTAAAACATTACTATCCTACTAAGTAAAATTAAATAAATAAAGAAAAATAATACTAATTCCTGTTGTGTATTTCACCAGTTTTTTTTATTTTCTAGTTTTTATTTTAAAAAATCAGCAATGAAATATTTCGGCATGGAGGAACCGAGCCCGATGGTTGAGCGGTAACGCTCTGGCCTCCCATTCGGGAGAATGTGAGTTCGAATCCCCCTCTCGACATCCAGATTTCGGCTTTCCATAATTTCTCGAAATCACTACAGGCAAAATACCGGAAAGGTTACTTTAAAAGGCCATGGCCGCATTCCTTCCCATTCCTTGCCCACATCTTCTTCTGTCTCTAATGTCCTCGACTTTAACGGCAGAAAAAAAATCTATTCAAGAAAGAAGCAGAAGCATATCAGAAGTTATTAAGTAAATTTGATGAAATAATAAAACAGTTAGCTGAACTTTCAGTACCCATTGTATAATTGACATTACCAGATACCACAAATAATGAATAAGCAATCGTTGTTAAACACCAGAGATCGCTGTCCAAATACTGTACTTTTGTACCTTCTGCTAAAAGAAAGTGCGGTTTGATGGTGGGTGTCGTACCACTAAGAAGAAGTTGATTCTTCTAAAAGTGGTGACCTCTATTAGCATCGCGTCTGAATCAAAGGTTGTTTCAACTTATGACGTGAGGGATGATCGGGAACCAATAAATATTTATGTGTTATTGGATTTGTCCATTTATGACTGATGTAGTGTGAAGGTAAAGCTTTTACATATTCTAATGAAATGTTTTGTACGAAATGCTGCAGATGTATTGCTTTGAAAAATAATTTTGATTGCAAGGGAGGTGTAAGTCAGCGTTTTCAAATTTCTAACGAGAATTAGATTTAAGCCGCACTTTTAAACCTGATCTCATTACACATGGTTATTGTCGAAAGTTATAAGTTTATGAATAAACCAATTTAGTTTGATGCTAGTTTAGTACAAATCAGGTAAAGATATCCGAAATTTACTTGCCTTAGTTAAACAACAATGACCGAAAACATTATTGTAGTGATCGAAGAAAACCTTCACAATCGAAAAGTTAGGTAATTTAGGGAAATTTGTTTCTCGTGTTTCATTTGTCTGTTACAGATTTCGATTTCGCGGTCTACCGAAATCACACGATGACCGAATTCGTTCCCGTTCCTTTTCCCCAATCCTAATCAGCCTCTAATTACCCAGACGTCGATAAGGCATAAAGCACAAAAATTAAGAACATATGCTCGTTAGCATATTTTTTACTGGAAATCTATAAAACAAAAACGAACCTGATAACGAAAGAATGGTTATAAAAATATTAATATACAAGTGTGGAACCTGAGTGGTACGCAATTGATTCTAAGATTCTGCGATCACATATAAACGTATTTACGCATTCATAATTGTACCAAACAGAGCAACAGCCTGTTTCAGTAATTATTTATTGTTACATGTCAATAAGCAAACAATATTTTGTAGCTATTAACGTAACTTTAAAGTTATTTCTATCATGAGAATCAATATTTTTTTGTGTGTGTACTAGATTCAAAGTAAAAATTTGTATTATCAGGAGAGTTATAAGACGAAACAAATTATAATTCCAATAGTAGAGTAGTTACATACACAGTTTTAAATGTGTGTGTGGGAAAAAAAAACCGCATTAAATGTAATGATTGAAAATGTTAAATACGACTCTCCATGGCGATTGACGATCAGTTTTCGAGTTGTATTGCATAGCATTAGGTGTGGCTTATATCAGTACGCCAAGTTCGCCTGTAGAACTTCTTGAAGGGTACTCGAGGATGTCGTAGGCCGCTGCGCAACGACAAGAAAGTTCCTCACGGATACCCCTTTAATGCATAAAGTATGCACATCTGTTATTCACAATTTGTTAATAAACTCACAGAAAAAGTAGCAAAAGAAGTGCTACACAAAAGTGAAAAAGTACTAAATAAGCTTCAAGATAATCGGCTGAAATTTTACGGATTCTTAATAACAATGACATTTAATTAGATATTTTAATAAATTCATAATATTTTCAATCCCATATCCAAAAGTGATTGTGAAAGAAGCTTAGATAGTACGATGGAATTTAGTCAGGCAAAAAGTGTAAGTATTTGTGAAATAAGGAAACAAGTCGCAGCGAAAAGGGAAATGCAAAAAAAGGTGGCCTAAGAATAGTGTTTCTGTAATAAATAAACATTCTTTGACATTACAAAAAGATTTAAATATAATAGAATTGTTTCTGAAAGTGTCTATGTCGTACCTGGATCGTAATGTTATATTTTAAGTTACTGATTATAAGGATACCAAATACCGTATTAGAAACACAGTTTGGTGGACGACGTTGAAAATCGAAGAGAGACTTCTCGAAATAACTAGACGAAAGCTTAATAGGGTCACCTACCAAACGCGGAGGGTGAGCGATCAATATTCAGATCAGACCGGACGCTGGTTCGATTACCGGTGCAGCTATCGACATCTCGGTTCTCCCTGTTTTCCCGAAGTCACTCCATACAAATGCTGTGATGGTTCTTTCAAAAGACCATAGCCCAATTTCTTCATGTTACTGTAACTCCAGTTCCTTTCCCGGCTCACCGAGCCTCGTGAATGAGGTATAATGCTTCGTCCTGGTATTCGGGAAGACAAGGGTTCAAATCCCCGTCTGGTCATCCAGATTTTGATTTTCGCCGGTTTCACAAGATCTCCCCATACGAATGCTGCGAAGTCATCTTCAAAAGGCTGTGGCCAAATTCTTTCCCATTCCTTATTCACAATACCCTCGCGCTCAGACGATCTCGAGAAAAAACTCAGAATCTAACCGACTCTAATTACCTCGAAGATTCATAAAACAAAATGAAAGGTACACCTCCATGGGTTCTATACTGAAAACGGATGTAACAGGGAGTAGATATGACAGTATGAATAGTGATGAGACAAGTAAAGAGATTCAAATAGATATAGGAAGCAACTGAGTCTAAATCAACATAAAAATAATTATTGGGTTAGGATCTACAGAGTATAAAAGCTTTCAAATTTCATGACATGCTGTGACTACATTATGGCTTGTTGAACGTATTGGCTTCGTGTGAAACACTGCCTTCTTTAGTTACAATGGGCCGTGCGTGAAAGCATAGACAGTACCCGTTTAGTCTTTTGTCAGACGTCAGAAACTAAGCCCCTTAGAGCGCCTGGTGAAGAGTCTCCAGGGATGCAGGTGACTTGGGGCGGACAACAACAGAAGTTCTCGGCAGGTGGCACCACGACCTGCACAAAGGAAACACGCCCCCTCAGGAGCACAATACAGTCCGCACAGGGTGCCTCTCCAACGCGACAAGCTCGACTCTCACCAGAAATAAAACACAACACAAATTCACGGGAGACTATTGTCGGCACTGAAAGATTTATTATAAGGAAAATAGATACTTCAAAGTTTAAAAATCTGTTTCTTGCACATCACAAGGTTTAGTAAAATTTTTTAAAAGGCCGGTCAGTTTCTATCCTTTCTCATCTTTCTTCTTGCTCTCAGTTCGTATTACAAATTTGATTTAATACTATAAACCAACAATTTTATACCTCTAGTTACCGGTCCACCTATGGTCCATTAAGATGGGACAGATAGGTAGAAATTAAAAATTTTATTCTAACTGAATTAAAGTTATTATGATAAAAACTTAGAATAGTAAAGATTGTTCACCTAAAATGGATTCCCTACTTGTACCGCGTAAAGCTATAAGCTAGAATAATTCAAAAAACAAACATTCTAATAGCCATGAATGATTCAAGGACCAGGCAAAAGTCTGGTATTTCAAGGATAAGGGAATATGCCTGCATCATCACTATAATAGTCTATTCACTTAATACGTTTCCGCTAGGCAGCAAAGAGAATTTCGCTCCTTTAAAGCTTTAATGACCATTTTATGATAGTTTTCTTGTAGGTGTAATTCCTAAAGGAACTAAGTAACAATTGGAATTGTCAATCAATGGTAGCACATAGTTTTAAAATTAGGCTCATGTAAGTTAATGGCCCAACTATTTTTGACATTTCGTCTAGCTGAAAAGGGTTGAGAATCATTGTTCTAGTACGTGATTATTGTAGGTCATTTATTCTGCCGTTTCTTCTTAAAATCATTTAAAAGACTACGGAAATACAACGGTTGTTGGATTTTATTTATTCTCGGACGCGTTTTACCTCTCGTCGAGGTATCTTTGGCGTACAATTTTTTATGTAAGTGGTGATCAGTTATCTAGTTTTTAACAGAATGGTTTTTGATTATATGTAAACAAAAATCGTTCTTTACAAAAGTTGAAAACTGATGACCCATTATAGAAAAAAAATGTACGCCGAAAATACCTCGACGAGAGGCGAAACGCGTCCGAAAATAAATAAAATCCATCACCAGTTGCATTGGCGTAGTCATTAAATAATATTTATTATACTGTTCTAGTCTCAATAGTTGGCAACATGTTAATTTTTCTCTGTTTTAGCCAATAATTGTGTAACTTGATGAAACTCCAAACCAATACATTGATTTTAAAATTTATGGCCACAAACTTTTCAAATAGGCTACCGTAAACGTCGACACGATTGTTCAGTTTGATTATCTCAAGAAACCATGCAAAGATTTTCGTTGAGTTTTGATGAGTGTATATCCCACAAAAATCACATTTTAATCTTGGCCTGCTTAGAATATGCGGTTCGTGCACTGCGGAGCATTGCATCTGTTTGGTCAAAGAACCGCTGACAAGCTTTGGTGTTGATCTTGAAACTGGTGATATCCGCATAAGACCTGACGGAACATGCATCATGCTAAGAGTTTGTAAGATTCTGCCTAAGTACTGCAATTGTGCTTCTCACAAAGCATTCAATTGGCCTTTGTCGACATTTTATACAAGTAACTAAATAAAACTATTGAAAGAGAAGTCGAAACAGATACAACTTTGACTCGAACGTAGACGATGAAGACCTGGACGGAACAATCGAACACCGAGCGTGGTGGGTAAACGGTTAACGCTCTGGCCTCGCATTCGTGAGGACGCGGGTTCGAATCCCAGACTGGGCATCCAGATTTGAGTTTTCCATGTTTTCCCCAAATCACTCCAGGCGAATGGCGGGATGCTTCATTCAAAAATGCCATGGCCGAATTCCTTCCCGTTCCTTGTCTCCAGTCTCCTACCGCCTCTAATGATCTTAGCCGTCGACGAGGCGTAAAGCAAAAATAAAAAAAAGGGGGGAACAATCGAAGCACAGCTACTGAAATGATTTCCAGATATAACGATTTCAAAAAAGAGCGGGAAGTCTTTTATTTATGATGATTTAAATGAAACGAACTAGCGAGAAGGCAGAAACGGTTTTATCAGACGCTGGCTATATATGTAATTCGTTGCCAATAAAGTGATAATTTGACTGCTAAGTAGATAGACAGATTATTTTTCGAACTGATGTCACTTACCGCAAGGCATTAATGTGATCTAAAACTGAATACTTGCCATATTTGATTAGTTGCTTAATAACTCGAATTAGATTTTAATCAAAAGTGGAGAAGTTCAATCTATTCTTATTTAAGGAAAGAAATTTTTAAATTAATCTTATCTTGCTAACTAAAATTTGATTAAACTAATTACTATTTAGTAAATACGCCAATACAACTGTTGTTTGATATTCATTTATTTTTCGGACGCGTTTCGCCTCTCCTCGAGGTATCTTCAGCGTACAATGTTTTCTGTAATATGCGATTAGTTATAATTTGAAAAAATGTTTTTGTTTTGTTTACATATAACGAAATTATTCTATCTGTGCTTCAAAGTTGACTACCAGTGGAGGCAGAAGAACCACACTATATTAAACTGTATAACTAAATACAATAGTGTAAACAGCATGCTGGTTGAGGTCACAGAAGACCAACTACCACACCTCAAAATGTAAATGTAAGTTGCGAATTGCAATATGAATCCCATCCTATTACACCAATGTAAATAAACGTTCTATAAGATAATTCATAATTAGTATGTAAATATAAGTCATATTGTGCATCCTATAGATAGAATAATTTCGTTATATGTAAACAAAACAAAAAACATTTTTTTTCAAATTATAACTAATCGCATATTACAGAAAACATTGTACGCTGAAGATACCTCGATGAGAGGCGAAACACGTCCGAAAAATAAAGAATATCCAACAACAGTTATATTGACGTATTTACTAAATAATAATTAGTTTAACAAACAACTGTGGAAGAAATGGCCTGCAATAATCACATAAAATTTTATTAGCTGTTGATATCTGTTATTTAACATTAAGATTAATTTATTAACTCAATAAATATATGTTTATTATTTTATTTGATAAAACTTTTAAAAAAAACTGTGCTGGATCCCGCAGGACTAACCAATCCCGCAATCAGCAAATGCGGGACTGCAATCCTCCTTATTAGCGATCCGTAAAATTATTTTTGACATTGTACTGATTATCGAGTTGAAAAAGGTTGAGAGACATTGTAGCAATTCACTCAAGAAATTAGAAAGATATTTGCTTGTACGTATTGAACGTAATGTTTAAAGGCAAACCGAGCGTGGTGGTGTAACGGCTAGCATTCTGGCCTCCCATTCGGGAGGACGGCGGTTCGAATCCCCGTCCGGGCGTCCAGATTTGGGTTTTCCATGGTTTCCCAAATCACTCCAGGCAAATGCCGGGATGCTTCCTTCAAAAGGCCATGGCCGAATTCCTTCCCATTCCTTGCCCCCCATCCTTTCCCGTCTCTAAAGATCTCGCTGTTGAGAGACATTAAGCAGTTAAAAAAATAATTATAAAATTTAAAAAATTAAAGACAAAGTTAATGTGAAGTGAAAGGAAAAAAAATATGTTGCAAGTATTTCAGTTTAAGGGATCAGTTACATTTATTTATTTAGCATTTGGTTTAGGTAATCTGCCGAAAGTACAAAGGCGTCTCTCTTGAACAATCATTTTTTCTCACAATTAAAAAATTGCACTGATAATTCCAACACACCTCGGCTTTTTAGGAAAAGTTTTTCTCTCTGAAGTAGTTGCACATGTTTGTGATGATAACGTGATGATAGCCTGTTTGTACTAAGTAATATCCTAGCTGATGACGCATTGCTGCCAACAAACTTAAGCGCCGCTAGTCTTTCAGTGGTGTTCTCTAATTAAACTCACAACAATATCGTAAGGCCAGCGACAAAAACAAGACGCTTTTCTTTGGACAAGTTCCAAGTATCAGATTAGCTGTTCTTATGGGGATACCTCTAGTATCTACTAACCTTTATCGAATAAGTTTTCCTGATGACACATCGACATTTGAAAATCTCAATTCCTTAAAAACGATAAGTGTGTGGACAAAAAACTTATCATAGCGTTTAATTGCAATAGTAACACAAAAAAATACGATACCAGCAAAACATGAAAACAGAAACTTTTATGGACACCTAATCACTCTAAAAATGCTAATGATCAAAACCAAAATGTGAAAAGAAAGATCTTTTTGTGCACTTGCTGGTCGCCTTTCTTCTTTTTTTTCCGGCTAGTCCGCGACTCGGGCTTGGAAGTAGGGTTTCCATGGTTTTTTGGGGCAGAAAAAGTACATATGTTTTTGGGATAGTAAAAACAAAGTACATTGTATACAAAAACTGTAATTTTTTATGTTTAAATACACATTTTTCACTACTTTAGGATACATTCAACAACCATTTGCTGTTCATAAACACCTCCACAGCATCTCTTTGATATATGTTTAAATTAAGGTGTATGATGAGCTCATTCTTTTATTTTATATTATTTATTTACTATCGGTTTTGTTATCCCTCTAGTTCAGCTAAAATAAATGTTTTGTTTTGCGTGTTTCGATTTGTTAGATCATCATCGGTATCCTAAAACAAATCGTGTACATGTTTGGATTTTTTGCTGTAGTATGTTTCTGTTAATAATAATAACGATCACTTATTAATGTTAGTTATAGCAATTTCACTTGACTTAGAGTTTTTATTTCCTTATTACATTTCAATCGGGAAATACGAGAAAATTTTCATGAAAAAAAAGCATTAAACTAAATGAAAACTGTACTTAATGAATGTGTCTACCTCACGAATCAGACACTATTCAGAACAATAAAAAAAAATTCTACAATCAAATGCCCCGCTAAAACATAGATATAACTTATTCGGGAGGACGCCCCGTCCGGGCTTCCCGATTTTGGTATTCCATTGTTTCCCCAAATCACTCCAGGCGAATGCGGGATGCTTCCTTCAAAAATGCCATGACAGAATTCCTTCCCGTTCCTTGTCCCCAGTCCCATCCCGCCTCTAATGACCTTAGCCATCAACGAGGCGTAAAGCAATAACTAAAAAAAAAAAAAAAAAAAAGATTTAACTTAACTAATTCAGTCCAAAACCCGAGGGTTGGTTGGAACTTCTCGAAGGAGGCATACTAAGCCATAGCGTGAGAGGTAGGACGGCCAGTTCCATTCTTCTGGGAACTACAGTTAAACGTGGAACGCGAACCACGGAAGCGTTCTGGCGTTCCTTGCATCACACGGCAAGCTGTGCCAGAGGTGAAGGTCGAACTAAGGGCCTGTCTATCTCACCGGGATTTGAACCAGCTACCGGACGCCCAACTTTTGAAAGCAAGCGCTATAACCACTGAGCCATCAGATCGCTTCATCTGAACCGTCACCCAAACGTATCGGTTCAATCTGAAAATCCGTGGATAAGTACATTTCAGAATTCAAGTCTCGTACTTGTTTCCTATGCAAACAGTGCTCACGCTCTCGGCTCTGCAAATAATGGGTGTGCGCCCTGGCTGCGTAATGCCGATTGCAGCAAATTTAACTGTCACAGTAGTTAAATTTCAAGTAACTTCCGACCTAAGCTTAGGAACAAAGCAAAATTCAATGTGTTAGTTAAGCTTGATGATCTCGACGTGTAACAGAAATTTGAAATCATAGCTTCATCCAGAGCAAAGCAATTAACCTCATAACCTGTAAATATGCACCGAAACGTTTCTCGCTTGGCGTTGTTGAATAAATACAGGGAAAATCGCCGGTGTTGAACTTTTCTTATGACTTGTGAATAAAACATAAAAATTTGTTTCTAATACCACTGGAAGTAGAGTGAAATTTTGATGGCGGATTATGTTCTAACTTTTTGTAGGATTTTTTTGTTATTTTCAAGTTGTTTTTTAATTTTCAACATTAAATCTAACTGTCAGGGCGTTTATGTTTTGGAAAACAAATATCACATTGACACTCGTGACAATGTTGCCTTCTTTCTGCAGCTCATTCTTATTTATGGAAGAAACGGCTACAAGTGATTATGAAATGCTTAAGGAGTGATTCTTCTTCTACATCGTTTACTTATTAAACCAAGTTATAAGGCAAAAGCCTTGCGCAATTCTATTGACCTTTCTCCGCTTTTGGTCTGGTTAAGCTCTTATAATCTTCCTACAGACAATTTTCTTCGAGAAGCACTTTGACGTGATTTCTCGGAATTGCGTGGATTTCGTTTTCTAAGGATTCCATTTATCTGTGTTTGCTTATTACCTTCATTAATTGGACCACGTTTCTGAACATGTAATTTTTATTTCGACGGATCACTGTGAGAGTATTCGCCCGTTGGCTCAGTTGGTTGCGGCGTCGTGATGGTGTCCAGCATCTGACACGGGGTTAACTGGTTCAAGTTGTAATAATCCCTATGGTCGGGTATTAGCTTTGATCTGAAAGAAACTCCTTGCATGGTGCTAGCTCGCAAAAGTACCAAAGGTTATTTAATTTAATGAAGCAATATTCATAATGGGTTCTTCACGTGAAAATTCTCAGAGGATTACACAACAGAAATGGGTTCACAGTAAAGGAAATTTGAATTTATTTATGAAGACAAAGTGGTTATCATTTAAAGATCTGAAATGTAAGGCAAACATATCATAGGCTCCCAGGCTAAAAGCTCTTTAATTCTAGCATGAGTCTCTCAGGTCAGTTTCCAGGGCTTTTGAGATGCTGCAGAATGTCTCTATATGAGCAGGCGACATAGACTGGTCGGTGGCGGCGACGGAGTCTGCGAGCCTAGGTTTGACCAGCGCAACCGGCTGATGCACACAGCTATGTCCACCCAGCCCAACTTGTAGCAGAGACACTGCCCACGACCTTGCTCTGTGGCGTCCAGTTAGGTTCTCACGCACTCCCGACGACATAGAACATACAAAAAAAAAATCTGAGGAGTATATGCAACCCCCTTCATCCGCTGGCTGTCACACAAACTGCCACCACAAACGGCAAGCCTTCCAAAAAATAAAAAAATCGTGAGAAGAGAGGGCAGGCTGCGTCCCCTGCCCCTTCTCCAAGAAAAACGTGTCTCTCGGGACAGGCATCTGCCTTCAATCACCAGCTGGTCCCTAGAAAAACACAGTGACGAGCAGCACGCCTCCGCGCCACTGAAACGACGTGCTCTGTGGGACATTACAAAGTGTCGGTGGTAGTAGAAGATACCATCATCAGTACTTAGCCGACAGGATAGAATAGGTGGTAGTGCACACGTTCTAATCACCATATTGTACCCTAATGTCCCGGGTTAAATCTTAAAACTTTTCCGAATACTCAGGAGTCCATTGAGTGAGGGCATACGGCACTGTTGATTGTGACCCGTACGTCGGACGTTAATTTGACGATTACCTTGGTGTATTTGGAAAGAGTAGGTTTAAATGCACCGGCACAGATTTTAGCCTCACCTTTCTTTCATTTTTAATTCATTCACAACGCAAATAACTCATTACACTGAACCCCAAACACATTACAGATATCCTCCAAATAACAGCACTTTCATACACTTCTATCACCGGGGAAGGCAAAAGGAAAGTATCGCACACAAATTTCGCAAGACACTGTCTTTGAGAAGTAATTCTCTCAATAGCGATAAGCTGCGTATCCACCAAGCGCGGCAAACCTTCGAACTCTGGCTCGCGCGGCAGCCGCTCATAATGGACGAGGCGACTCTAACATTGGCGCGGTCGCACATGCAAAGCTGCGAGTCATTTTCTGTCGGTATTGCGCGGCAAAGGCTTCCACTTCTTAGCTCGCGCCCACTTGAGACAGGGGTGTCTTTGTTCGAGTTGGCTCGCGCGGCTGAGCGATAGTTTGCTACCATGTATATCTAAAAGTGTCGCCTTTTAATTCAATTATACAGTGTCAAAGCTGCGTATCCACCAAGCGCGGCAATCCTTCGAACTCTGGCTCGCGCGGCAGCCGCACATACGATAAAGCTGCGTATCCACTACGCGCGGCAAACCCTCGAACATTGGCTCGCGTGGCAGCCGCGCATAATGCATACGCTGTTGACACGCGAGCCATCTCGAATATTGGCGCGGTCGAACATGCCGCGCTGCGAGCCATTCTCTGTCGGTCTTTAGGCGCGCGGCAGAGGGTCCCCACTAATTGGCTCGCGCGCAGTTGGGACGGCAATATCTTTCTTTGAGTTGGCTCGCGCGGCACAGCGACAGTTTACTGCCATGAACAACGAAAAGTATCGATTTCTAATACAGTTGTATGGTGCGAAAGATTTTTTGTGGAATATTAAATGTGCAGATTACCACAACAAAACGCTGAGGGACGAAACATGGAAGGAAATAAGTTTAGCAATGGCCTTACCCGTTTCCGATTTAAAGAAGAAGATGGCTACGCTTCTGGCATCGTATACAGAAGAGAAAGATCAAGATTAGCTAAAAGTCTTATTACTGGTTCTGGTAATTATTTATTATTTGACACTTATAACGATCCCCACGGTATAATTTATCGATTTGTGCTGTGTATGTCTACAATATATGCCATATGGTAGCCTGCAGGACAGAATATAGCACCACTCGTATTCCTACTTGCGGAAGTCTCAGTAAAAATGGTCGCGAAAACTGACTGACTGCCTGCATTACTTGCCGCGCAACTCTGGCTGGGTTGCGTTGCCGCAGCCGCGCTTGTCAACAGAAACCCACGAACATGGGCTCGCGCGGCGATACCTGGCAGCAAGCCAGGTATCGCCGCGCGAGCCAGTGTTCGAGGGTGGATACGCAGCTTAAGCCGTTGGTTCGCGGGGCGACTCGTACATTGGCGCGGTCGCACATGCAAAGCTGCGAGTCATTCTCTGTCAGTATTGCGCGGCAAAGGCCTCCACTTCTTAGCACGCGCGCAGCATAGACGGGCGTGTCTTTATCGGAGTTGGCTCGCGCGGCACAGCGACAGTTTGCTACCACGGATATCTGAACGTGTCGCCTTTAATTCAATTATACCGTACCAACGATTTTTTTAAATTATTATTATTATTATTATTTTTTTTTTTTTTGGAACAGAAAATATGCAGCCAAATCAGACTCAGATAGTATCACTTCCATTACCACCACGATCATCAATTGAAACTCCAATCAATGAATCTATAGAATCGCCAAATGACATGATTTATTCAATACATTTTACCTAAGTAAAAAGGAAATTTTCTTTAAGAATGGCAACAGAAAATTGAATAACCATAAAAACGTTAATATAAAATGTGTATTATTTCCTTATGTTTACCCATTCTTTCAGAGCTTTGCAAATTGCTTTAAAAACATCTGGAACTATTCTCTGATATGATTGTTTTGACACTCGTAAAAAGTATTGTAGGCTAGTACACGAGTTTCCAATTGCTAAAAATCCTGATGTTACATCTTTCAATAACTGAAATCGCCTCCCGAAACTGAGAGTTCTCTTTATTCATACTTGGCTCAGTTAATGATTTTAAGAACTCTAACACAACCTTCATCACCCTCGTAAAATTTGTTAATTGTACCCTCGATGGATTCATATTTCATATCTTCCATAAGTTTCACATCATACTGTATTCCGTTAATACAATTTCCTTATCCACTGATGAACTTTCCGTTTAGGTTTCCAGTTAACAATGTGATGAATCACAATGAAAGTGGCAGCTGCTCGTGCACGTGGAACGTCCACGGTGACTTAACGAAAAGACAGACTTGCATCGCTTGCCGCGCAACCTTAGCTGGGTTGCGTTGCCGCGCGCGGCTGCCGCGCTCGTCAAACAGAAACCTGGAACATTGGCTCGCGCGGCCATACATGGTTCCCGCCGAGGGTTTGCCGCGCGCCGTGGATTCACCGCTGTATCGACGCCTGGGTCACCGGGTGTGGTGAGAGAAGATATCCATGAAAGAGAAAGGAAAGTCTGTACCTACTCTATTGTGTTTCTATTCATCATCATTTTCGTTGGGGACCATATCCAGTTTCCCGGGTGTGGTTTACGAGCATTTGTTGTTGTATACGATCGTTTTCCACTGTCTCCTATCCAGAAAAAGTTTCTTGGTCCGTGATATATTCCCATTTCCAGCCTCTTCTCTCTATGTCCTCCTTCAGTTGGTTTGTTCATCTTCTTCTTGGTCTTCCCACTGGTCTTTTGCCCCCTATCCTTTTTTCCAAATAAGTTTTTGGTAGTCTTGTTCTAGTCATTCTCTTGACATGCCCAAACCACTTAAGTCTTGATGACCTAAGTCTCTCTTCCATGGATTCCCTTAGCTCTAGGTTTGATTTAATCTTGTCATTCTTTATGTGGTCTAGTTTTCTGGAGGGCCATTCATTTCACATGATTGGATCTTGCTAAGGTTCCTTGAAGTTAGTGTGCATGTTTCCAAAGCATATGTGAGAATAGGAATGAAATATAATTTGTACAAGACAATTTTTGTTCTTCTGGGAACCTTCATGTCCCATAGTAAGCCCCGCACGGTACTGTAGGAGTTCCGAGATAAGTCATAATTCTTTTCCACTGTCTTTTCGTTCGGCTAGTTGATAGCTCGAAGTAAGTAATATCTGAATAAGTTAAATTTCAATTTTGTTGGAGAACAACATGTTAAGTTATTTGAGTATCAAAATCATTCATTCTTTTATGGAACTAAATTCTATTATACAGAATGCTATGGCACCTGTTAATTGTTTTAGCTGAAGATAAATAAAGGGTGTTTCAAAAATGAGCGGTATATTTGAAAAATCAGTAACAACTAAACAGGCAGCGACAGAAATACGTTTGTTCCAAAATGCTTGGGACAATAGTAAATTTTCAGGCAGACAAACTTTCGAAATTAATTACAATTTTCAACAGCCGCTGCAGTCTGGAAAAATCTAAAGTACGATAAAATCCTCTGTTCTAAGGAATAAAGTATTTTTTCACAGCAAACTTGCAATCTGTGAACAGCACACGCTTACAGCAGAAAGACGACTTACAGAATGGCGAACTCACAGACTGCGTTTACTTCTATATCTTTCAAATCACCTGCAGCGCCATCTGTTGTTGAAATTTGTAACTAATTTCGAAAGTTTGCCTGAAAATTTACTGTTGTCCCAAGCATATTGCAACAAACGGTGTATTTCTATCGCTGCCCGTTTAGTTTTTATTGATTTTTCAAATATACCGGTATTTTTTTTTAACACCCGGTGCATTGAGTAGTTACACTAGATAAACATGGAATGAAAATAAACGCAAAAAAGTAAAGTTTTTTGTATGATAATAGGGTAGATCTTAAATGTAAATATGTTGGCATAACTTTCGATAGTAAACTCAGTTGGGCAGGACGCATGCGGCAGGTGACAGGAAGAGGTTTCAAATTCCTTCATTTATTGGAGAGTGTGAGGAGGGGATGTACCAAGGAAGTGAGGGGATTGGGTTACAAAAAAGGGCATCCATAAATTACGTGAGGTGAAATAGGGGGGGAAGGTCCGGCGAAATCTCATCAAATCTCACCAAGGGGGGGGGGGGGCTACGGAAATCTCACTTGAGGCTTTGAAAAAAAAAAAGTTCAGACAGTAGAGCTTAAAAAAAAGGTCTACAAATTCTATGAAAGGCGATTTTAGGGGGGAATTTCGTCGAAAAAACGAAATTTGAAGGGTGAGACCTGGGGGGGGGGGGGAGGGTGCAAGGTTTTAATGTCTGAATTGCAAGGCTAAACTATCTGTCTTGATTATTGTTTTTATTTATCTATTTATTTAGAAAAGTCACTTATTCGTCACACACATATACATTGATTAAACATAAGGTTCTTTATGCCGCGGTCGCCAGGCTTAGGTATTAACGTTTGTCGGGTTACTAAATGATAAGCTCACACACTTTAGAATGGACATACACCAAACTTTATTGAGTCCGTAAGCTTATACTTTCACACCAACAGAAAATACCACCACCAAATAAATATTTAAATAAGGAATCAGACTACTCCCCGAAAATTACAGATTCGTGGGACAAGAGGAATTAAATTGCACAAACTTCTACACTGTCCACAGTACTCATAACATATCCACAGTCACTTGAGATCGCCGTACTCCATGCAAAATAGTCAATACAACACATTACCAGTTTCTACGTTACACTCCGCTAAATCTTCTAGTTTTTTCCCAATTTCTATAAACCCGACCGAAATGTTGCCGCGTCGGCCATTAAACTCTCCGGCGGTCAACCATTCACCCCCACAGATAGCACCACACTGACTTACTACGCCGGCCACAGATACTCTTGCCTGGCTCTGACGTATGTTATGTTACACTCCCTAGCTAATATGCTGTGATAATTGTTCTGGTTTCAAATAAACTTGATCACTTATCAGAAAAAAACTGTTGTGTTACAAGGGGGTTCTCACAGACTAGATCTCACCAGAAGGGGGGGGGGCGGGCAGATCTCACGAAATCTCACCAGAGGGGAGGTGGGGTCCGGAAATCCGGAAAAACACCTCACGTAATTTATGGATGCCCCCAAACCTTAGTCAGACCACAGCTTTAATATGGCGGAGTGGTGAGGAATCAAAATTATTATTATTACAGCTTTATCAATCCCTGTTTCAGGATGCAGCCTCTTTAAGTCAATGAGCTATATAATACAATTTATTTCTAAGTAGTTTTGTTGCAGTTCTCTCCAGGCTGATCGATCTTGAGCAACCCTCTTCCAGTTCACGCTTGTAACTCGACGTATGTCTTTATCCCAGCGATCCCAAATTAGTGGTATCAAAATCAGGAGTTGGAAGGGGTAAGAAGTAGAGTAGCTAGATTTGTTTGGGGTCATCCATTAATTACGTGAGATGTTGAGCTCTGCTGTTCTTCAAGAAATTAAAAAGATCACGTGAGATTTACGTCGACCCCCATCCCGCCCCCCCCCCCCCATTGGTGAGATTTCGCCGGACTTTCCCCATCCCTCAATTTCACCTCACGTAATTAATGGACGGCCCCTTGCTAAAATTACCAAAAAAATGCAATCAGTAACTGATATGCCGAAAGTGCTCAGTTGAGTGTCACTGGAAGAAAGAAGGGGTGTGAAGAGAGTGTTTGATTTGTTCAAGGATTACAATCGCGATAATTCATGGATCGATATTAACAGTAGAAGGAACAATTTTTTTTATGAATAATTGTCATGCCAATGCAATTGAATATGTTGTTTTTATCTTCCCAACGCGTTTCACTTCATTCTCTGAAGCATCTTCACCGGTTCTGTATTTTACATTGCTCACATTGGCAACGCGTTCCGTTAGCCCTAAAAACTGCAGGTGATCGGGGCCCGCATCAGACCGCGGGCCCGGGTACATTTGACCCGCTTAACCCCCCCCCCCCCCTAACGCCGGCCCTGCCTACCGCAATTGAGGAAATGGCCAACAACATCCAGATATTAGTAGAAGAATTAGGAGTTCTACATGGAAGGATAGAGGTGACCATGATCGTAAGTTGGCACTTGAATTCAGGCGAAAAGGGAGAGGGAAAATTTTCTTTTGTGTGTAAGACAGTCAGGTGCTGAAATAAATTATCAAGTGAAATAATGGATATTTCAGGAAAAATAAAGAAAGAGTTAAAAGTTGCTATTCGTTAAGGGCCAACTAAGGTATGTGGTGAAAATCATGACATGGAGAGGTGGGATGTAAGGACATTGCTACCGGAGCGTGTGTGTTCCATCGCACTTGAAATTAAAATAAACTGATTGTATGTGCTATGACCAAGTGTGAGCCAAGTTTGAGATAAATACAGAAACAAATGGGTTGCCATTCAAGCCAGTCTCGTACCTGGGAGGAATGTAAGATGCTTGTTTATGATTATCAGACGTCCCACGTGTATAAGGCCGTCTGGAAGCACATAACGATCTCTTCGCAGCGGAGGGACACCTTTCTCAGTATTCGTTATGTTGCTGTCAGCAAGAAATCAAGAAGGAAACACATTTCGAACAGCGGGACGGTGGAGACACGTTTCTAGCAGGTGACAGCGGGAGATGCAAGCAGGTATAGCTCTTTTGCCGAGGTAGCCTATAAAGAGGAAGTGCAGAAAAAATGGGAGCTACCTGCCAGAGGGACGCCAGCGACCCTGATGGTGCTACTTCTCAGAAACACTCGTTTCAGAGTACAGCTGCAGTCTTTCCTCAGCTCTTCAACACGCAGAGAACTAGGGCACTTTTTTGCTCTGAATCTTACCCCGCTGTGGTCAGCAATGTTCTGGCACCGGATGCAAACAGCAAAACTAGAAACAAGTGTTAACATCTGTCTATGAAACACTTCCAACCTACCTTGTAAATATTTCGTCAAAAACTGAAAACATAACCAAAGTTTTTGTAGCGAAAGCGTGAAATGATTCTAAATTTATCAATATACCGACTCCAATAATATTGCTGCACTTCTACATTACTTAACCTATTTGTTTCAGTAATATCGCCAATGTCATGCATACATTTCTTGTTGTGCAAATGCATGATCGCCACCACCAGAATAAATATTCGCAGAAAGGTATAGATAGCAATCATTAATGCAGGACAATGATTCTCGACAGGCAGAATATTGACACTTTAGTTGTAATTGAATGAAAGATTTAACAAAAAATAAATTTGTGAAAATTATTCGCAGGAAATGGGTACAGCACACGTACTGTATTATTTGAATAAAACGTAACTTGTCCACAACCCGAAGGTTGGTTGGATCCTCCCGAGGGAGGTATACTAAACCTTTGTGTCAGAGGTAAGACGGCGAATTCCTTTCCTTATGGGACCTACAGTTTATCGTGGAATCCGAACCACGGAACGAACTGGCATAGCTCACAAATATTTTTAAAAATCCTGTGCCCACCAGGATTTGAAATCGGAGCAGCGAACTCTT
>JARYHS010011408.1:161961356-162117597 GCA_031002005.1 Vandiemenella viatica | reverse complement strand
ACACAACGTGTATAACGTATGAAATAGTGCTGCAGGGAATTAACACCATGCATCCTGCAGGGCTGTCCATAAATCCGTAAGAGTAAGAGGAAATAGAGATCAATTATGAACTGCACCTTGCAAGGCATCCCAGATATTATCAATAGTGTTCATGTCTCAGGAGTTTGGTGGCCAGTGGAGGTGTTTAAACTCAGAACAGTGTTCCTGGAGCCACTATATAGCAATTCTGGACGTGGGTATCGCATTGTCCTGCTGGAATTGTCAAAGTCCGTCGAAATGCACAATGGATATGAATGAATGCAAGTGATCAGCCAGGATGCGTACGTACGTGTCAGTCGTATCTAGACGTATCAGGGGCCCCATGTCACTCCAACTGCACACGCCCCACACCATTACAGAGTCTCCACTAGCTTGAACAGTCCCCTGCTGACATGCAGGGTCCATGAGATTGTCTCCATATCCGTACACGTCCATTCGGTCTATACAATTGGAAACGAGACTCGTCAGACCAGGAAACATGTTTCCAATAATCAACAGCCCAAAGTCGGTGTTAATGGTGCCAGGCGAGTCGTAAAGTTTTGTGTCGTGCACTCAGCAAGGGTACACGAGTGGGCCTTCTGCTCCGAAAGCCCATATCGATGATGTTTCGTTGAGTCGTTCGAACG
Organism: Vandiemenella viatica; assembly: GCA_031002005.1. Lineage (NCBI taxonomy): Eukaryota > Metazoa > Arthropoda > Insecta > Orthoptera > Morabidae > Vandiemenella > Vandiemenella viatica. The sequence continues at coordinate 162,116,932 of JARYHS010011408.1, read as the reverse complement.
CTGACACCTGCTGATAGCCCAGCATTGAAATCCGCAGTAATTTGCGGAAGGGTTGCACTTCTGTCACGTTGAACGATTCTCCTCAGTCGTCGTTGGTTCCGTTCTTGCAGGATCTATTTTCCGGCCGCAGCGATGTCGGGGATTTGATGTTTTACCGGAATCCCGATATTCACGGTGGACTTGTGAAATGGTCACCTCATCGCTACCTCGGAGATGCTGTGTCCCATCTCTCGTGCGCCGACTATAACACCACGTTCAAACTCACTTAAACCGTGATAACCTGCCATTGTAGCAGCAGTAATCGAACTCCTGCGCCAGACACCTATTGTCTTATGAAGCCGTTGTCGACCGCAGCGCCTTACTCTGAGTGTTTACACATCTTTGTGTCTGCTTACGCGTGCCTATATCATTGTCTGGTTCTTCAGTGTATAACAATAACAGAGAATATAGCGAAAACGCCTGCATCTAATATAAATACCTTGTAAGCTCGTCATAAATAACGGGTTGAACGCTATGTTAAAGCAAGTCATTTCCTCGATGTTGCTTAGCTAAATACAGTTGTTATTCAATAACGCTCATAACTTTGAAAATTATGCAATGTTATTTCTCAGTTTATTGTAACAGCGATGTATTTTGACAGAGGGTACAAGAAAACATCTACATCTACTAAATATAAATAAACAGAAAGGAACCAATAATTAATCAGTTAAGTTTTACGAAATACATACAATTCTGACCACGTTTCTATTACATGTTACTGGCTGTGAAATTACACATTCCCTAATTTAACATGAACCTTGTAGATCAAATGTTAATTCACAGTCAGACGGTGAAAGTAATTGACTCTGAAAAATAATCTATTTAATTCTGCAATTACGCCTGAAATTACGGAATTATCTTAAATTAAATGTTTAATTCTGTTGCACAGTCATAGTGACTCCAATAGCCAATTACTAAATCGCGAATTTTAATTAACATCGAAGAAAAAAGCAGCTAGACATTCTAGCTTTTTCTTAAAGAGAAGAAACCACTTAACTGTTCACAATATAATTATGTGCGTGGCACGAATATACAGGTATGATAAATTTCTGCTCTATTTACCTCTACGTATTCATGAATGACATCATAATTAAAACTATGAATGAACTCTAACCGATGAGCCTTTCAACGCGATACCGAGCATGGTGGGTGAGCGGTAACGCTCTGGCCTCGCATTCGGAAGGACGGGGGTACGAATGCCCGTCCGGGCATCCAGATTAGGGTTATCCATGGTCTCCCTAATCACTACAGGCGAATGCCGGGATGCTTCCTTCAAAAAATCATGGTCGAATTCCTTCCCGTTCCTTGAGTAGGAGGGGTACCTGTTTTCTGGGAACAGCCAATCAGCGTCCAGGGATTGCATGACGTCACGAAGTGAGCAGCCAATCAGCGTTCAAGGTCGTATGCCGTCACACGTTAGTTCCTCGACCTGTCGCACAGATGGCGGTAGCTGCCGGGCTTTGACGTCACACGTTAGTTCCCCGATCTGCGGATAGATGGCGCTGCACCGTTAGTTCACCGATCCGCTGGCAGATGGCACCATCTCCCAAGGGCTTAATTTCTTTGGGCGCAGATATTCCACTCCCCTAGGAGAGTGAAAGCTAGCGGGGGAAAACCCAACCCTAAGGCGTATTTGAACAGGTGTCGACATGTACGTACTTGCTCGGCCGCCGAGACCCTGTTGCGACATGCGCGATAACTTGCATAACTCTCGCTAGAGGTCAGCACACGGTAGAAGACATTTGCCGCTAGATGGAGCGGGTGTCCCAATATGCGTGAAATATTTCGGGAGTCCGACAGGTTACGAAATGGCTCCATTACAGAGCGATACAGCTAGGCCATCCACCATTGTGAAAGCATAGCTGGCGGACAAAGAAATTAGGGCGTCCAATTTCTTCGGTACTTAAGCATAAATCATTGCAATTTTACTAAAAACAAAAAAAAGTCCACATTAAAACGACCTCGGCAGTGTTGGGGCTAGGTCGCCGGTTCGAGTCCGGCCGCGGTGTTTAAGTGTTTTGTGGAAAAAGCCGTAAAGTTACGTAATTTCCACGCCTCGAAAAGCATAAATGTATCCTTTTAACGGGAAAAAAAGCGTCATAAACTCCAGATATAAATTCTATGTGTACCTGTTTTCATGAAATTATTTAGCGTTCTTGCCTCGCATTCGGGAGGACGGAGGTTCCGGGGCATCCACGGTTTCCCAAAATCACTCCAAGTGAATGCCGGGGATGCTACCTTCAAAAGGCCATGGCCGAATTCCTTTCCCGTCTCTAAAGACCACGTTGTTAGAGAGACGTTAAAAAAAATAAAAAAATGGACCCATTGGTTTAAGTAGACAATGGACGATTAGTTCATCCATTAATCGGGAAATCGAGTATGATGGTCACGAATCCACTTCCTCTCAGATGTATACTGTCAAGCTAGCTAAAGAAGTGGGTGATAAATTTTTCCTTTTAACGTTCGATATGAAAAAAAAACGTCATATACTCCAGATATAAAACCGAGGAAGAATTCTATGTGTACCTGATTTCATGAAATTATTTAGCGTTCTTGCCTCGCATTCGGGGAATCCCCCTTCCGGGCATCCAGATTTGGGTTTTCCATGGTTTCCCCCAGGTGAATGCCGGGATGCTACCTTCAAAAGGCCATGACCGAATTCATTCCCATTCCCGTCTCTAAAGACCACATTGTTAGAGATACATTAAAAAAAATTCGACTGCCGAGGTGCAAAGTATCCTGGTTTCCGAAAGATGGCGTGGCACACATCATTTCACCAAGCTTTTATGAGAAATATTTCAGGTATTCCTGCCTGCTGTCTGTCTGCTATTATCGGTATATCAATGTGACAAGTATTTCGAAACTATGGAGTTATTCTCGGCGTTCTGTTTGCCCAGGTTGCGAAACTCTGTACACAGCAAGGTGCAAATATTTCAGCACAGTAAAATATTTTCTTCGCTTTTGTGTCGTGAAATATACTTGCGTTTGATTAAGCGTGAACCATTACTATTTTTTACTAAAAACAAAAGAAGTCCACATTAGCGTATATTACCTACAAAACATTTCTGTTCCCATGTCTCCTTGTTATTACAGAGCAAAGCACATACTATTAATCAGTCACATTGCTATACAGTACAGCAATATTTCATATATGTTATTCCCCCCAAACTTAGTGGCCAAGAATTAAAGAATATTTCACACATCTCCAATGACACCTGATAAAGTGAAGTTACAGTGAGTTTATTCCTTGACAGCCTTTTCAGTCCCTGGCTTTACCCTATAATGTCTGATCATAGTCCTCTATCCCCCCCCCTTTTTTCTATATAGTGTTCCTAATTAAAAATTCATTCATATACCGAAAACATACTTTTGCACATCATATCGGATTCGTTATGAACCAATTTAATAGCTAACAGCATTAATGATAGCTCACGAATTTTGGCTAGATACATTTTCATAGAAGATCCCCACACATCGACAAGTATCCAAAACGTCACCATAGGTTCTATTACGCCTAAGATAGTGCTCACACCTGAACTGTCGTAAATTGTTAGGTCAAAGTGGGTGTTTAGATATTTTCCAAGGTGGAGATATAGAAAATTTACCCACTTACTTATAGAAGAAATCCAGTGCACTATTCCTAATTCTTTCACCAAGATCTACCCTAGCCTCATCGCCAACATACGCCCAGCACTTCCCCAAACTTCATTCTGTTTCCAATGATTCCCAATCCAACCTCTGAACAGTTACTGACAGGGTTACCTTTTGTTCGTGTGTTAAAGTAAACCAAAAACTCATACAGTCTTCTCCTAATCAGTAGCAGGGATTCCAAAATGTTCACTTAAGGTGGTTCTACTGCAGTTTTCCAGGAAAATTCTCCCCTTTTCCAGGAAATTATTTTTCAATAAATCAGGACCCAGGGGAGTTCTCCATTCGGTTTAAAATGTTCCCATCTGACGCCAAACTTCGGATTCAGGGCCAAGTGTGACATTTGTTTATAATTGCATGCTTCATCCAACTAACCACGATAAAGTGACCATAATGCCCTTAGCTAACTTGGTCATCAAACAGACATCATAACCCACATTTTCATAGAAGACCCCCACACATCGACAAGTATCAATAGGTGCAGACACTAGTTCTATTGCGCCGAAGATAGTACCCACGCTTGAATTGTCGTAAATTGTTAGGTCAAAGTGGGTGTTTGGATATTTTATCCACTCAGGCCTCATCATCTAAAGTCTAATGCCAGATTGTGGTAATTGCCAACTTAGGCTCCATACACCACTCAGAATTATTCCTCCAATATACATTCTAACAGCATTATACACCACATACAGCCCCTGACACTCTTCCAATCTCCCAATGACATCCAGTCCAGTTCCTTTATTAAGGCACTTGTTGAATATTTTCCACTAATAAATCTAGCTGCCATATTTTGCACCATGCATTTGATGTACTAAAAATGTGGACTCCATACTACACTATTTACAAACAATGGTCTGATTGTGGGTTTGTATCCAAGTCCTTCGCTTCTCTGGTACATTCCCTCATCACCCTCTCTGTTAAATGATTTTTATGTAGTGAAAAACGTGAGAAACACAATTAGTATGCCAACACAAACGGCAGTAAACTGTAAAGAGTACAGTCAAATGGGAGATTGCCTAAGCCCTGAAGCAATGGTTAGAAGCACATGTTGATGGTGAGCATAATTCTATAACCATATAACCGAGCGTGGTGGTGTAACGGATAGCGTTCTGGCCTCGCATTCGGGAGGACGGCGGTTCGAATCCCCGTCCGGGCATCCAGATTTGGGTTTTCCATGGTTTCCCCAAATCACTCCAGGTGAATGCCGGGATGCTTCCTTCAAAAGGCCATGGCCGAAATCCTTCCCATTCCTTGCCCCCATCCTTTCCCGTCTCTAAAGACCACGTTGTTAAAAAGGGACGTTAAACTGTTACAAAAAAAAATATATAACCATATATTTTAGACTCAAATTAACAGAGGAGGTAGACACACGCACACACTTGTACATACATACATCGAGGTCGACAGAACTAACAGCAAGCATCATGGAAACGATGAAGTGGGGGCAGAATTGTCGTTACCACTGATTAATTGGACAGAACTATCGTTACCAAAATCATCAGACAGACGAGGTATCACCATACTTACGCTTACATGCACAAAGAGAGACGCAGATACACATGTCCAAGACTACAGAGAGTTCAACACAACTACCGGTACCAATCATGGAAACAAAAAAGTGGTGTAGTACTCTCTTGCCTCATGACTGGCTGAAAAACAGAAGTCTCCTTACATATCATCAGCCTGGCGAGATAGAAGGTGTGCAAAAGATGGCATGTTTTCACCATAAACCTAAGTGTTTATACCATAAATAGTGTTCATCACGCCCCAGTTGATTATATTTACCATCAACACGTCTCTCCCACACCGCAACCCTTTCTACCATTCAGTAAAAAAGTGACCCCAGTACCATGAGTTGCAATAGACACTTGACTATCAGACAGATATCATAACCCGCATATTCAAACTAGGTCTCAGCCACAAATCTATACATCTCCATGCACAAGCACAAACAAACATAAGTGGAGGGACAGCAAAATCATACACCCAGACAGACGTTTTTATAGAAGGTATCACAATATTTACGCATACAGACACAGAGAGAGACGCACAAACACTCACATTTCCATGCCTTCAGCGAGCTAGACACAACAACCAGCCCAATCATGGCGACGCAAAAGTGGGGTAGAACCCCCATGGCTCATAACTGACCAAAAAATCATCAGTAACATATGTTCCAGGCATCATACTCTTCACATCAACATCATCTCATTTATTTCGCACTACAGACCTCACTACCATCCAGTATCATGTGTGCTAGGTACAAAACTGTTCACATCAGCCCCAACACGTCTATCCCACACCTAAGCTTTTTCTGCCATTCAGTAACATGTGACCCCAGTACCATGAGTTGCAATAGACACTTGACTATCAGACAGATATCATAACCCGCATATTCAAACTAGGTCTCACCCACAAATCCATATGTCACCTCACACAAGCATAAGTGGAGGGACAGCAAAATCATACACCCAGACAAACGAGTTAAAGGAAGGTATCACCCCCATTTACGCAAACATACACAGAGAAAGACACATACACACACATACATTTCCATACCTACAGCGATCTCGACTCAACAACTAGCCCAATCATGGCAACGCAAAAGTGGAACAGAACACCCATGACTGGCCAAAAATCATAGAAAGACACACATACACACACACTCATATGTCAATGAATTCACATAGTTCCATTCATCACCACACATAACTGGAGGAAAGAGACTGAACATGCTAGATCCAAACTGAAGAGTTACAGGATGTGTGAAGTTTGAAATCACAGCCACATCTCTCCCACACCGCAACCCTTTCTGTCATTTAGTAACATGTGACCCAGGTACCATGAGTTACAATAGGCACTTGTCTATCAGACAGATATCATAACCACCATATTCATACTAGGTCTCACCCACAAACCCATACGTCTCCACACAAGCACAAACATATGGGAAGAACAGCAATTCATACGTCCAGATAAATGAGTTTAAGGAAGGTATCACCATGCTTACGCACACAGACACAGAGAAAGACGCACACACACATATATCCATGCCTACAGCGAGCTCAACACAACAACCAGCCCCATCATGGTAAAGAAAAAGTGGGACAGAACCCCCATGGCTCAAGACTGACAAAAAAAATCATCATTAACATGTGTTCCAAGTAACAAACTCCTCACATCAAAATCATAGCATTTAACTCACACTACAGACCTCTCTGCCATTCAGTATCGTTGGTAATATGTACATGATCAGCACCACCTCTATCCCACGCCACAAGCCTTTTCTGCTGTTCAGTAATATTTGTCCGACGTACAACGAGTATCAGTAGGCACATGGTCATCAGACAAATATCATAACTCCCATACTCATACTAGGTCTCACACACTAACATAACTGACCAAAAAACCATCAGACAGACGTTAGAGTGTGTGCAATGGATGACATGTTTTTGCCATACACCTCAGTACTTATCACATTATCAATTAATTACATCAACACATAGGTAGCCAGTCATTGTGAAATCTCAAAGTCGAGTACAATCCTATCGGGATAGACACACAACCACATAGAAAGACACACACTCACATGTCCATGTATACACACAGTGGATGTAAGCATAAGTATGGCGGTACCTGACTTTAACTCGTCTGTCTGATGATTTTTGTAACGATAGTTCTGTCCAGATAATCAGTGGTAACGACAATTCTGCCCCACTTCATCGTTTTCATGATGCTTGCTGTTAGTTCTATTGACCTCGCTGTATGCATGTACAAGTGTGTGCGTGCGCGTGTGTGTGTGTATGTGTGTGTCTTCTTCCTCTGTGGGAGTTCTATCTTGGTGCTGGTTTTTCTGTCGACCTCGCTGTAGGCATGGAAATGTGCGTGTGTCATCCCTCTGTGGATTTGAGTCTAGAATTATGCTCACTATCAACGTGTGCTTCTAACCATTGATTCAGGGCTTAGGCAGTCTCCCATTTCATTGTGCTCTTTACAGTTTACTGCCGTTTGTGTTGACATACGAATTGTGTTCCTCACGTTTTTCATTACATGCACTTCGGGATAAAAATCATTTAACAGAGAGGGTGATGAGGGGGTGTATCAGAGAAGCGAAGGACTTGGGTACAAATCCACAGTCAGACCACTGCTTGTGTGGTGTAGTATGGAGTCCACATTTTTTGTACAAAAGATGGCAGCTATATTTATCTGTGGAAAATATTCAGTAAGTGACATAATAAAGGAGCTGGGGTTGGGATGTCATTGGAAGATAGGAAGAGTGTCAGGGGCTGTAGGTGGCGTATAATGCTGTTAGAATGGATATTGGTGGAATAATTCTGAATCGTGTATGGGGCCTAAGTTGACCAAGACCACAATCTGGCACTAGACTTTAGGTGATGAGGCCTGAGTGGATAAAATATCTAAACACCCACTTTGACCAGTCCACATTTTTTGTACATCAAATGCAAGGTGCAAAGGAGGGCAGCTAGATTTATCTGTGGAAAATATTCAGTAAGTGACATAATAAAGGAGCTGGGGCTGGGATGTCATTGGAAGATAGGAAGAGTGTTGAGGGGCTGTAGGTGGCGTATAATGCTGTTAGAATGGATATTGGTGGAATAATTCTGAGTGGTGTATGGAGCCTAAGTTGACCATGACCACAATCTCGCACTAGACTTTAAGTGATGAGGTCTGAGTGGATAAAATATCTAAACACCCACTTTGACCTAACAATTTACGACAGTTCAAGTGTGAGCGCTATCTTAGGCGTAATAGAACCTATGGTGACGTTTTGGATACTTGTTGATGTGTGGGGGGGTCTTCTATGAAAATGTGGGTTATGATGTCTGTTTGATGATCAAGTTAGCTAAGGGTATTATGTCACTTTTATCGTGTTTAGTTGGATGAAGCATGAAATTACAATCAAATGTCACACTTGGTCCTGAATCCGAAGGTTGGCGTTAGATGGGAACATTTTAAACCGAATGGAGAACTCCCCTGGGTCCTGATTTATTGAAAAATAATTTCCTGGAAAACTGCAGTAGAACCACCTTAAGTGAACATTTTGGAATCCCTGCTACTGATTAGGAGAAGACTTTGCGAAAGCACTGCCTTAGCGTGACTCGATTTTTATCACATAGGACCTGGCGTACTTCGATTCGACAGGGGTGAAATTAGTAAGATTAACAGACGGTATTTCGTTCCTGGAACATACGTGCTGTGCTGTAAAATACAGTTAAAGGTGTCAATCACTGATGTGTCACAAGGGATTGATTGGAATTTTAGACAAAGTACAGCTAAGGACACTCAATTTGGGTGGGTAAATAGTTGTGGCAATGAGAAAATGACATATAAGTAGATTTACACGGCGAGAACTTAATGTTTTCCTTTTCGCCTAGCACACCCCCTCGGATCGAATTCCCGAGTGCTGAAGTTACTCACATCATTATTATTAAGTATTTGCATGAGAATGAATTTATTCTAGCTAATTAGACACACCAACAGGACGGACATGACATTCACAGACACACAATTTCATTACCCCTAATTTTGAAATTTGTCCTGGTGGAGGAACATCAAAGAGGCACCGGCTGCGGGATGTAATCAGCCATATGCTATATGGAAGGCTCTAAACAGACTAAGAACTGAAGTGTCCCGATGTAAATATAATATTAAAAAATGGGGGTACACTAATGACAACGATCTATGTGAATGTGGCGAGCTTCAGAACCCACAACATCTTCTGATATGCAGGAATCTCCCTGAAACCTGCAATATCTACGACCTTTACAGGGCAAACGAGAAGGCCATCAAGATTGCGGAATTCTGGTCACATTCTATATAATTGTGTTTATAGTTAATATTAATTAATTAATGTTATTTGTTTATTCAACTTGTTATGTCCTGGACACGAGAAATATAAATAAAAATATAAATACCCCTAATTTAATACATCCTTTAAAATACACGGACTGTAGGTGACACTCGTGAGTTATATTATATTGTTCATAATGAAAAAGTGAGTTTGTTTCCCGTCTCTTCGTCGGTGAATTAATTTTTAATGTCTGCCTGCTTCGATGAACGGAATTTATGTTAACAGCGAGGTCTTTAGAGACGGGAAAGGATGGGAAGGAATTCGGCCATGGTCTTTTAAAGGAAGCATCCCCGGCATTCACTTGGAGTGATTTTGGGAAACCATGGATGCCTGGAACCTCCGTCCTCCCGAATGCGAGGCAAGAACGCTAAATAATTTCATGAAAACAGGTACACATAGAATTCTTCCTCGGTTTTATATCTGGAGTTTATGACGCTTTTTTTCCCCATATAGAACGTTAAAAGGAAACATTTATGCTTTTTTTATTCAAGGCAGGTATCCTCTCTAGGTATGGAAACTAAAATTTTGAAATTGACGAGTTGGAACGGCTTTTTCAATAAAAACACCGCGGCCGGACTCGAACCGGCGACCTTCGGCACTCTAACCCCTACGCTACCGATGTCTGTTCACGTAAAAAAATCGCTTAAGTATTTTTCACGATACAAAATATTTTACTGTGTGTCGATAGTAGCCAAGATGTTCAGTGCTTGCTTAACAGGACGCTAGGAATACATATTTCGTCACGCTTAGTAAACAGAGATAACAGTCGTTGAAACAGTGTACACATTTCGCAAAGCGCGCCGGAAATAATGCCACCGAACGCCATCTAGCCGCCACCAAATGAACTAACGGCAAAGAAATTAAGCCCTTGGGAGATGGTGCCATCTGTGCGGCCGATCGGTGAACTAACATATGCGCAAGCCCACCCGGTGTCGCCATCTGTGCGGCTGGTTGAGGAACTAACGTGTGACGTCATACGACCTTGGCCGCCATTGGTCCATTAGAATTTCCCGCCATCCAACTGTGACGTCACGCGGACGAGTGGAGTCTCTTCCGGGGCCGGCTTAAGATCTTTTGTCCCAGGAAAGACAGTCTCCTCCTACTGTTATTGTATCTACCGGCTTAGTTGAGTTTGCTCCCTTTAAAGCTTTTTCTCTTAATATTTTCAGATCTGATTATTTCTTATAACTACTATTATTATGCTTTCTTAAAGTTAAGAAACGAAAACCTCGCTCGCTTAGGAAGGAAAAAGATAACTCGATCTTCAGGGGATTCAGAGAACTAAGAGGCTGTCTCGGGCCGAACCTTATCTGCTTCCCCTGGCACCTCTTCCTGCTATCTGCTTTCAAGCAATGGATTGCGTGCTGCATTCCTATCGCCTCATCACACGCGATGGTCCGGCCACACCTCCCGGGCTACAATCGTTCCCCGAAACCTTATCGAAATGCTTCTTCTCCCACGCTCACATTTTCTTATTGCCTTGATAATTTAACTGACTCTTATTTACTGCATAAGGTGGCGCTCGACAAGAATAAAAAAAAAAAAAGTATTCATTTTCTGCCACAACTGCGTGCCGTAGCTACGTGAGGTATCATTCGCAAAATCTTTTTAGTTTAAATATATATGGGTAGATAATTAACAACTGCATCGTCAATACCATGTTTTTTCCCATTCATGGTTACTGATCAATAATTTGGAAGAATAAAATTCTAAATACCAGTTCAGTTCTGCTAAGTTGATGTTCCTAAGCAAAAAGTGCGAAAGTTTCAGTTGTCACGAGTTTCTGATTTAAGCTTCAAGATCAATAATTCGTATTTGATATTTTACCGTTCCATAAGTAACCATGCTATGCAAAAAAGAGAGTCTGGTCGATTAGGGCAATCAGGGCCGGCGTTAGGGAGGGGTAAGCGGGTCAAATGTACTTGGGCCCCGTCGGCTGATGGGGGCCCCGATCACCGGCTATAGGGGCCCCCAGGCCAGAAGCCAACAATCCGCCCATTGTCTGCCCGCCAGTTTGTAGAGCTATAAAAAAAAAAAAAAAAAAAAAAAAAAAAAAAAGTCGCCCATTTTACCCCGGACCCGAAATTCCTAGCGCCGGCCCTGAGGGCAATACTGATAATCGATTCCGCTCAGTGAGATAACGGTGGGATTTTTTTTTTGTTTTTGTTTTTGCTTATGGCCTTACGCCTTGTCGACTTCGAGGCCATTAGAGACGGGATAGGACTGGTGGCAATGAATATGAAGAAATTCGGCCATGGCCTTTGAAGGAAGCATCTCGGCATTCGCCTGGAGTGATTTTGGGAAACCATGGAAAACCCAAATCTGGATGCCTGGACGGGGATTCGAATCCGCGTCCTCACGAATGCGATGCCAAAACATTACAGCTCGTCCATCTCGCTTGGTGCTGTGGGATGTAGTCTACTAATTGTCCTTCTTTAACGACAGTGTACAGAAAAGTTTTCAACTTCGAGCAAAACGGTGATGCCATCGGTAAGCCAGAAAACATGAAATTTCACGAAACTTTTGCGACCATCGCTCTTTACACGTAATTATAAGTTTTCTCCGAAATACTTTAAATTTAGCTGTAATTGTGTCAGAGACTAAAGGAAAAATCAGAGAACTTCTGAGGCCACACTCGTATATATATGCCCTTTGGTACATCCTTATAATTTTGTAAAAATTATATTATTAATTGCGATGGCACTCCCACAGACTCGCTCTTCACGTAGTTTTGTTTTAGCCCTTCCGAGGGGTAAGCTAACAAGTCATTTTGAATCCTGATTACATAGAGTGAGATAGTTTTTGCAAGATGGCCACAAGTTTCAGAAAGTAACTATGTGCAATGATGAACGAGAATCTGGTTGAAGGTTTGAACAAACGTTTTATATTGGTTGTTTCCTAAAAATTTAGTCTAAACCACAAAAAAAAACAAAATTCCTATATCACACGTCACTTATACTTGGAAATAGCTATATTCTATTGAAGTAGAGCAAATCATGTGTCTTCTCGGAATAGGGTTATTTATAACGAATAGTAGTTTGCTAAAAAAACATAATTGCAAGTTTCAGCCAAACATTCATTTTTAAAACATTACTATCCTACTCATTAAAATTAAATAAATAAATAAAAATAATTCTGATTCATGTTGTGTATTTCACCAGTTTTTTTTTTATTTTCTAGTTTTTATTTTTAAAAAAATCAGCAATGAAATATTCCGGCATTGAGGAACCGAGCCCGACGGTTGAGCGGTAACGCTCTGGCCTCGCATTCGGGAGAATGTGAGTTCGAATCCACGTCCCGGCATCCAGATTTCAGCTTTCCATAATTTCTCGAAATCACTACAGGCGAAATACCTGAAAGGCTACTTTAAAAGACCATGGCCGAATTCCTTCCCATTCCTTGCCCACATCTTCTTCCGTCTCTAATGTCCTCGACTTTAACGGCAGAAAAAAAATCTATTCAAGAAAGAAGCAGAAGTATATCAGAAGTTATTAAGTAAATTTGATGAAATAATAAAACAATTAGCTGAACTTTCAGTACCCATTGTCTAATTGACATTACCAGATGCCACAAATAATGAATAAGCAATCGTAGTTAAACACCAGAGATTGCTGTCCAAATACTGTACTTTTGTACCTTCTGCTAAAGGAAAGTGCGGTTTGATGGTGGGTGTCGTACCACTAAGAAGAAGTAGGTACTTCTAAAAGTGGTGAGCTCTCGTAGCATCGCGTCTGAATCAAAGTTTGTTTCAACTTTAGAGGAACCAATAAATATTTATGTGTCATTGGATTTGTCTATGTATTACTGATGTGGTGGAGGGAAAAGCTGTTACATATTCCAATGAAATGTTCTGTACGAAATTGCTTTGAAAAATAATTTTGATTCCAAGGAAGGTGTAAGTAACTTCCTAATGAGAAATAGATTTAAGCCGCTCTTTTAAACCTGATCTCATTACACATGGTTATTGTCGAAAGTTATAAGTTTATGAATAAACCAATTTAGTTTGATGCTAGTTTAGTACAAATCAGGTAAAGATTTCTGAAATTTAATTGCCTTAGTTAAGCAACAATGACCGAAAACATTATTGTAGTGATCGAAGAAAACCTTCACAATCGAAAAGTTAGGTAATTTAGGGAAATTTGTTTCTCGTGTTTCATTTGTCTGTTACAGATTTCGATTTCGCGGTCTACCAAAATCACACGATGACTGAATTCGTTCCCGTTCCTTTTCCCCAATCCTAATCAGCCTCTAATTACCTAGACGTCGACAAGGCATAAAGCACTAAAAATAAATAAAATATGCTCGTTAGCATATTTTTTACTGAGAAAGCTATAAAACAAAAACGAACCTGATAACGAAAGAATGGTTGTAAAAATATTAATATACAAGTGTGGAACCTGAGTGATATGCAATTGATTCTAAGATTCTGCGATCACATATAAACGTATTTACGCATTCATAATTGTACCAAATAGAGTAACAGCCTGTTTCGGTAAGACGAAACAAATTATAATTCCAATAGTAGCGTAGTTAAATACACAGCTTTAAATGTAAAAAAAAAAAAAAAAAAAAAAAAAAAAAAAAAAAAAAAAAAAAAAAAAAAAAAAACAACAACCGCTTTAAATGTAATGACTGAAAATGTTAAATACGACTCTCCATGGCGATTGACGATCAGTGTTCGAGTTGTATTGCATAGCATTAGGTGTGGCTTATATCAGTACGCCAAGTTCGCCTGTAGAACTCTTGAAGGGTACTCGAGGATGTCGTAGGCCGCTGCGCAATGACAAGAAAGTTCCTCACGGATACCCCTTTAATGCATAAAGTATGCACATCTGTTATTCACAATTTGTTAATAAACTCACAGAAAACGTAGCAAAAGAAGTGCTACACAAAAATGAAAAAGTTCTAAATAAGCTTCATGATAATCGGCTGAAATTTTACGGATTGTTGATAACAATGACATTTAATTAGATATTTTAATAAATTCATAATATTTTCAATCCCATATCCAAAAGTGATTGTGAAAGAAGCTTAGATAGTACGATGGAATTTAGTCAGGCAAAAAGTGTAAGTATTTGTGAATAAGGAAACAAGTCGCAGCGAAAAGGGAAATGCAAAAAAAGGTGGCCTAAGAATAGTGTTTCTGTAATAAATAAACATTCTTTGACATTACAAAAAAATTTAAATGTTATAAAATTGTTTCTGAAAGTGTTTATGTCGTACCTGAATCGTAATGTTATATTTTAAGTTACTGATTATAAGGATACCAAATACCGTATTAGAAACACAGTTTGGTGGACGACGTTGAAAATCGAAGAGAGACTTCTCGAAATAACTAGACGAAAGCTTAATAGGGTCACCTACCAAACGCGGAGGGTGAGCGATCAATATTCAGATCTGACCGGACGCTGGTTCGATTACCGGTGCAGCTATCGAGATCTCGGTTCTCCCTGTTTTCCCGAAGTCACTCCATACAAATGCTGTGATGGTTCTTTGAAAAGACTATATCCAGTTCCTTTCCCGGCTCACCGAGCCTCGTGAATGAGGTATAATGCTTCGTCCTGGTATTCGGGAAGACAAGGTTTCAATTCCCCGTCTGGCCTTTCAGATTTTGATTTTCGCCGGTTTCACAAGATCTCTCCATACGAATGCTGCGAAGGCATCTTCAAAAGGCTGTTGCCAAATTCTTTCCCATTCCTTATTCACAATACCCTCGCGCTCTGACGATCTCGAGAAATAAATTAGAATCTAACTGACTCTAATTACCTCGAAGATTCATAAAACCCTAAAACAAAATGAAAGATACACCTCGAAGGGTTCTATACTGAAAAAAGATGTATCATGGAGGAGATATGACAGTATGAATAGTGAGGAGACAAGTAAAGAGATTCAAATAGATATAGGAAGCAACTGAGTCTAAATCAACATAAAAATAATTATTGGGTTAGGATCTACAGAGTATAAAAGCTTTCAAATTTCATGACATGCTGTGACTACATTATGGCTTGTTGAACGTATTGGCATGGGGTGAAACACTGCCTTCTTTAGTTACAATGGGCCGTGCGTGAAAGCATAGACAGTACCCGTTTAGTCTTTTGTCAGACGTCAGAAACTAAGCTCCTTAGAGCGCCTGGTGAAGAGTCTCCAGGGATGCAGGTGACTTGGGGCGGACAACAACAGAAGTTCTCGGCAGGTGGCACCACGACCTGCACAAAGGAAACACGCCCCCTCAGGAGCACAATACAGTCCGCACAGGGTGCCTCTCCAACGCGACAAGCTCGACTCTCACCAGAAATAAAACACAACACAAATTCACAGGAGACTATTGTCGGCACTGGGCACTGAAAGATTTATTATAAGGAAAATAGATACTTCAAAGTTTAAAAATCTGTTTCTTGCACATCACAAGGTTTAGTAAATTTTTTTAAAAGGCCGGTCTGTTTCTATCTTTCCTCATCTTTCTTCTTGCTCTCAGTTCGTATTACAAATTTGCTTTAATACTATAGACCAACGATTTTATACCTGTAGTTACCGGTCCACCTATGGTCCATGAAGATGGGACAGATAGGTAGAAATTAAAAATTTTATTCTAACTGAATTAAAGTTCTTATGATAAAAACTTAGAATATTAAAGATTTTTCACCTAAAATAGATTCCATACTCGTACCGCGTAAAGCTATAAGCTAGAATAATCCAAAAAACAAACATTCTAATAGCCATCAATGATTCAAGGACCAGGCAAAAGTCTGGTATTTCAAGGATAAAGGAATATGCCTGCATCGTCACTATAATAGTCTATTCACTTAATACGTTTCCGCTAGGCATCAAAGAGAATTTCGCTCCTTTAAAGCTTTAATGACCATTTTATGAAAGTTTTCTTGTAGGTGTAAGTCCTAAAGGAACTAAGTAACAATTGGAATTGTCAATCAATGGTAGCACATAGCTTTACAATTAGGCTCATGTAAGTTAATGGCTAAACTATTTTTGACATTTCGTCTAGCTGAAAAGGGTTGAGAATCATTGTTCTAGTACGTGATTATTGTAGGTCATTTATTCTGCCGTTTCTTCTTAAAATCATTTAAAGACTACGGAAATACAACGGTTGTTGGATTTTATTTATTCTCGGACGCGTTTTACCTCTCGTCGAGGTATCTTTGGCGTACAATTTTTTATGTAAGTGGTTATCAGTTATCTAGTTTTTAACAGAATGGTTTTTGATTATATGTAAACAAAAATCGTTCTTTACAAAAGTTGAAAACTGTTGACCCCTTATAGAAAAAAAATGTACGCCGAAAATACCTCGACGAGAGGCGAAACGCGTCCGAAAATAAATAAAATCCATCACCAGTTGCATTGGCGTAGTCATTAAATAATATTTATTATACTGTTCTAGTCTCAATAGTTGGCAACATGTTAATTTTTCTCTGTTTTAGCCAATAATTGTGTAACTTGATGAAACTCCAAACCAATACATTGATTTTAAAATTTATGGCCACAAACTTTTCAAATAGGCTACCGTAAACGTCGACACGATTGTTCAGTTTGATTATCTCAAGAAACCATGTCAAAGATTTTCGTTGAGTTTTGATGAGTGTATATCCCACAAAAATCACATTTTAATCTTGGCCTGCTTAGAATATGCGGTTCGTGCACTGCGGAGCATTCCATCTGTTTGGTCAAAGAACCGCTGACAAGCTTTGGTGTTGATCTTGAAACTGGTGATATCCGCATAAGACCTGACGGAACATGCATCATGCTAAGAGTTTGTAAGCTTCTGCCTAAGTACTGCAATTGTGCTTCTCACAAAGCATTCAATTGGCCTTTGTCGACATTTTATACAAGTAACTAAATAAAACTATTGAAAGAGAAGTCGAAACAAATACAACTTTGACTCGAAAGTAGACGATGAAGACCTGGACGGAACAATCGAACACCGAGCGTGGTGGGTGAACGGTTAACACTCTGGCCTCGCATTCGGGAGGACGCGGGTTCGAATCCCCGACCGGGCATCCAGATTTGGGTTTTCCATGGTTTCCCCAAACCACTCCAGGCGAATGGCGGGATGCTTCATTCAAAAAGGCAATGGCCGAATTCCTTCCCGTTCCTTGTCTCCAGTCTCCTACCGCCTCTAATGACATTAGCCGTCGACGAGGCGTAAAGCAAAAATAAAAAAAGAGGGGAATAATCGAAGCACAGCTACTGAAATGATTTCCAGATATAACGATTTCAAAAAAGAGCGGGAAGTCTTTTATTTATGATGATTTAAATGAAACGAACTAGCGAGAAGGCAGAAACGGTTTTATCAGACGCTGGCTATATATGTAATTCGTTGCAAATAAAGTGATAATTTGACTGCTAAGTAGATAGACAGATTATTTTTCGAACTGATGTCACTTACCGCAAGGCATTTAATGTGATCTAAAACTGAATACTTGCCATATTTGATTAGTTGCTTAATAACTCGAATTAGATTTTAATCAAAAGTGGAGAAGTGCAATCTATTCTTATTGAAGGAAAGAATTTTTTAAATTAATCTTATCTTGCTAACTAAAATTTTATTAAACTAATTACTATTTATTAAATACGCCAATACAACTGTTGTTGGATATTCTTTATATTTCGGACGCGTTTCGCCTCTCCTCGAGGTATCTTCAGCGTACAATGTTTTCTGTAATATGCGATTAGTTATAATTTGAAAAATTGTTTTTGTTTTTTGTTTTGTTTACATATAATGAAATTATTCTATCTGTGCTTTAAAGTTGACTACCAGTGGAGGCATAAGAACCACACTATATCAAACTGTATAACTAAATATAATAGTGGAAACAGCATGCTGGTTGAGGTCACAGAAGACCAACTACCATACCTCAAAATGTAAATGTAAAATGCAATATGAATCCCATCCTATTACACCCATGTAAACAAACGTTCTGTAAGATAATTCATAATTAATATGTTAAAGTTATATTATGTATCCTATAGATAGAATAATTTCGTTATATGTAAACAAAACAAAAACATTTTTTTCAAATTATAACTATTCGCATATTACAAAAACATTGCACGCTGAAGATACGTCGACGAGAGGCGAAAAGTGTCCGAAAAATAAAGAATATCCAACAACAGTTGTATTGGCGTATTTACTAAATAATAATTAGTTTAACAAGCCACTGATGAAGATATGGCCTGTAATAATCACATAAAATTTTATTAGCTGTTGATATCTGTTATTTAACATTAAGATTAATGTATTAACTCAATAAATATATGTTTATTATTTTATTTGATAAAACTTTAAAAAAATTGTGCTGGATCCCGCAGGACTGACCAATCCCGCAATCAGCAAATGAGGGACTGCAATCCTCCTTATCAGCAATCCGTAGAATTATTTTTGACATTGTACTGCTCATCGAGTTGAAAAAAGGTTGAGAGACGTTGTAGCAATTCACTCAAGAAATTAGAAAGATATTTGCTTGTACGTATTGAACGTAATATTTAAAGACAAACCAAGCGTGGTGGTGTAACGGCTAGCGTTCTGGCCTCCCATTCGAGAGGACGGCGGTTCGAATCCCCGTCCGGGCGTCCAGATTTGGGTTTTCCATGGTTTCCCAAATCACTCCAGGCCAATGCTGGGATGCTTCCTTCAAAAGGCTATGGCCGAATTCCTTCCCATTCCTTGCCCCCCATCCTTTCCCGTCTCTAAAGATCTCGCTGTTGAGAGACATTAAGCAGTTAAAAAAATAATTATAAAATTTAAAAAAAATTAAAGGCAAAGTTAATGTGAAGTGAAAGGAAAAAAAAATATGTTGCAAGTATTTCAGTTTATTATTTAGCATTTGGTTTAGGTAATCTGTCGAAAGTACAAAGGCGTCTCTCTTGAACAATCATTTTCTCTCACAATTAAAAATTTGCACTGATAATTCCAACACACCTCGGCGTTTTAGGAAAAGTTTTTCTCTCTGAAGTAGTTGCACATGTTTGTGATGATAACGTGATGATAGCCTGTTTGTACTGAGTAATATCTTAGCTGATGACGCATTGCTGCCAACAAACTTAAGCGCCGCTAGTCTTTCAGCGGTGTTCTCTAATTAAACTCACAACAATATCGTAAGGCCAGCGACAAAAACAAGACGCCTTTCTTTGGACAAGTTCCAAGTATCAGATTAGCTGTTCTTATGGGAATACCTCTAGTATCTACTAACCTTTATCGAATAAATTTTCCTGATGACACATCGACATTTGAAAATCTCAATTCCTTAAAAACGATAAGTGTGTGGACGAAAAACTTATCATAGCGTTTAATTGCAATAGTAACACAAAAAAATACGATACCAGCAAAACATGAAAACAGAAACTTTTATGGACACCTAATCACTCTAAAAATGCTAATAATCAAAACCAAAATGTGAAAAGAAAGATCTTTTTGTGCACTTGCTGTTGGCCTTTCTTCTTTTTTTTCCGGCTAGTCCGCGACTCGGTCTTGGAAGTAGGGTTTCCATGGTTTTTTGGGGCAGAAAAAGTACATATGTTTTTGGGATAGTAAAAACAAAGTACATTGTATAGAAAAACTGTAATTTTTTATGTTTAAAGACACATTTCTCACTACTTTACGATACATTCAACAACCATTTGCTGTTCATAAACACCTCCACAGCATCTCTTTGATATATGTTTAAATTAAGGTGTATGATGAGCTCATTCTTTTATTTTATATTATTTATTTACTAGCGGTTTTGTTATCCCTCTAGTTCAGCTAAAATAAAAGTTTTGTTTTGCATGTTTCGATTTGTTAGATCATCATCGGTATCCTAAAACAAATCGTGTACATGTTTGGATTTTTTGCTGTAGTATGTTTCTGTTAGTAATAATAACGACCACTTATTAATGTTAGTTATAGAAATTTCACTTGACTTAGAGTTTTTATTTCCTTATTACATTTCAATCGGGAAAGACGAGAAAATTTTCATGAAAAAAAAGCATTAAACGAAATGAAAACTGTACTTAATGAATGTGTCTACCTAACGAATTAGACACTATTCAGAACAATAAAAAAAATTCTACAATCAAATGCCCCGCTAAAACATAGATATAACTTATTCGGGAGGACGCGGGTTGAATCCCCGTCCGGGCTTCCCGATTTTGGTATTCCATTGTTTCCCCAAATCACTCCAGGCGAATGCGGGATGCTTCCTTCAAAAATGCCATGACAGAATTCCTTCCCGTTACTTGTCCCCAGTCCCATCCCGCCTCTAATGACCTTAGCCGTCAACGAGGCGTATAGCAATAACTAAAAAAAAAAAAAAGAAAGATATAACTTAACTAATTCAGTCCAAAACCCGAGGGTTGGTTGGAACTTCTCGAAGGAGGCATACTAAGCCATAGCGTGAGAGGTAGGACGGCCAGCTCCATTCTTCTGGGAACTACAGTTAAACGTGGAACGCGAACCACGGAAGCGTTCTGGCTTTCCTTGCATCACACAGCAAGCTGTGCCAGGGGTGAAGGTCGAACTAACGGCCTACGACTATCTCACCGGGATTTGAACCAGCTACCGGACGCCCAACTTTTGAAAGCAAGCGCTATAACCACTGAGCCATCAGATCGCTTCATCTCAACCGTCACCCAAACGTATCGGTTCACTTTGAAAATCCGTGGATAAGTACATTTCAGAATTCAAGTCTCGTACTTGTTTCCTATGCAAACAGCGCGCACGCTCTCGGCTCTGCAAATAATGGGTGTGCGCCCTGGCTGCGTAATGCCGATTGCAGCAAATTTAACTGTCACAGTAGTTAAATTTCAAGTAACTTCCGACCTAAGCTTAGGAACAAAGCAAAATTCAATGTGTTAGTTAAGCTTGATGATCTCGACGTGTAACAGAAATTTGAAATCATAGCTTCATCCAGAGCAAAGCAATTAACCTCATAACCTGTAAATATGCACCGAAACGTTTCTCGCTTGGCGTTGTTGAATAAATACATGGAAAATCGCCGGTGTTGAACTTTTCTTATGACTTGTGAATAAAACATAAAAATTTGTTTCTAATACCACTGGAAGTAGAGTGAAATTTTGATGGCGGATTATTTTCTAACTTTTTCTAGGATTTTTTGTTATTTTCAAGTTGTTTTTTAATTTTCAACATTAAATCTAACTGTCAGGGCGTTTATGTTTTGGAAAACAAATATCACATTGACACTCGTGACAATGTTGCCTTCTTTCTGCAGCTCATTCTTATTTATGGAAGAAACGGCTACAAGTGATTATGAAATGCTTAAGGAGTGATTCTTCTTCTGCATCGTTTACTTATTAAACCAAGTTATAAGGCAAAAGCCTTGCGCAATTCTATTGACCTTTCTCCGCTTTTGGTCTGGGTAAGCTCTTATAATCTTCTTACAGACAATTTTCTTCGAGATTTCTCGGAATTACGTGGATTTCGTTTTCTAAGGATTCCATTTATCTGTGTTTGCTTATTACCTTCATTAATTGGACCACGTTTCTGAACATGTAATTTTTATTTCGACGGATCACTGTGAGAGTATTCGACCGTTGGCTCAGTTGGTTGCGGCGTCGTGATGGTGTCCAGCATCTGACACGGGGTTAACTGGTTCAAGTTGTAATAATCCCTATGGTCGGGTATTAGTTTTGACCTGAAAGAAACTCCTTGCATGGTGCTAGCTCGCAAAAGTACCAAAGGTTATTTAATTTAATGAAGCAATATTCATAATGGGTTTTTCACGTGATAATTCTCAGAGGATTACACAACAGAAATGGGTTCACAGTAAAGGAAATTTGAATTTATTTATGAAGACAAAGTGGTTATCATTTAAAGATCTCAAATGTAAGGCAAACATATCATAGGCTCCCAGGCTAAAAGCTCTTTAATTCTAGCATGAGTCTCTCAGGTCAGTTTCCAGGGCTTTGAGATGCTGCAGAATGTCTCTATATGAGCAGGCGACATAGACTGGTCGGTGGCGGCGACGGAGTCTGCGAGCCTAGGTTTGACCAGTGCAACCGGCTGATGCACACAGCTATGTCCACCCAGCCCAACTTGTAGCAGAGACACTGCCCACGACCTTGCTCTGTGGCGTCCAGTTAGGTTCTCACGCACTCCCGACGACATAGAACATACAAAAAAAAAAAAAAAAAAATCTGGAGGAGTATATGCAACCCCCTTCATCCGCTGGCTGTCACACAAACTGCCACCACAAACGGCAAGCCTTCCAAAAAATAAAAATAAAAAAATCGTGAGAAGAGAGGGCAGGCTGCGTCCCCTGCCCCTTCTCCAAGAAAAACGTGTCTCTCGGGACAGGCATCTGCCTTCAATCACCAGCTGGTCCCCAGAAAAACGAGCAGCACGCCTCCGCGCCACTGAAACGACGTGCTCTGTGGGACATTACAAAGTGTCGGTGGTAGTAGAAGATACCATCATCAGTACTTAGCCGACAGGATAGAATAGGTGGTAGTGCACACGTTCTAATCACCATATTGTACCCTAATGTCCCGGGTTAAATCTTAAAACTTTTCCGCAGGGAGTATTGAGTGAGGGCATACGGCACTGTTGATTGTAACCCGTACGTCGGACGTTAACTTGACGATTACCTTGGTGTATTTGGAAAGAGTAGGTTTAAATGCACCGGCACAGATTTTAGCCTCACCTTTCTTTCATTTTTAATTCATTCACAACGCAAATAACTCATTACACTGAACCCCAAACACATTACAGATATCCTCCAAATATCAGCACTTTCATACACTTCTATCACCGGGGAAGGCAAAAGGAAAGTATCGCACACAAATTTCGCAAGACACTGTCTTTGCGAAGTAATTCTCTCAATAGCGATAAGCTGCGTATCCACCAAGCGCGGCAAACCTTCGAACTCTGGCTCGCGCGGCAGCCGCTCATAATGGATACACCGTTGGCTCGCGAGGCGACTCTAACATTGGCGCGGTCGCACATGCAAAGCTTGTAGCAGAATGACCAAAAATGGGTCATTCCGTACATTTTTATATATATATTTTTGCATATTTATATATATAAAAAGAATAGAGAGAAATTATCGGAAAGAGTTGTCAGTGTGTGTGTGGCACGTGAGCCAGACGCGCCAGAAGGTCGCGGCAGCCTGACGGCGGCCAGGGACAATGGACACCAGCTACCCTTCTCACGCAGTCGGTCAGGCGTATAATCCCTTAGCTCCGGGGAAACGGTAAACCAAGGTGAACAAACTACCCGAGCCCAAGTTTTACGAACGGGGAATTTCGGAGGTCACAGGTGACGGAAATGTCCGAGGCTATCCCGAGTTCACCCGAGTCGAGGAAGACAAGGTTCGCCTATCGTGACAGCCGAAGGGAGGAGCTTAAAAATGGCAGAACCAATCGACAGAGACGTTCCTTTGCATTTTGTAACGATGGTGTATTTTTTTTTTCATGTACACCACGAGTGTAAGAGGAGGCTTTTTCCGGCGGACGCTGGAGAGAGGACTTGGTTCCGAGCCTTCAGAGGAGAAGGAGCGGATCTGCCGAAGCTGGAGATCGCTCTTGGCTTCGAACCTGAGGGTTAATAAGCGTGTTGTACAGTGAGGTCACTGTGCACGCATCCATTACGCTTGCACGGACGTGGTGCTTTGTCCGCTATAGCCAAGGGGCTATAGTACTTCCGCCGTCGCGGGAAATACATCGCCGTCACGGTAATCATCCTACAAGTGCAGTGTGGTACTTTTATTCGGTCATTGAGTACAGCCCTGTAACGGCCACTGAATGATTAGGAGTTCTCGCACCCCCAAATATTGAGCTAGCTGGGGCAGACTTTCTTAAAGCCACACTTGGTGGATAATATAAATTATCCTGGCGCCCGGCATTTGAGATTGAATACAGTTGATGACAATACTGTGTTTGATTTATGGTTCCCGATCATTGTGAAGGGAGCTTTCATTTAAACAAATCAAGTGTGTAGCTTTCTTGCTTGCCAATTGACATTGGGAGTTTGTTTCAAGATTAATTTAAAGGTGGTTGTATTTTGATGCTTTTGTTTATTTGTTAATATGTGTTGGCAATTGTAAGAAGAGGCTTTGCATAGTTCTTTTTATCATATTTCAATGTGTCAATGTTAACGATAAATAAGCCTCGCCTGTACGCCATTTGAGTACCAAATAAATTAGCGGCCTAAGGTTTCTTTAATTATATAAAAAGAAGTAAAAGGTTTTCACCCTTACCTTCCCACCCGCGCTAAACCGCCACAAGCTGCGAGTCATTTTCTGTCGGTATTGCGCGGCAAAGGCTTCCACTTCTTAGCTCGCGCCCACTTGAGACAGGGGTGTCTTTGTTCGAGTTGGCTCGCGCGGCTGAGCGATAGTTTGCTACCATGTATATCTAAAAGTGTCGCCTTTTAATTCAATTATACAGTGTCAAAGCTGCGTATCCACCAATCGCGGCAATCCTTCGAACTCTGGCTCGCGCGGTAGCCGCACATACGATAAAGCTGCGTATCCACTACGCGCGGCAAACTCTCGAACATTGGCTCGCGTGGCAGCCGCGCATAATGCATACGCTGTTGACACGCGAGCCATCTCGAATATTGGCGCGGTCGAACATGCCGCGCTGCGAGCCATTCTCTGTCGGTCTTTAGGCGCGCGGCAGAGGGTCCCCACTAATTGGCTCGCGCGCAGTTGGGACGGCAATATCTTTCTTTGAGTTGGCTCGCGCGGCACAGCGACAGTTTACTGCGATGAACAACGAAAAGTATCGATTTCTAATACAGTTGTATGGTGCGAAAGATTTTTGTGGAATATTAAATGTGCAGATTACCACAACAAAACGCTGAGGGACGAAACATGGAAGGAAATAAGTTTAGCAATGGCCTTACCCGTTTCCGATTTAAAGAAGAAGATGGCTACGCTTCTGGCATCATATACAGAAGAGAAAGATCAAGATTAGCTAAAAGTCTTATTACTGGTTCTGGTAATTATTTATTATTTGACACTTATAACGATCCCCACGGTATAATTTATCGATTTGTGCTGTGTATGTCTACAATATATGCCATATGGTAGCCTGCAGGACAGAATATAGCACCACTCGTATTCCTACTTGCGGAAGTCTCAGTAAAAATGGTCGCGAAAACTGACTGACTGCCTGCATTACTTGCCGCGCAACTCTGGCTGGGTTGCGTTGCCGCAGCCGCGCTTGTCAACAGAAACCCACGAACATGGGCTCGCGCGGCGGTCCTGGCACCAAGCCAGGTATCGCCGCGAGAGCCAGTGTTCGAGGGTGGATACGCAGCTTAAGCCGTTGGCTCGCGGGGCGACTCGTACATTGGCGCGGTCGCACATGCAAAGCTGCGAGTCATTCTTTGTCAGTATTGCGCGGCAAAGGCCTCCACTTCTTAGCACGCGCGCAGCATAGACGGGCGTGTCTTTGTCGGAGTTGGCTCGCGCGGCACAGCGACAGTTTGCTACCACGGATATCTGAACGTGTCGCCTTTAATTCAATTATACCGTACCAACGATTTTTTAAAATTATTTTTTTTTTTTTTTTTTTTTTTGGAACAGCAAATATGCAGCCAAATCAGACTCAGATGGTATCACTTCCATTACCACCACGATCATCAATTGAAACTCCAATCAATGAATCTATAGAATCGCCAAATGACATGATTTATTCAATATATTTTACCTAAGTAAAAAGGAAATTTTCTTTAAGAATGGCAACAGAAAATTGAATAACCATAAAAACGTTAATATAAAATGTGTATTATTTCCTTATGTTTACCCATTCTTTCAGAGCTTTGCAAATTACTTTAAAAACATCTGGAACTATTCCCTGATATGATTGTTTTGACACTCGTAAAAGGTATTGTAGGCTAGTACATGAGTCTCCAATTGCTAAAAATCCTGATGTTACAACATCTTTCAATAAATGAAATCGCCTCCCGAAACTGAGAGTTCTCTTTATTCATACTTGGCTCAGTTAATGATTTTAAGAACTCTAACACAACCTTCATCACCCTCGTAAAATTTGTTAATTGTATCCTCGATGGATTCATATTTCATATCTTCCATAAGTTTCACATCATACTGTATTCCGTTAATACAATATCCTTATCCACTGATGCACTTTCCGTTTAGGTTTCTAGTTTACAATGTGATGCATCACAATGAAAGTGGCAGCTGCTCGTGCACGTGAAACGTCCACGGTGACTTAACAAAAAGACAGGCTTGCATCGCACCCGCCCAACCTTAGCTGGGTTGCGTTGCCGCGCGCGGCAGCCGCGCTCGTCAAACAGAAACCTCAAACATTGGCTCGCGCGGCCATACATGGTTCCCGCCGAGGGTTTGCCGCGCGCCTTGGATACGCCGCTGTATCGACGCCTGGGTCACCGGGTGAGGTGAAAGAAGAGATCCATGCAAAGAGAAATGTGTTTCTATTTATCATCATTTTCGTTGGGGACCATCTCCAGTTTCCCGGGTGTGGTTTAAGAGCCTTGGTTGTTGTATACGATCGTTTTCCACTGTCTCATATCCAGAAAAAGTTTCTTGGTCCGTGATATATTCCCATTTCCAGCCTCTTCTCTCTGTGTCCTCCTTCAGTTGGTCTGTTCATCTTCTTCTTGGTCTTCCCACTGGTCTTTTGTCCCCTATCCTTTTTTCCAAATAAGTTTTTGGTAGTCTTGTACTAGTCATTCTCTTGACATGCCCAAACCACTTAAGTCTTGATGACCTAAGTCTCTCTTCCATGGATTCCCTTAGCTCTAGGTTTGATCTAATCTTGTCATTCTTTATGTGGTCTAGTTTTCTGGAGGGCCATTCTAAAAAACTTCATTTCACATGATTGGATCTTGCTAAGGTTCCTTGAAGTTAGTGTGCATGTTTCCAAAGCATATGTGAGAATAGGAATGAGATATAATTTGTACAAGACAATTTTTGTTCTTCTGGGAACCTTCATGTCCCATAGTAAGCCCCGCACGGTACTGTAAAGTCATAATTCTTTTCCACTGTCTTTTCGTTCGGCTAGTTCGATAGCTCGAAGTAAGTAATATCTGAATAAGTTCAATTTCAGTTTTGTTGGAGAACAACATGTTAAGTTATTTGAGTATCAAAATCTTTCATTCTTTTATGGAACTAAATTCTATTATACAGAATGCTATGGCACCTGTTAATTGTTTTAGCTGAAGATAAATAAAGTGTGTTTCAAAAATGAGCGGTATATTTGAAAAATCAGTAACAACTAAACGGGCAGCGATAGAAAAACAACGTTTGTTCCAATATGCTTGGGACAATAGTAAATTTTCAGGCAGACAAACTTTCGAAATTAGTTACAATTTTCAACAACAGATGGCGCTACAGTCTGGAAAAATCTAAAGTACGATAAAATCCTCTGTTCTAAGGAATAAACCATTTTTTCACAGCAAACTTTGCAATCTGTGAACAGCACACGCTTACAGCAGAAAGACGGCTTACAGAATGGCGAACTCATAGACTGCGTTTACTTCTATATCTTTCAAATCGTCTGCAGCGCCATCTGTTGTTGAAATTTGTAACTAATTTCAGAAGTTTGCCTGAAAATTTACTTTCAACTAGAACTGAACAGGAAAGAAATTACTCTAATGAACAGACAGGACACACTTAATTACGTGACAAAAAATACGTCATGCGGTTGGTGGATTCGCCGATTTGCCCATCGTGTAATTCTGTAGAGGATATTTATCACTTCATGCTGAGCTGCAAGCAACATCAATCAGCGAGGAAACAACTGCTAGAAGATGGTCTCAATTTAACTGATATAACTTCTCTGATGCAGTCTCTCTCAGTTTCGAGCAAGAAATCGGTCAAGATAATTTCCCTGTATGTTAAATATACTAAAGGTGTAATTTAAAATTCACTCGAACATATTGTATGATGTTATTGGCTGTATTAGCCTTTGGCTAAAGCCATAAAATATAAAATAAAAAATTACTGTTGTCCCAAGCATATTGCAACTAACGGTGTATTTCTATCGCTGCCCGTTTAGTTTTTATTGATTTTTCAAATATACCGGTCATTTTTTTTAACACCCGGTACATTGAGTAGTTAAACTAGATAAACATGGAATGAAAATAAATGCATAAAAGTAAAGATTTTTGTATGATGATAGGGTAGGGAGGGAATTGCTTGTTGAAGATCTTAAATGTAAATATGTTGCCATACCTTTCGATAGTAAACTCAGTTGGGCAGGGCGCATGAGGCAAGTGACAGGAAGAGGTTTCAAAATCCTTCATTTATTGGAGAGAGTGAGGGGGGGGGATGTACCAAGGAAGTGAGGGGATTGGGCTACAAAAGGGGGCATCCATAAATTACGTGAGGTGAAATGGGGGGGAGGAGTTCGGCGAAATCTCATCAAATCTCACCAAGGGGTGGGGGGGGGGGAGGTCTACGAAAATCTCAAGTGAGGTTTTGAAAAAAAAGTTCCGACTGTAGAGTTAAAAAAAAGGTCTACAAATTGCATGAAAGGCGATTTTAGGGGGGAATTTCGTCGAAAAAACGAATTTTGAAGGGTGAGACCTGGGGTGGGGGGAGGGAGGGGGTTCTCACGGACTAGATCTCACCAGAAGGGGGGGGGGGCGGGCAGATCTCACGAAATCTCACCAGAGGGTAGGGGGGGGTCCGGAAATCCGGAAAAACACCTCACGTAATTTATGGATGCCCTCAAACCTTAGTCAGACCACAGCTTTAATATCGCGGAGTGGTGAGGAATCAAAATTATTATTATTACAGCTTTATCAATTCCTATTTCAGGATGCAGCCTCTTTAAGCTAATGAGCTATATAATACAATTTAATTCTAAGTAGTTTTGTTGCAGTTCTCTCCAGGCTGATCGATCTTGAGCAACCCTCTACCAGTTCACGCTTGTAACTCGACGTATGTCTTTATCCCAGCGATCCCAAATTAGTGGTATCAAATTCAGGAGTTGGAAGGGGTAAGAAGTAGACTAGCTAGATTTGTTTGGGGTCGACCATTAATTACGTGAGGTGTTGCGCTCTGCTGTTCTTCAAGAAATTAAAAAGATCACGTGAGATTTCCGTCGACACCCATCCCCTCCTCCCCCCCCCCCCCCATGGTGAGATTTCGCCGGACTTTCCCCATCCCCCAATTTCACCTCACGTAATTAATGGACGGCCCCTTGCTAAAATTACCAAAAAAAATGCAATCAGTAACTGATATGCAGAAAGTGCTGAGTTGAGTGTCACTGGAAGAAATAAGGGGTGTGAAGAGAGTGTTTGGTTTGTTCAAGGATTATAATCGCGATAATTCATGGATCGATATTAACAGCAGAAGGAACAATTTTTTATTAATAATTGTCATGCCAATGCAATTGAATATGTTGTTTTTATCTTCCCAACGCGTTTCACTTCATTATCTGAAGCATCTTCACCGGTTCTGTATTTTACATTGCTCACATTGGCAACGCGTTCCGTTAGCCCTACAAACTAGTGATGGGCAAACCGATTCTTTTTGATGAATCGTTTGGAATCGATTCACTCCTCGCTGAGAATCGATTCTTTTAAACGACTCCCCCCCCGAAAATGTATTCTATATTCGCCACTGGCTTGTTTACGAGATTTTCGATACAATAAAAGAAATATAGGCGGAAGAAATTTCGGAAGGCGAAAATACGGTATTTTTTTATTGTGATAACGATTTAGTCACTGAGATTAACTGTGGCAATGACATTGTCTCACGAACTCTTAGATACTGATGTTGAATATGGAGCTTATACACTCAGATGAGTGAAGCGAGTTATATAAAATCCTGGATACATACTCTTAAGATAATCAGAAATATACCCTAAAATTCAATGAAATAAAGCTACTGGTTTAAAAAATATTAAAATATGATCTGCAACTCGGTAAAAATCCTGCCCCCAGTGACAAATAAATACCACAAAGAATGGAGACTGATGTGCTCATTCTTGGCAGCGGATGCATTATTAATAAAGACTAGGCAAGATTATAAGTGTAAATGTAAATAATAAATACCTGAAACGTGAAACTGGACCGGTGACTTGAATATAGTGAAGCACAAAAAGCAGGCTCTCCACTAACTATTTGAGCGCCCTTGCGCAATACCGATTACGCCACCCCCTGTCTAACTACAACCAGTGGTGGATCTGGGAATTTTCCGAACCGGGTCAACAAAATGTGAGATTGCCACACTGTGAAATTTTCAAGGCTTCCAGCTAATTGTTGTCAAACCTCATTACTGATTCTAAGCCTTGTTGCAGATTGTAATTGTCGATTGAGATTGTTGATTTTGTAGGTGGCATGTTTGTTACACGTCTCGCTAGAGGGCGTCCATAAACCACGTAGATCGGTCTTGAGAGGTGGGTGGAGGGGGTTGGAAGGTGGGATTCCGAGCCAGGCCAAATAGCTTTTCATTCATATTATTTGTCACACTTAAAATGAGATACAGAACACTCAACACCATGTAAATATTTATTTCCGTCATGGAAAAAACTACGTGGGGAGAGGGGGGTTAGAGACATAAGCCACGTCGAGTTACTTGGGGGGAGGGAGGGTTCAAAAGAAGCCAAAATGGAGCTACATGGTTTATGGACGCCCCTTACATATGCTCCAATTTTACTCCATAAATTTGGCAAATTTTTTTAATTTGCCGGATGGTGCTTTTCTTAAGTTAAACAGCGTATCACTAGCATTTTACCCTCAAACCAATAAATCAGTGTTTGTTTAAATGGCATAATTTAAATTTTGTATTTATTTTCTTGGTTTCAGTATTAGTATTTTGGGGGACGTCCAGAAATTACGTGAGGCTATTTTCCGGAAATCTAGACCCCCCCCTCCCCGTTGGTGAGATTTCATGAGATTTTCACGGAACCCCCTCCCCCCAGTTGTTCGACCAGGAGAAGTTTCGAGACTTTTTTTAGCTGTCGTGCTCCCCGAAAGAATGATACCCCCTAAAAAGCCGGTTTTTGGCCTTGTAAACTGGTATTTTTTACGTTTTTTTTAGTTCTACACTCGTTCAAGTTCAAAATTTCACGTGAGATATCCGTCGACCCCCCCCCCCCTTTGGTGAGATTTCGTGAGATTTTCCGGACCCCTTCCCCCCCCCCAAAAAATCTCACGTAATTTCTGGACGCTCCCCTATATTCATCGACGGCACTGTTCCCCAACGTCTTTTCGTTTAACCTTTTTCCTCGTAGAAACCTCACCAGCTGGAACAGTATATATGCCGCTTCAGCACCTGCTAATTTTTGTAATGGTCCAATTCATAAACTTCGTTCATTTCTATTGCAAAATGTTTGCATTATCCACAAAATTAAGAACTGAAGAACAACTAAAACACTGATGAAGTTCGTATGATAACCGGACGCGCTCCATCGCAATTAAATTCAGTACTCGATGCATTCGCAATTTGAAAAACCCACGCAAAATGGGAATAGCAGATGGCTCTGAAATCGGTATACTTTTCCCTGTCCTCAAATAATCGGGAAATACTTTATTTGTGGTAAAATATAAAAGTTATAGGACTTATAATTCATTGATAATTTATTTGTAAATCTAAATCTGTGTTGTGGTAGCATCTATAACAGTCTGGAAGGAAACCAAAAACTTATAACTAGTTCCAAAAACACTAGAAAAATGTGTATTTAAGGAAATAAATTCCTAAATTTAAAAAAACTTTTTATTTCTGTAATATATTTTTAATTTTCCTGTTCCAAAGATAAATATTCTTTATTTCCTTACAAATAAGTTGCCAAACCAAGAAACACGCCGTGGGAACTAAGATTGTGAATCGAAAGGAATCACGAGTTACGCAGATATCAAGAGTTAAAAAGAGCCGAATCCATGGAAGAGTCATTAAGACAGAAGTGAGCCGAGAGCGAGTGAGCCGAGAGTCGTAAACATTGTCGAGTTAACGACTCGGAGTCGACTCAGAACCTGGACGAGTCGGTGAGCGATTGCGCAACAACGGCTCCGCTCCGGAGCTCCCTCTTAACAACTCTTGAGTGAACCGTGACTCTTCCAAGTGAGTCGATTCCGCAAACGATTCTTTTAGACGAGTCGACTCTTTGATCGATTCACGATTCTTTTGCCCACCTCTACTACAAACTGCAGGTGATCGGGACCCACATCAGACCGCGGGCCCAGGTACATTTGACCCGCTTACCCCCCCCCCCCCCCCCCCCCCCCCCTAACGCCGGCCTTGCCTACCGCAATTGAGGAAATGGCCAACAACATCCAGATATTAGTAGAAGGATTAGGAGTTCTACATGGAAGGATAGAGGTGACCATGATCGTAAGTTGGCACTTGAATTCAGGCGAAAAGGGAGAGGGAAAATTTTCTTTTGTGTGTAAGACAGTCAGGTGCTGAAATAAATTATCAAGTGAAATAATGGATATTTCAGGAAAATAAAGAAAGAGTTAAAAGTTGCTATTCGTTAAGAGCCAACTAAGGTATGTGGTGAAAATCATGACATGGAGAGGTGGGATGTAAGGACATTGCTACCGGAGCGTGTGTGTTCCATCGCACTTGAAATTAAAATAAACTGATTGTATGTGCTATGACCAAGTGTGAGCCAAGTTTGAGATAAATACAGAAACAAATGGGTTGCCATTCAAGCCAGTCTCGTACCTGGGAGGAATGCAAGATGCTTGTTTATGATTATCAGACGTCCCACGTGTATAAGGGCGTCTGGAAGCACATAACGATCTCTTCGCAGCGGAGGGACACCTTTCTCGGTATTCGTTATGTTGCTGTCAGCAAGAAATCAAGAAGGAAACACATTTCGAACAGCGGGACGGTGGAGACACGTTTCTGGCAGGTGACAGCGGGAGATGCAAGCAGGTATAGCTCTTTTGCCGAGGTAGCCTATAAAGAGGAAGTGCAGAAAAAATGGGAGCTACCTGCCAGAGGGACGCCAGCGACCCTGATGGTGCTACTTCTCAGAAACACTCGTTTCAGAGTACAGCTGCAGTCTTTCCTCAGCTCTTCAACACGCAGAGAACTAGGGCACTTTTTTGCTCTGAATCTTACCCCGCTGTGGTCAGCAATGTTCTGGCACCGGATGCAAACAGCAAAACTAGAAACAAGTGTTAACATCTGTCTATGAAACACTTCCAACCTACCTTGTAAATATTTCGTCAAAAACTGAAAACATAACCAAAGTTTTTGTAGCGAAAGCGTGAAATAATTCTAAATTTATCAATATACCGACTCCAATAATATTGCTGCACTTCTACATTACTTAACCTATTTGTTTCAGTAATATCGCCAATGTCATGCATACATTTCTTGTTGTGCAAATGCATGATCGCCACCACCAGAATAAATATTCGCAGAAAGGTATAGATAGCAATAATTAATGCAGGACAATGATTCTCGACAGGCAGAATATTGACACTTTAGATGTAATTGAATGAAAGATTTAACAAAAAATAAATTTGTGAAAAATATTCGCATGAAATGGGTACAGCACACGTACTGTATTATTTGAATAAAACGTAACTTGTCCACAACCCGAAGGTTGGTTGGATCCTCCCGAAGGAGTTATACTAAACCTTTGTGTCAGAGGTAAGACGGCAAGTTCCTTTCCTTATGGGACCTACAGTTTATCGTGGAATCCGAACCACGTAACGAACTAGCATAGCTCATACGATCATAAATATTTTTAAAACTCCTGTGCCCACCAGGATTTGAAATCGGAGCAGCGAACTCTTTGAAATCAAGCGACGTAACCACTGAGCCAACAGACCGTTATTAGATTATAAAAGAGTATAAGTTTTTAAACCAAACTTCGTAAAAGCCATGAATATTTTATCTACGAGGCAAAAATCTGGCAT
Organism: Vandiemenella viatica; assembly: GCA_031002005.1. Lineage (NCBI taxonomy): Eukaryota > Metazoa > Arthropoda > Insecta > Orthoptera > Morabidae > Vandiemenella > Vandiemenella viatica. Next base: position 162,082,550 of record JARYHS010011408.1, on the reverse strand, counting down.
TTCCAGTGTATAAGGATATGACTGTAATATTGCTATAACAGTCTGTTCACTAAATACGTTTCCAATGGGTACCACAGAGGTAGGTGTTAGTGTGGCTCAGTCAGCTGAGGCGTCTCATACTGGATCGAGGAGGTGCAAAGTGACCTGGGACGATCCGTTAATGTTTGTCATGTAATATGTTTGTAACGTTTACCGTAAATTAATATCCTCGACTTCTTCACGCTTACTGAAGCGCTAAACTTTGATGTAGTGATTTGATCAACGTTATTCATTTATTCTTTGTTATATGTCAGAAAAGAAAAGAAATAAATAATCAAAATTATACAATCAAAGAACAATATTAATAGACTCTAAAGGGCGAGTGTTCATTTGGGTGTTAGCGTGATATTTCGTGGGTATCTCGTCGGAACGTTCATCGATTTATTCTCAGTACGAACGAATTGTCATTTCTTACACAATTCCCCAGTCACGTCTAGTCATAAAACAGTATGTAGATTTTTAAGCTAAGCCATGTGTAATGTGCTTTCAGACTGTGAAAATTCCATCCAGATTGGTTCCATAGTTCCTGCGTGATGCCTGGACGAAGGGACAGAAAGGTGCAACTTAAGGTGTCTTCCCACGGGTCGTGTATTTGCCGGCCGCGCCGGTCCAGCTGTCAACAGCGGGCCGTGGCAAGGTAGGCGCCTCTGCAGGGATCCGTCGCCCAGTCGATAAATATCACACGCAGGGGTAGCTGAAACGACACTAGGCAACTTGAGGGGGAGGTGGCGAGGGCTAGCCTGGGGCGCCTGCTGATCCGTACGATTCTTCTGCGTGGTGCGACCTACAATATCACGGGCCAAGGGAAGCCACCGTTACAGTTAGTATAGATAGTGCTTATACTATTCATTAAGGGACATCCATTAATTACGTGAGGTGAAATAGGGGGGGAGGGGTCCAGCGAAATCTCACCAGATCTCACCAAGGAGGGAGGGGGGTCTTCGGAAATCTCACGTGAGATTTTGCGAAAAATGTTTGTGCAGTAGAGCTAAAAAAAAAGGTCTACAATTTGCACCAAAGTCTATTTTATTTTAGGAGGGTATTTCGTCGAAAAGTGAGCACTTTCTTCAAAATGTTATTAATATCCGGCAAAATAATCCCCTTTGTTTGATTTGCCTGCAACTTATAAATAATAATTGAGGTAAGTATTACAGGATATAATCGAAATTGGGGACAAATTTCAAATTCCGAGGAAATAATTTTTTTTTTTTTTAGATAGATCTGATAATAATGGTCTGAAATTTACATCTCGTCTTCATGTTTCAACGAAAAACTGAAAAAAAAAATCGTAATCCTCCATATGACAAACTTTAAATGTCGAAACCTGTAGGCTCTATTATAAAAAATAAACTATTTGAATCTATGCGATGTTGTTGCAGGCCATGTTTCCACAGTTGCTTAATTAATTACTAGTTGAAAGAACACGCCAATGCAACTGTTTAGTTTATTTATTGCTGCGTCGTACGCGTTTCACCTCTCATCGAGGTATCATCAGCGACGAATCTGTGTTACAGTCTTTATATACAGTTTTATCCTATTATTACATAATTATGGGCATGAGAGCATTAAAATACAGTAACCATTCCACATTTGCCGAACACCTCATAGAAAATGACCATTCACCAACAAACATAAACACAGATATGCAAATTCTCACTATCAACAACCACAGACACCACACAATCACTATACAGGAAAACTTATATATACAAAAAGCAAAAAATGAAGGCAAACAGGTACTAAACGACCAAGTAAACCTCACAAATAAAACGTTACTCAATTTAATATACAAAAACTCGACAGACAAAACAAAATAAACACAAACTGTATAATAAAACCCCACACATATATACATCACACATAAATATAAAACATTCTAACAAGACCATCACACATACACACTTTTCAAAACTCGCGCTATCGGCCCGAGACATTACATATACAATCAAAATGGCCACAGCAGACAACCGAAGGACACGACAAGACATAAACAAACCAGCTGATGCTAACAGACGACGGAACGATGATAACAAACAATATTGTAAATATGATACAGGCAAAACATGCGTTGTATATGAAAACGGAGATGCGCAGCTGCATACCATAGTAACAAATGTAAATAGTAAGTAACTTTAGCTATTAAATATCTCATGCCCATAATTATATAATAATAGGATAAAAATGTATATAAAAACTGTAAGACAGATTCGTCGCTGATGATGCCTCGATGAGAGGTGAAACGCGTACGACGCAGCAATAAATAAACTAAACAGTTGCATTGGCGTGTTCTTTCAACTAATAATTATTTGAATCTATTTTTTACGATGAGAGTGTCATAGAATATAATTTATGTGTGATATTCATTTTGTGAAAGCAAAATACATAATTTGTATAAATTTAATGTCTGCAACTTTTGTTGCTTAGGGGCATCCATAAATTACGTGATGTGTTTTTCCGGATTTCCGGAGCCTCCCCCCCCCCCTCTGGTGAGATCTGGTCTGTGAGACCCCCCCCCTAGAAAACATCCTCGCAATTTTTTGAAACCTTTTTTTTTAATTTTAGGTATCACCCTTCCAAAAGCCAGTAACAACCCTACTTTTCGACGAAATACTCCCCTTAAATCGACTTCCGCATCATTTACAGACCTTTTTTTTCTTTAACTCTACAGTCCGACAGTGAGATTTGGTGTGATTTCGCCAGATCCCCCCCCCCCATTTCACCTCACGTAATTTATGGACGTCCCCTTATGAGATAGATAGCTGTGTTAGACAGAATAGCAGAAAGCAGAGTGACCACAATATGGCTCCCTTTTCCTTCGGGTACGAATGCCATTAAATTTGAAAGATGGTTTCCAGTTATATGCTGAATTACAAATTTATTAAGTGATTTAAGAGATGATTGCAATACAGTACCAGATTATGTCTTATAACGAACTCGGCGGGCAAATAATGCTTCTTTCCTACAACTGCTATTGTAACTTTAAACCAAGCATGCTGGGTGAGCTGTAACTCGCGTTCGGGAGGATGCGGGTTCGAATCCCCGCTCGGCCTTCCAGATTTGGGTTTCCCCCGGTTTCCCCAGGCGAATGTGAGGATGGTTCCTTCAATAAGGCCGTTGCCAAATTCCTTCCCGTTCCTTTACCCCAGTTCTCAGTCCTTTCCCACCTCTAATGAGCTCGACGTAGACAAGGCCTTAACCCATAACAAAAAATAAATAAATTAAGTAACCTTATATTCTCATAATTCTGTTTCCCTTTGGTGCCAATGTTATCTCCACCCGTCCATTCAAATATTTGATAGCTCTCGGAATTGAGGAATATATTTTGCTGTCACTCATTGTTATCTAATCCAGCTTTTATGAGCAAAATAAATCCTTGCGTTCCCTGCACGTTTTTGTAAATTACTACTTGTGTTAATACCATTTTTATTTTTAAGAGGCATTGTCGCTCATTTAATCTGAAATTTATTTTAATTTTTTTTATCGCACATGGAAATAACAGTAGGATCCATATGAAATCCAAATTCCAATATTTTGTGTCAACAACCATCACTTTAATAACCTTATTGACTGCTGTCTATAGATTGATTACAATATTTTTCAATATTTAGCTGCCCAAAAATCTGAACCGCGCAAAAATTTCCATTTTAAGTGAGTTGGAAACAATTTACTGTCTGTAGGTACTGAACAATGTTTCATCATGAATGCGTCGGCTCCAACACCAGCTGTTAATCTGTAAGGAACACCCATGGTGACGTATGTAATCTTTCATATAACCTTTTAACGATTAAATTCATGTTAAAAACAGTCGAAGACAGTAAATTTGCGGCGTCGGAATGTAGAAACTTTAGTCTGTGGAAACAAAAATCACCAATAACATCTGATAGACGGTGTAGTCTTATTATATAACCATTATAACTTCGATTAATATGCAGTGATAAATCACTCCCATATAAAGCGTCATATTATCAATTCATATTAGTGATATTCTGCCATTACTATTTGCACTAGCTATAATGTAATTAAATGCACTCTGTTCTGCTTAGTTCGTTATTACATCAAATATCGTTCTGTGGAAGTGGTATTGGTTGATTTCGATATGGTATTTTTGTCAGACTTTTGTGGCATAGTTTTTGGAATGCTGTAGGCTATACTTCTGTCAGAAGGTTTACCGTATATGAATTCGTTCGAAGTTATCATTATAATTTTCACACTCAACCCTTCTTTCAAATACACTAAACGAAAAAAAAAAAAAAAAAAAAAAAAACCCTAAAATTTCGCAGTAATATCGTAACTGGATAAACCGAAATTATTCTTTGCGAATTATGACTAATGAAAACTTATAAAAGAGAGATAAAATGGGGGACTATATCAACACGGTGTTAAAAACTAAGTAATTTTAATGGAATTTAATGGTTACATAATCTCAACGCCTTTCTGTATTTTGGCAACTGTATTACACAGTGCAATGAGAACATTACCACACTTCATTTCTTATATTAATCGTGTATCTTTTAAATCCTCAAAAATGAGGTTAAAAACGCTGCACCCCTATTATAGTGTATATGTAAAGCTCAATGGTTTGGAGCTGTAAGTCGTTTGATCCTGCTGCTCGATTTTATCAGGCTGGAGCTAATGATCCAATTAATGAAAGGCTCTTATCCAGAAGAAGAGCAAAAACAGCTTAATGTTACCGGCGCACACTTTTCGAGGTAATGGCTTACTTATACTAGGCTTTATACTCATTCAGTTATTGATTGGTTTGAGTTATTGACTGGTTTAAGTTATTGACGCCAAGACGCGGCTAAGAGACGCACAAGATATCACTTGTAACTCAATGTTATATACACGGAATGTAATTTGAAACTTGCGATGGAATATATATTTATTTTAAATTCATAATTCATGAAGATGAAAATGCAGCTTCTCCAAAATAATGGTATTACCTGTAAAGGGCGACATTTATTGTGAAGAGTCAATAAATTATTTTTGATTCTAACAAAAATATTTTTATGAATTTTACCTAAGAACATGAAGTGAGAATACAAGTAACGTTTCATGATGTAGCTGTTATAATTAAAAATTGTGGGGCAGTATGGGTATTGAATCCACAATTCACTCAATGGAATGTGTTAATTTCAAGATCTCCGAAATAGCAACTAATCATAGACTTATAAAAACTATTTTAATTAGTTTATGCTTAATCATTAAATAATAAATTGCGTATGGCATTCTTGGCCAGTGTAGATGAGCTGCCAAGTGACAGAGTTTCAGTTAGCTACGCATTTCCCGTCTGTCTTGGCCCGTAGGGATTTGAACTCGAGGCCTTCAAGTTTCGGTGGCGAGCACTGTAAATACTGCGCTACTAGACTATTCAGCATAGTGACTGCCCAACACTAATAAATAATGTCTGTAAAGCCGTACTGCGAGGTATGGCATATTTTTGTGAACAGGCGTTTCGCAAAGAAGTTCACTCGATAAAGAATCCGTATCAACGAAGCGATAATCTGTGCTGTGCGGAAAATGATGATAATGTTGTCTTTTTAAAAATAAATTTTATAAATATTTATGGTAACAAAAATTGTTACTACAATTCACGATAATTTAAAGTACCACAGCAAATTTTGAAAATCCATTTTGATTTCAACACTTTTTTTAAATTTTTTTTTAAAGGAATCATCTTGTTGGAGATCGAACTTTGTACCGCATATATTTGTAGCGAAGCGTCTAACCGAATGCGCTAGCTAACAATATCGCAAACGTATCATATATTACAGAATACTCCATCAAAAAGTTCATTTCGGGATAGAAAAAACTTTTTTCTTTCAAAATACAAGTATCTTCTTATACGGTTCCACGGGATTTATTTTTTAGGGTTAGAGAGTTAAACGATTAAAATCCGTTGGTTTGAACCTTTGATCATAACTAAACATTTGAAGTTTTTTTCACTAAATATTGACTATTAAGGTGATGAAGAAGGAATTTGAGCATTTACTTAAAACAGTGTGCGGATATACGAGCTTACGTAAAATTGGTCGAGAAAGCAGATATATAATTATTACGTGAGAAAAGTTTGAGATAATCTGTTAAAAAAGTCACTATGTAAAAAAAAAAAAGCAATTGAGAAAGCCAAGTTCTCCTGTTCTGACACCAGACGTTGTCTAGCGTTCAGCACGGGATTAGCTGCCTCGAACGCAAATAGCAGAAGGAATTTTCATGATTCCCGGCAGGAAATGTGGTGGTACATGAGTCCTAAGCAGATTGTGTACCAAAGTCATGAATTAAATCCCGAATCACTCAGCAATGCGAAAGTATATGAAAATGCTGATGGCGATTCGTTCATCAGGACGTTTATAACTTGGGGGCCCCCTTGCTGTCTTTTGGGTAGAATAGGCCTTAATGGGCTGGCATCCCGTTTCATCCTCTCTCTTTCTCGTCCACAGCACAAAGAACCATTACACTGAATACACCTCTAGTTACACTTAGCAACGTTTCCATACTGGGGAAGGCAAACTAACACAGCTGTTGAAATTAAATAATAATACAGAACATAATGCCAATGCAACTGTTTTTATATGGCTTAATGCCGCATGCGCTTCGCTTCTAATCAAGGCATCATGGACGACGAATCTGTATTAAAATTTAATTTAGTTTACAAACTTATTACATAATGATTAATGTAATCCTAAATTGAAACATTTACTTATTTTATATTAATTACTATTTACATTGCTGTTATATGGGTTTTTAGCCGCACTTCTCTGCTTTCCCCCCAAAGATATGCTACTACATACATTAATAACACCAATGTAGACGGTAAGAAGTAAAGAATCAGTAAATGTTTTAGTTCAGGATTACGTTAAACATTATAACTGTAAATTTCAACACAGATTCGTCGCTTATGATGCCTCGATGAGAGGTGAAACGCGTACGGCATTAAACCATATAAAAACAGTTGCATTGTTGTTCTTTATTAACGTTTATTTTACTGCTCCACTGCGGGGAAACAGCCTTCATCAACATTACAGTATCCCAGTTATATCTTGTATGAAAGGGTAACAATCTACATTGTACTCGCCTACGCGTGGCATGCACTGTTCTTGATACTGAGAAAAAAAATTTTTAAAAGTTTCTGTTGAAGAATATTTTTTTCAACGACATTACACCGTCGAAATAATTTGAATTCTACCAGAAGCAATTTTAATATCCTAAAGTATTTACCCTTCTTCTTGCCAGCAGTGTCGTCACTGAAAATTCTAAAACAAAAATTCCATGATAGGGGAGAAACCTTCTAGTGGTGTAACCTAGCAAGCAGTATGGCGTATAATATTGATACGATTGCTTTTTCCTATGCTACAGCACTCTAAATTTACCACAGAAACCCGTCTAGAAATCTAAAAACTAATGGTCGACGTGGTTTCAGCATATGAAAATAAGAAGAATTAGTGTATTACTAGGCCAAATCTTGACACACTCCTCCATAATGTTGTATCAGAAAACAGTATAAAATAATCAGAAGTTAAAAATTGACAGGATAATATCTGTTCGGCAAATTAACAGTAAATTAAATTTTATTATTTGTACAGTGACATAATTAATGTCCGCGATGAACTGAAAAAGATTTTGCGTAAAGCTGATGATAGAATTCTATTAAAAAAGCAAATCATTTATGAGTATGTATTTGAAATTTTCATGTTCTGAATGTGGTCTGCGCTCCCTCCAATTCTCGGAAAATCATTAGCAACAGAGGGGTGCACCACAAAACGATTTCTGATGGCCGCGTAGAATGGAAAACATAGTTTCAAGTCTCGGCGTGGATGCTAAATGGAACAGGATGTGATGGCGTTACTTCAAAACAGATAAGAGGTATAGCAAACATTAAAAAGCCGTATACGTCTCATTCAACTCTCTGAACAAAATACTTCTACCTACCGACAAAAATATTGTGCTCAGGTAGGTATGATTTGAGTCACGAGATTCTTAATTTTAATGCATACATATGTAAACAGGTACGACCGATGTAATTTATTATATTCCATTCTAGTTACAACGTAACGCGAGTATTGTACGATGCTTAAAATGGGGCACTACAATTCTCAAAATCTTGAAGATCGTCCCGAAAAGTTGATTATTCTCACTTTTACATAAATAACATTTGTATTGAACCCTTGCGCTACAGTAAACTGCTGAACTCGCCAAGAATTTCGGGATTTCCAACTGAACTTCACACTTACGAATCCATGCAGCAATGTTAATTATTTTAGTCTTGATCTGTTTATAACAGACATTTGTAGGTAAAATATTATACTAATGTTTGCAATTAGAGATACATTTTTGCACTTCAATTTGAGATTCCCTGTTGTTTTTAAAGTTTGATACGATATCTCTGACACATCTACTGAATGTATTACATCATCCTCAGAACATTTACCAAGCAGATTATTAACATCACTGAAAATATTATAGTTTGTTGTTACGCTTAATGATTTGACGATTTTTATTTTCTCTTGTAGTTTACTACTCGATTTGACAAGATTATGTGGTTTATAGGAATATTGAAGATTCTAAAGATTAATTGGTACATCTGACGCCAAATTCAAATAACTACGCACAGCTTCGTATTCAAGCAAAGGAAGGAAACGCCCATTATAGTGAAAAAACAAAACAGATTTCTCAAACAGCTATGGGAATTGCGCGTGACTTCTTTTTTTACAGTTCTAAGTTTTTGATGAAAATTCTGGTGCTTCCAGAAGTGTTTCAGAGCCCACGAATCGCGATTCTGTCACAGATCACCCCCTATCCTGCTTTACAGAGCGGGCAAGCCTCCGACCTCCATATTCTGTGATGTGTTGTGGGTGTCCTCCGCATTGTCGCCTACTCGTGGTTTCATCGTCCTTCAAACACTTTCCACAGATGCTAACTGCAGTAGCACGCGAACAGCTGATCAGCATCTCCGCTTCCTAGATGCTCGTTCCCAGAAGCCGCGCCCACAAACTGCTGGACCGTAATGTAAAGGAATTTCGTGACTTGTGCGTAGAAATCTGGTGTCAGATACCTTTGGAAGCCTACCAAGGACTTGTAGAATCCATGCAACGCCGAATCGCTGCTGTATTGCGTTCAAAGGTTAGACCAATATGCTAGTAAGTAGGTTGTCATAATGTTTTGGGCGATCAGTGTAGTTACACATTTCACGGGAAGATGGCAACACTATTCTTCCTCATTAGTACATCGTACAAACCTAGCAGTTGGTATAAAATGTTTGGCGTCAGCAAGGGCATGTTCCAGTTCAGTTCCAGTTCCGAGTTGACCATCGTAACGTGTAGATGTGCGACAAGGAATACGCTAGCCGCTCTTCCGCGCCAGGCGGGTCGAGTGCCCCAGCGCACTCGACTTTGCCGGCGGGAGCTGCGGCAATGGTGACGACCCGGCTATCCCTACCGGACTTGGAAGCGGACGGAACAACACTGACGACGACCAGGCAGTTCCCACAGGACTTGAGGGTGGACCCCGACGGAATTGTAAGGATAACGCTCACGACGAACCAGCCTGCCCACGGATCAGTAGACCCCCGCGCATCGAAGAGAAGAACTTCTCCGATCACAGCGGGGAAACTAAAGCAACCGAGGAACGAACAACGCGCAAGTGGTTCGAAAGTCAGCGTGCCCGTACAACAACTTTCCAGTGCTACAGCCAGCAAAGAGAAGAAAGCGAACAAGAAGAAGAAGGGGACGACCGAGTACTCGGCCGCAACATTCCCATTCCAGACGCCTTATACACCACCGCAGACAAACTTCAAAAAAGCAAATACCCCAAGCAGACGACTGCTGCCGCAAGCGGAGGAAACCGACGCAAAGCGCAGCAACCAGACGCGGAAGGATTTATAACACCCCGCCGCACAGCAAAGCCGCCACCCGCACTGGACCCGGAGCTTGTAATGGAAACCAACAACCCATTCCAGCCCCTGCAGACTGAGGAAACACCAACCCCGCCAGCTAAGAGATCGGCCCATATTCCACCTATAGTGGTCCAATACGAAGAAAATTTCAAGACGCTGCACGACCAAGTGGAAGCCGTCGTCAAGGACCCCTTCGCAGCCAAGTCTGCAGGAGGGGACAAAATCAAGTTTACTTTTACTACGGTGGCCGACTACTCAGCGGTCACCGAGATGCTGCAGCAAAAGGGCACCCCATACTACACATTTCCAACTGGGGCCTTACCCCTGCTGAAAGTGGTATTCAGAGGAATACCCAGAACACTTCCAGCCAGCGACCTGAAGGAGGAGCTAAAGGGGATAGGATTCAACGTCCAGACAGTAGCTCAACTAAGGAGGCGGGGCAGCAACGTAGCAATGCCCCTTTTCCTCGCCGTCTTGCCGGACACACCAGAAAATAGAGAGATCTTCAAGTTAGAGACAATATGCCACCTCAAAGTAACTACAGAAAAACTCCGCTCATCACCTGGACCACCTCAATGCTACAATTGCCAGCTCTACGGGCACATGGCAATGAATTGCAAAATGCCACCAGTTTGTGTCAAGTGCGCTGGTAAACATGATTCCAACCAATGTACGGCGCAGAGAGGACGTGACACGGCGAAATGCTCCAACTGCGGTGGAAACCACGTCGCAAGCTACAAAGGATGCCAGGCGTACAAGAAAGCCCGCGATCGACAAAGAGGACTGGCCGCGGAACAAGACAAAATTCTCCAACGCCGAAAGAAACAGCAAGAGAGAAATCAACAGGAGATCCCGCCAACGGCTGGACAGCAAGAAGAAGAACCAAATGACATTAACAAGAAAGAAGACCCACGTCAGACTCAGAAAAAGCAGAACCCCAAACGTGAGAAGAATAATAAGAAACACCCAACCAGTGGTGAGAATGGGAGCACATACGCGGACACCTGTGCATACCAGGTCGCCAACCACGCCGAAACACCAAAGGCAGATAGGAAAAATAACCTGACTGCGGATCGAGCAGAAACGGTCGGCACCCAACCTGCCCCTTCCAACCAGCCAAGTAAACAAGGAGCAGCTGATAGCCTGGTGCATGGTCTCATGGATAAACTGTCTGGAATGATGGACACCATGATGAAAATGATGCTTAACATCATAGAGATGCTAAATCGCTTGCCAATGAACATACAGGCAGCAGTTACGTCAGCTCTAGCTGCAACCACCAGCACTACCCAAGAACATAATGGATAGAGCTCCTCATATACATGGAATCGCGTTTTGTGTGTGGAACGCAAATGGTATCTACAACCAGTCAACTGAGTTCAGACAGTTTATACATGAACAAGGAGTGGACATCTGTTTGGTGTCTGAGACCCATCTGAAACCAGGCATCCGAGTAGCAATACCAAATTACCACTGCTACCGTTATGACCGACCAACAGCAGGCGGTGGCGTCGCTATATATATTAAACGGGGAATCCCACACAACCAAGTGCCTCTCCCGCCAATGAACCAACTTGAAGTGGTGGGAGTCGAAGTAGCCACCGCGAATGGAAAAATCACTGTTGTATCAGCCTATCGTCCACCACGAGCACAGTTACAAGATGAAGACATCAACAACCTGGCCAGCATAAGGGGCAGGCTGATCATAGGTGGTGATCTGAACTGTAAACACACTGATTGGAACAGTCGAGTGTGTAACAGTTCGGGAAGACAGCTAAGGAGACTGGCTGATAGGCTAAACATGAATGTAACTGCCCCCGAAGAGCCTACTCACTACCCGGCGAATGGAAGACGTCCCGACGTCTTGGACATTTGCATCAGTAGAGGCATCACAGGATACCTAGCAGCCAGCACCATCAACCGGCTGTCGTCCGATCACTGTCCTGTACTCTTCGAGATAGCGGTAGGACCATGGCAGCTTGAACAGCAAACTGTTCCGGATTACAAACACGCCAACTGGGACAGATACCGACAGATAATCGCCCACGCCTTCGAAACAAGACATCACGAAAATGTGGAGGAGAGCCTGAAGTTCTTTGAAACAACCGTGAAGGAAGCATCGGGAGCCACCATCCCTTCGAAACGAACCAACAACCACGCAATGCAACAGCTTCCACCTCAGCTTCTGGCCATGATCCGACACAAGAACCGGGTCATGAAAGAGTGGAAGCTAACGAGGAATCGAAACACCAAAAGCCTGCTTAATAGACTTCAAAAGGAATTAAAAGCAGCCCTCACAGAACATAGAAATAAGGAATGGGAGGCCAGAGTTTCAATGATACGGCCCAATGAGGACTCCCTGTGGATACAGACAAGGAGACTTACGAAGCGGAAGCAAAGACTTCCTCCGCTCCACGGAGAAAGGGGCCTAGTCTACCTCCCACAGGAGAAGGCGGATGCTCTTGCAGACAACTTTGAGAAGCATTTCTCCCCCTTAGATACAGACATAGACGAAGAACAGGTGACTGAAATTAGGCGGAGACTGAGAACCTACAAGGAGGCAGCCGCCACCGACGATGCACAGCACATCCCAGAAGTTGACGTCTCAGAAATCAAAAACTGCATCAAGAGACTTCATCCCAATAAAGCACCAGGAATAGATGGAATAAATAATATCCTCTTAAAGCACCTACCGTTGGAAGCTCTTTCATACTTGGCTGAAGTTTTCAACACTATTCTCAGAACAAGGACCTTCCCAAAATGCTGGAAACAGGCAATAGTCGTTGGGATACACAAGTCCGGCAAGGACCCTGTATTTCCCCAGCACTACCGTCCTATTAGCCTGCTTCCATCGGTTAGTAAAATATTCGAAAGAATACTGCTCACAAGGATGAAGAAGATCATCGATGAAGGAAATCTCATCCCAAACCATCAGATGGGGTTTCGCCGGGAGCACTCTACCACCCACCAACTCCTACGAGTGGTCGAGGAGGCGACTAAGGCTTTCAATCACCGGAACTTCTGTGGACTAGTGCTTCTTGACATAGCGAAGGCCTTCGATTCCGTATGGCACTCCGGGCTGCTATGCAAGCTGTTTGAGCTGGGTTTCCCCGGGCCATACGTACAGCTGCTAGAATCGTACCTGCGGGGAAGATCGTTCAGGGTGAGGGTAGGGACAGCTCTCTCCTCGAGAAGAAAAACAAACGCCGGAGTGCCTCAAGGATCGGTTCTGGGACCGGTGTTATACTCACTGTATACATCGGATATCCCGGAAACGGCAGGTGTCAAAACAGCTCAGTACGCCGACGACACGGCAGTTTTCTCCAGCAGCAAAAAAAGGGAACTCGCCACACATCGCCTGCAACAAGCGCTGAATAAGATTGAGGCCTGGGCAAGACGATGGCGTATAGCCATCAACCCAGAAAAGACGCAGGCCATCATGCTAGCACACCGACGAGGAAAGAGAAACGCAGTTCATCCGCAAGTGACGCTCCAGGGACAGCCCATTCCATGGAAAAATACCGCACGCTATCTTGGTGTAACGTTAGATGCCAAACTAACTTGGCGCACGCACATAGAAGAAATAAAGAGAAAAGCCAGCGCGAGACTTCAACAGCTGTATCCACTATTAAACCGAGACGGTACTTTGGCGCCAGCGACTGGAGTAAAAATTTACTGCAGCTTAATAAGACCAGTCATTGAATACGCATGCCCAGTGTGGGGGTATGCTTCAAGGACAAATATCCATAAACTGCAGGTCATACAAAACAGAGCCCTCAAACGGGCCCTACATCTGCCATCACGATTCCCAACACATGACCTCCATGAAGCAACAGGTCTCCAAACAATTCAGCAAAGGTTTCAAGAAAGCGCAGCCACCTTCTACAGATCCGCACACAAAAACAACAACCCACTCATCAGTAATCTAGGTACATATACAACAGAAATTGATTTCCATAAACGTCCACTGTCACTGATCCAATAAAATAGCCAACCAGACGACGCACCAATAGAAAAGAAGTGAACTATCATAAACGATGAGAAGGAAATGTCGAGAGACAACATCCTTCAATACCACAGCCCAAACGAACGGGCAAATAATGGCGAAGCGGCCGGGGCATGTTCCAAATTTGAACCGGGCCAGCGATGAAGTAAAATTTATCAAAGGCAGCCGATCCCAAAATGTTTGGGTAAAAAGGTGGGGAAGAAGAAGAACAGAGGTCAACTGTGTGTAGATGTCGCTATCAGGAGAAATCACTTTACTAAGGAATGTTACTTGTAAACTTTAAAAATGAAAATGCGGCGTCTGTTTGAAATAAGACTCACCTTCAGTCAGTTACTGCAACGACGCCGCACGTAAGTTAGTTTTGTAGAGAGCTAGTGTGTTGTCTTGCGTCACAATACCTGCAAGCATACCACTATGCTCGAAAGAACCAGGGTTATTAAATCTAGTGGCATAAGTGGGAAATATTATTTATAATTTAAGAACTTTAAACTTCATTATTGATAGTTGTTCCTTGATAAATAAATACTTCGGTAAGATCAACATTTTTAAGAAGCTGAAACAGGAATATCGGTATTGTGATACAAATTTACGTGTAACTATTCATCACAAGAGAGCATTTATTAAAACCTTTAGTAACTAATTTGTATATCTGGGGGCTTTGCGGCTCGTCCATTTTTGTGTTAGTAAAGGAAAAGGGGGAAGACAGATAGACTTTAAGGTACGGCGACATAGCCCGTGGAATAAACTCGCCAATGACCTTTTAAACAAATCACCAAAATTCTGACTACTGGGCGCGAGTTCTAAACCGCTTTGCGAGTATGGCGTTAAGTGTTAACCTCCCCACTTACACACTATCTCTTACAGTGTTGCATTATTCACGATTTATTAGTATTTTTACAACCAGCCACTTTCTTCCATTATGCATTCGATGGCTCACGTTGTTGAAACGCGATACATCACTTCGCAGAACGACAGCTGATTGTTCTTTGATACTCAAAGGAAAAAAATAATCACCCTGTCACCCTATTTTTGGCCGGTAGAGGCAGATTTACAAAGCATCACATTTACCCTAAGGTTCCGCTCGGTACATTTTGTGAGGGGACATTTGAGAGATGGTTATTAACCATTGCGCCAGAGAGTTCTGTCGCACACATAGATCGGAATCGACAAGTTAACGCTAATTCTTTAATATTATCTTTTAAAACCTATTACCCTAAGTACAGGTAATTAGTACTGAGATGTTTCGTTCGCTAATTACTGCTTCAAACATGCAATTAGTCGGATGTTTTCTGCGATATAAATAAACAGGAATGAAGTGACAGTGCTTGTTAGTAGGAGTTGCGTTCAAATAAACGATGTTTTCGGGGCTGCGGGGCTCCGAGTGCTTGTGGCAGGTGATCCTCTTTTTACAAAGAGTGGTAGTGGCAGGAAGAGGGGGTGAAGTCTGGGAAGGACTCGCTGTCACCGGATCGTTTCTTCCGCAGCTGTCAATACAGACTCGTCGCCTTGTGCCAGTTCTACGAAATGCGCGCGCGGAAAGCAAAATCGCCAGTGTTGAAAGAAACTTCTCCCCCCCACACACACACACCCAGAGAAATCCCTGAGACGTTGTTATGAAACGACGGCTCGCCTCTCCTTGGCTTGCGTACGAGGAAATCTTGAATCCCCTGGCCACCTGCGTTGATCTTCAGAGAAGGTCGTGGAGGCACGTAATACGTTACCTCACACTAATCATCCAACCCTACCTCAAAGCAGTCCACACACCTCACCAACTTGAAGGTCTGACTTGTAGGTTTATCGTGACCCAGACTTTACTACATAATGCCGTTTGGAACAACCCCACATAGACGAAACTGTAATACCTTTCAATGTGATTTTAAAGTGCCAAAAATCTAGAGCACTTGGACGAATGTGATGATAACGTGTTCAGATTACATGAATGGCGTATCTGCCTTCCTGATTACACAGTTTCCTCGGAGACCAATGTAACAAACAATATACAAGGTTAAACGTATGACAGGTAGATGGTGACACTAACTTTTTATGTTCATCTTAAATTATTCCACTTATAAAATGAGTACAAGAATCTCTTAGCGTAGTACCTGTATAGTAATTATACAGTGGTTGCAGTATGTAATCAACTATTAAAAATCCTCAATAACAGTTGTGAGATAACGAGCTGTCCCATGAAAGCTTTACTGTAAATGTTAGAAGAAAATAAGATAATTTCAAATTGGCGATATCTTTTTTTTAACTGCTTTTACGTCTCTCAACAGCGAGGTCTTTAGAGACGGGAAAGGATGGGGAGCAAGGAATGGGAAGAAATTCGGCCATGGCCTTTTGAAGGAAGCATCCCGGCATTTACCTGGAGTGATTTGGGAAACCATGGAAAACCCAAATCTGGATGCCCGGACGGGGATTCGAACCGCCGTCCTCCCGAATGCGAGGCGAGAACGCTAACCGTTACACCGCCACGCTCGGTTTGGCGATATCAAACAATGTGAAGATAAGATTCTCTATGGTTGCTTGTAGCAAATCTTCTTACGTAGGTAGTGGAGTCAGGGATTGGAATAAGTTACCAACAAATTTGATGAATAATTTACAAAAAAAAAGGTTGAGACAGGTTTAAAGTTTAAATTTGTAGAGGGTAAGAGTAGGTGATACAGGAAAGGGGGAGGGGGGAGGGGTGTGTAGGGAAATTACCAACATAGAGTGCGATCCATCGCAATGAAATTAAACTAATTAAATTAAATATTAGCGCGAATGAGTGAGAGAGAACATACAGTGTGTGGTGACACAGTTTCTGCCTACCTTGCATTTCGCCTATGTCCTCGCTGGCTTTCAGTTAAACATGTGGTACTAATCAAGGAATGTTCTAAATTGTTAATGTGAACAAAAACGTTCGTGACACTACTGGAACCCCGAATTTTGAAGATTTTAAAGGTGAGCGCCTTAACCACTCAGTTAACAGTGTGAGATGATTATGATGGACGCAGTTTGATAAAGGTAATTACATATTTAGTGTTGGTAACAGTAACACGTGAGCAGATAGATGGAAAGGATTTTGTAGAAATGGTGAATGCTTATTTGTGTATATTGAACAATATAATATTAAAGGATTAGAATACTCAATACAGTAATTGGTTGTAAGGTGATTAGTGAGTGGAGAATGAGGTTCGACAACGACATAACATGGCCTGCAAAATGAAATGGTGTTTTAAAAAGAAACCAGGATTATATGGGCCCTGTTATGGCTCATTTGCTGATAAAGTGAAGGTTTGTTTAACTTTCGACTAGGCTTGATGCAATCCTCCATCCCTTCCTATCCTGTGCTAACCTCTTCATCTCTACCTATACCTTACAACCCAGGTCCTCAATTATCTGCTTCATATATTCTAATATTTGTCTTCCTCTACAGTTCTTACGTTCGACTGTTCCCTCCACCAGCAAATTAACCAATCCTGCATATCTCAAAATATGACCTACCAGCCTGTCTCTTCGTTTCTTTAAGCTTCTTCCACAAAATTCTTTCCTCACCCATCATTTACAAAACTCGTTCATTTCTTACTTTGTCTGTCCACTTAATTTTCAGCATTCTTCTATAGCACCACATTTCAAATGCTTCAATTTTCCTTCTTTCCGGTATTCCTAAAGTCCATGTTTCGCTACCGTAAAGTGCTGTGCTCCACACATAGAGTTTTAAAAAGTTTTTTTCTAATTACTAGATCAATATTTGAAAACTAAAAGATTTCTCTTTTTCATGAAGGCTCCTTTTGCTAGTGCTGTTCTGTTTTTAACATCATTCCTGCTTCGACCATCGGTTGTAATTTTGTTTCCGAAATAATAGAATTCACTTACTTCTCCAATTGCATTCGATCCTATTTTTATATTTAATCTACTAGTATTGGTATCATTTCTGCTACATTTCATCACTTTAGTCTTGCTTTGATTTATATTTAGTCCTAAATCTTCTTCAGTATTTTGTTCATGCCATTCAGTAACTTCTCAATATCCTGAACCCTTTCTGATAATAAGACAATGTCATCAGCAAATCGTAACATACTGATTTTTTCTCCTTGAACATTTATGCCACATGGATTATTATTTTTTTTTTACTTTCTTTATTGCTTCCTCTTACATACAAGTTGAATATTAATGGGGATAGACTACAACCTCGTCTCACACCCTTTTTAACTGATGCATGTCTCTAATGAATCTCTTTTTTTATTATAGCCACTTGATTCTTGTATAGCTTATAAAGTATTCTTTTATCTCGATACTTTAGACCGGACTTCTTTAAAATTTTGAATATCTTGTCCCACCTACATATCAAATTCAATCAACAACGCCATAAAAGTATCTTTGTTTTTCTTCATCCGCCCATCAAATATTAATCTTAAAGCCAGAATTGCTTACCTTGTACCGTGATTTTTCCTAAACCCAAACTGATCTTACCTAATATTTCTTCTACTAACCTTTCCATTCTTCTTTATATTATTCTGGTCACTAATTTTGAAGCATATGATGTTAGACTAATGGAGGCTAGTATACTCTCTCCCAAACACTTACACCCCACGACAAATCTAACACCATGTTAATTCGATGTCCGATAGTCGTTTTCATGCTTCTCTTTTTATGTATTATTAGTGGGTCAGGCCCCTGAATCTAGCAAATTACCGAGGGCAATACTGGGCAATTTACATCAAACACTGAAAAATTCATAAAATGTGAAAGCAGCTGAGAAGAGAAATTTTAGTGGAACAATTTAAAATTAAAATTCGCGAAATGTGAAATTAGGAGAGTAGGAAAATAGTCACTGGAGGAAGGGTTCCATTATAATTAAATTAAGTTTTATTAACAGTTGAGCCACCCACACGGTACGACGTGAGGCATAAAATGTTACATGTAATTAACTGCACATAGCATCGTTATAAATTAATTGATGCAAAGTACGGCTGTGATGAAGCCAATTTTAACTTCTTTCTGTGTGTAATTAGAAGACTCATACCGTCACGCACTTCCTAATATTTCGCCATTCTTTTACCACACTGAATAAACCAGACGTACATTACTGCATCATCCGTAAAATGTAACCGAGATTGTCTGCAGAATCTCTGTCTGTGAAAGTGAATAGATTTTTTAAAAAAATATTTTTAAACTAACGTCTTAGCAGAGTAATTGAAATGATTACCATTAAAGTGATTTCTCCTTTTTCCGTTGAAATACTGCCTCAGTACCGTAGAAATCTAGCGACGTGCTGATTCTATATTTTTACATCGATGACTCAAGAAGTTAGTGGAGGAACATGTCTATCAGAGTGTTGATATCTGATAGGTCAGAATTCCTTCCAGGCACTTGTTACTGTAACAATCTACAATTTTTTTTGCAAAAGGGGGGCTTTCGGAAGATAAACAAGATTTCCGATGATCTCTGTTGGTTCCGACGGAAAACAATAGCAAACTTTTTGGTATATGTATTCTGTGTTCTAGATGACCTTATGAGTTTTACCTTGAAGTTTTTGGTTGTTTTTATTTTTCGTCAATAGGTTAATTTCCACTTAAAAGTGAATCAAGACACATTATCGCTGTTATTTAAATAAAATTCCAGTATGTCTACAGCTACCTATTTCAAACAAATATGCTAAGTAGCCAATTACGATTTTCTGTGTTATGGCTTTACTGCTCGTCGACGTCGAGGTCACTAGAGCCCGGAGAAGAAAGGAAACAACCATCTGGAAGGAGTTCTGTCACAACCTTTGGAAGAAGCTTACCAGAACTGCTCATGGAATAATATCTAAATGGCCAGATCGCGACTCAAATTCACGTCCTTCATGTGAGACTGATTTCGTTGCTCATTCGCAAATCTTCTCAACTTACAGACATGTGTACATATTCATAATTACAGAAGAAGTGGTATAAAATAATGACGTTTGTGCATACCTAACATATGACTTTGATAGGAACACCATGACATTGCTCAGTGGTGTTTCTAAAGAGTAACTGATTGTTGTGTGCAGAAAAAAAAGGACGTAGCTAACTAAGAGAAAGAAATTGACTTCCTATTAGAAAAAAGTTCACATCATTTGACAGTTAGCAACGTCTGAGCCTTTACGCTTCGGTGTTGATTCTGACGTTCTTCTAAACCAGTGCAACATCTTCGC
This sequence comes from Vandiemenella viatica, assembly GCA_031002005.1. Classification (NCBI taxonomy): domain Eukaryota; kingdom Metazoa; phylum Arthropoda; class Insecta; order Orthoptera; family Morabidae; genus Vandiemenella; species Vandiemenella viatica. The sequence continues at coordinate 162,062,453 of JARYHS010011408.1, read as the reverse complement.
ACACATAGGAAAATGTGCAAAGAATATGCATAGATGGGTGTACCAAGCGTAGCAATACCTGTGCGTTTGCGCCCTCAACAAACAGTTCCCACGTGCTCAGCTGCCCCATCCTGGAATTGGATGCATCAGGGCAGACCTAAATAGGCTTGTCAACAGTACTGAAAAAAAAAAAAAACAGCACATTTAACGCCTGATTTGCTCACACCCGCTTTGTACCAGCTCACCTTTGTGTTCATGTTTATACATCCCGCTCTTTTTTACTTGTTTATTTATCTGTACGGTTGGAACACGAGTAAATAAATTGATCGATTTTGGTGTGTCTGCAAAAAAAGCCTGCAGGATCTAAAATGAGTACCAGTGTTAATTACAGCCTCAGTTAAGCGACTGCAATGTGATCAGCGGTGCCTTAAACAAAATGGTTGAAGTGTCGCTATGCTCAAATGGAATCCGCTTTGATAAATGTTTAGCCAATTTATGCAAATGAACTGCTTAAAAACGGGACCGTGTAACGAGTGGCTTGATAAGAAATACATACATGATCCAAAATCTAAAATAATTTTGTTAGAGAAATGCATAATTGTATACGTCCGAATGAGTATAAGAACTGGGACTACTTCTTACAAACTAATTCCAGCAGGTCCGCATTTAGGATCTGTGGGCCCTAGCCTATACCAGTGGTGCGGGCCCTTATACGAGTATACATTAGACAATATAGATTACTTATTATTAAATTAATTAACCTATTATTGCAAAATTTTGGATAGTGTATGATAGTAAAAATATACGAAGATGACTTACTGCAGAATTGAAAGTTCGAGACGTGCTTTTTGTATCGTTTCCGAGGCTGGGAGTGATGCTCGCACGTTCAATTTTTCGACTGATGAGCGATAGATTAGGTGCTGCCGATTATAGTTATGTTGTGGCAACCAAACACCCGCCACAAAAGCCCGCAAACTCAAAAGTTTTAATAACAATATGAAAGAGTGGGCCTGCATATTAAAATAAAACAAACGATAAAAGATGATTAAAGTCACCAAAGCAAGCAACAAAGAAAGATTAAAAACACAATATTGATTATTCAAACACGCTTGTCAAGACAGAGATTAAACTGTTTCTAGACAGCGCTCCACTAACAGGGCCTTCCCACGCAACACCCAACGATCGAGATTCCTGTATGCTGAAATAAAGTTTTAAAAGAAATAAAAAGTGGCCTAAAACAACAAATTAAGTAAGAACTAATTAAAAATATAATTAATATTAAATTCTAAATACACCTGTTTTAATTATAAACTAGTGTAATTTTTCTTAAAATTTACTTTCAAACAAAACATTAAAACTTGGACCTCCCACCGCTACTCGCTGTTTACATCGTATAAAAAATGAATTTATCTTACATAACTTTCCGCACGTGAAGGTTAGTGAATAATAGTTTTTGTTTATTTTTATATATATATATGGCTTTCGGCAACTCAGCCATTTAGCCAGCTCAATGTGTTTATGATATCTCATCCAGTGAATTAGTTTCTCCAGTACGTTATGATTCCTAAGTATAGACGCCACAGGACGGACAGGACATTCACCCAGAAACACAACACTTAAACACCCATGCCCGCGGCCGGATTCGAACCGGCGACTTGCGGCACGTGGAGCTAGCACTATAGCTCCTACGCTACCGAGGCCGGCGGAATAATAGTTCGTATTGCAGGTTTACGACAGTCAACATTGATACGCCCCGGCCACAGTATACTGCAACCTTATGTTGTTACTTTTCGGCATAGATGAACTGAAATGTTATTTTACAGCAGACACGTAGCCAGAGGACTGAATTGCGCATTCACGAGCATTTTAGGACTAAAACCGTTTCAGAAAAAGGTTACTTTTTTTGCACATTTTTGAATTTTTTTTTTTTTTTTTTGCTTGTGGTGCGGGCTTCTTTGTGGTGGGGTTCCCTCGGCTTCAGCCTATGTAACCTATGCCTAAATGCGGCCCTGAGTTCCAGCAGCAGGGGTTGTAGACAACAGTGCTGTATTTGTGTATTAATGTTTACCTTCGAATACACAGAATACCAAGAGAATGCTTCTTTCCTATTCCTTCTTCTTTAAATTTCGTCTGGTGCTTTTAGTTTTTACTCGCGCATCTTTAGCTTTGAACAATTTGTGTGTTTCAGGATTAAGATGACAGTAGCTTTCACATTTACACAATTTTTATACTGTATCTTGAGCAGTAAAAATGGAGACTTCCCTGGCGTATGATTACAGTGAAGTCTTCGAGGGTGTACCGCCGGATAGTGTTGTGAATATACGATATTTCGACAACTAGCTTCGCTATCTTCCTCAGGGGTGAAAATATTTGTAATATTTTCTCTCTGGCAGTTAACGAGCAGACCATTACGTATATTTTCGCATCTGAGAAATACGGTGGAGCTATCGTCAAAATATCATTTTTTCACAACAGCATTCCACCGTACAATCGTGAAGACTACTTCAATAAACGTCTTTAAACTTATAGAAGTAACGTCCAACTACTTGAAAGATATGATAAGACAAGAAATAATGCGACCGAAGGAACACCATCAAAATGAGACAAATAATCTAGAGCCTTTTTCTCTGAGCACTGATTTCAGACCACAAGAAACTATTTGGAACGAGTTGCTTTTTGGTGGGATAGTTCCATTCAGGGAAAGAAAAAAATATTGTGGTGTAACCCTGTTTAGATAAGGGCACGTGACACTGTTGACAGTGATTTCGTCTGTCGGATGGGCACGTTAAGCTTGAAATGACAGAGATGTGTTTCGGAAGAGTAGGCCAGAATGGACAGGCAACTGGTTTCATCCTCTCTCTCTTTTTTCATCTCTTATACACAACATAAACAACACTGTACGCTGAACACTATCCCAGCAATCCATATTAACAACAATACTTAAGAACACTATCCCGCTGCGGAAGGCAACAGGAAACCGCCCCATTTCATCTTCCCAGACTTTCCAATGGGAGAGGGGGGTGGGGAGGTAAACATTCCCCACGGTAATCGCCTAGAAGCTTGTACACGGACAATACTTTCAAAGAAAAAGAAGAATAATTTCTGTTCACTACAAAAAACAGAATCGTTAATTGGCAATTATGGCAGAAGTGACTTTTCTTGCTATACCTACGAGCATTGTAATCCATGACTAGTGAAGATTTAATTGTTGTTTAATGTCAATAAACGGTTATTCGATTTATTGAAATTAAGCTGATGAAGCTCTGAGCTATGTTTTGTGAATTACGTTAAATTACCTTTTTTCCCCTTTTGTTTTTTGAAGAAAAATGGGGTTTATTGTTCTGCCATTTAAGTTCTTTTACCTTCCGTTGTACTGTCGAAATGCTTCTGAGAGTTGAAATAAAGGCGCTGATTTTGGCACTCCTTTGAACCTAATCGTTTTTTACGCTACAAATGATTCTTCTTGTGTTTGATTTACGAATTGGATTAATCAAAACCTTCAAAAATCTGATCCTGGTATCAAGAAACTCCCATTCATACTGGTGACAGAGAGCCAGGAGATATGAGGTTCTCCATGCTCCTCTTCACATAGGGCAGTGCTTCCAAAGCGCTTGATCGTAGGGGGTTCGCGGCTGTTTATCTCAAGCGTATATCACGCACAATTGTGAAAATCGCTCATTGTTGCCAGTAGTAGAGCAAAAAAAAAAAAAGTCACAGTTTTTTGTTAAGAGGGTTCGCCATTACCTGGGAAATTTTATAAGAGGTACGTGGAGCTAAAAGCCTGAGAAACACTGAATTGTAGGGAATTGTCCAATGACACATAGTTACCCACTTACCCGACCGTACCCACCGGAATGTGGTGTTTGTGAGGTAACTTTGAAGTTTGAAGGTACGTCTCATTTAGGAGAATGTATTTCCTGTTTAATGTAGATCTGTCACTGCCTGGAGTAACCCACCAAGACTTGTTCATCGGGTAAAGGAGTTAATTATAATATAAATATTTGCTGAGATTTAACTCTTGATAGTTGTAAATGTTTTTTACATTTTTTGTTTTAATTTTAGTATGACTCATTTGTAGAGAGCGGTCACCAAATGATGGAGTAAACTTCTGTTGTCTTGGTTGGAACCGAGTAAATTTATCGAAACCTCATGTTTCAGCCACAATTCTGTAGTTTTCGTCGAAGGATTACAAAAATTAATACGGTTCCAGCCGGAAAACCAAGATAACAAAAACAGAGCAGTAATATTGACGGGAAATTTGCTCGCATTTGCCAGTTTACTGTTAGGGCGGAAATGACAACGAAGTCGACACGTTCTAAAACCCGAACAACAACAGCAGCAGCAGAACTGTCTTTTGTTGCATCGTCTATTTTTCGAATACCTGGTGATGTAGCTAAATGACGTGTTTTGTTGATTTTACAATATCACTGACTTTTTTCAGTACTTGATGTTACGTCACTATTTTTTAACATAATGATTTTAAACATAGTAGTTGTATAGACTCAGTCTCCTTGATTAGAAAATACTATGATTACTTACGATCTGTGATTTAGCACCAAAGATTAATTTGAATTATGTATGTGGGTGTAATGAACTAATTTACCATATCTGCAATGGCTCTAGAAATGTGTGCGTTTCAGAAGACTTTTGTTGGTTTTCCTAGCTTCATCCATCTCTAACCAGACACAAATGGCTCTTTGTTAACGGATGGCGATTGGTTGATAGATCTTAGTGAGGGCTGAAAGATCAAAGAAGCCGCTCAGCTGGGGATTTTTCCCCCCTATATAGTGACGTAGAAGAGGGGGGGAGACGAGAGCGGGAGTTTCTCGTGCTGACCGCCAAGAACAAAGACATGCCTCGTCCTAGTCTTCACATACTTTTTCATGGGCTAAAGCTCAGGGTGCCTACGCTAAGCTCAGACTTGGTAGAGCTACTAAAAAAAAATAAAAAATAAAGACGCCCATCTTGCCAGAGAGGCCCAAAATATTTTTTGCACCGGGGCCCTTGTCAACCCAGCTACGCCACTGTAATTTTTGTTTAGATATATTTACTATCCGTTCAGGAATTTAGTTTTAGTAGGACTGTTAAACTTTACAAACATCATACATATTGTCATGACTGAGGTCGTCCACTTGAGTCCATTCGTATATACAGAAACACCAGTGATGTGATAAAATAAGGGGGCGTCCATAAATTACGTGATGTAATAGGAGAAAAAAGGGGGGGGGTGTCTGGCGAAATCTCACCAAGGTGGATGGGGCGGGTGGCGTGAACGGAAATCTCACATGAGATTTTGGAAATTATTGTTGGACCGTAGAAAGAAAAAAAAAAACAAAAACGCGAAAGTCGATTTTAGGTGGGTATTTCGTCGAAAAGCTGGGGTGAGACTTAAAAAAAAGAAAATGGTCTCTAAAACTTGTGAGGGCGATTTCTAAGGGGGGGGGGGGTCTCATGAACCAGATCTCACCAGAAAAGGGGGGGGAGGGTCGGACCAGATCTCACGAAATCTCACCAGAGGGGGGTCCGGAAATCCGGAAAAAACCTCTCACTTAATTTATGGATGTCCCCTAAGCACTTTGCACAATAGTAATGGTGACAATAATAAGCATAGTGAGAATTTGCTTCGTCTAAAATGATTACACTTGTGTTCATATAACACAAGTAGTTTTGCTTACGGCTTTCCCCGTAGACGCCGAGATCATTAGATGCAGCAAAGAAACGGGATGATTGCAAGAAAGCATCCCGGCATTCCTCTAAAGTGATTTACGGAAAACTAAAATCTGGAGGGCCAGACAGGGATTCGAATTCGCGTCCTTCGGCAAGGCTACTGCGTTACCGTTCATAGCCTCACGATCGGTACCTAGTATTCAGCACTGAACAGAGTAGCATTTTGTTAAATTTAATGAAAATGCAGTTACAAGTGAAATAAACAGAAGATAAGCGATCATAAATGATACCCTGGTTTTGTGAGTCAGGGTTCATTTTATTTATAAAGAATCGAATGTAAAAGTGAGCACACAGAACCACCCAACAACTAACTTAGCGCATCCAACCCGCGTGCTGCTGCACAGAACACTTACACAACATTCTGGGTCTCCTCTGAAAAGCTGTCTTCATTCGTGGTTCCAGCATTAAAACTGGAAGAGGTCTGTGAACAGCTATAGCGGGATCTGAACAGGGTATCTAGCTGGATATTTCAACATGGATTGAAAATATGTAAATGCCAAAAAGGGTCAGCTTATTAGGAGCTCAAATGGAAAAATCAATGATTGTAGTTTGAAGGCAAAATTCCTTACATGTATTTACATCATTTGGAATGTCCAAATGTTGGAAGAAGAATGAAAAACAAAGGCCTACTTTAACATGGACATCAAAGGGAAAAACGCATAGGAAGGCCTAAAAAGAAATGGATATAGCAAATCAAGGAGGACCTGGAAGACATAAGGCTGGATTGGAGGATTACTCATGAACATAAAATTCATGGACAGGAAGCAGTGGAGAGGGCTCGTGACCAGCACCCTGGATACTGGAGCTGGAGAATTATGATATAGGTTATTGGAGGAGGAATTGTTTATTGAGGTCTTAAATAAGATTAAATATCTTGGCATAACATCTGGTAATGAACTCAACTGGACGAGACAGTTGGTAGGGAAAGGTTTTAAAACCTTTCATTTATTGGTGAGGGTAACGAGGAGATGTACAAGGAAAATGAGGGAACTGGGTTACAAAATCTTAGTCAGGTCATTGTTCAAATAGGGGGGTGAATACAAGTTGGCACTTTGGTTTCAGACATTAGGGAGTGTGAATACGTATCCTTTTGTAGGTAAGGAAATCAGCAACTGGAACAAATTACCAAGGAAAATGCTGAACAATTTACATGAAACCCTGAAAAATCGTAAAGGATGAAGTTTTCCCTAAACCATTTATTATTATAGTAAAATATGATATGCCGAAGCAGGAGTATATGAAAATTGATAACGGGCGTACGTTCCATTGCAATTAAATTAACCAATTTGCTATATTCCGTTTCGAAGAGCTAAAAAAGACATATTATTATTATTATTACTCCGCGATTCACTATAAGTGTGTGGCGGAGGGTGCATAGCACCTATCGAGAAGGGTTATGGTTTGGAAGGGTTATAAGGGATATGGCAGGAGGCGCCCATGGGCTATTGTGAGGAACCATCCCCGCATTCGCGTGGAGTGATCTGGGAAAACCATGGAAAACCCAGATCAGGATGGCTGGAGTGCTTTATCGAAAGCTACTCCTGTCGGATTTTAAGTTTACTCGCCCGGTAAATCCTTTCTATTCCATTCCCTAATCGCTCGTGGGAAAAATGAGTACAGAAATGAATCGGTTCTGGCCCTGATTTCTCTTATCTTATTTTCACGGTCATTTCGAGATATGAATGTTGCTGGTAGCAATATTTGCTGACTGTCATTCCGAAATACATCTGTCGTGAATTTTTCAATTAGCTTCCGTCGAGAGCAACGCCTTCGGTGTTCCAGGTCTTCCCAACCCAACTCCTTCAACATCGCACTTACGCTTTCCCTCCAACTATATATACCTGTCACGAATCGGGCGGCTCTTCTTTGGACCTTCTCTAAAGCCTCCATTAACCCCTTTTGATGGGGACCCCATACAGAACAACAATACTCTAAGTGAGGACGTACTAGTGACTTGTATACAATCGATTTAACTTCCTGAGTGCATTGATTTAAATTACGACCTAGAAATCGGAGTATACGATTTGCTTTCCCCATTACATTCTCAATATGCTCATTCCACGACAAATTATTACGAATTGTTACCCCTAGGTATTTAGCGGAATCTACCGTTCTAAGGACAGTGTCATTAATCGTATATTCATAATTAAATGGTGTCACCTTTTTACTCACACGCATGACTTGGCACTTTTTAGCATTTAACTCCAACTGCCAATCTTTACACCACGCAATTATTTTCGTAATATCGTCTTGTAACAAAGCGCAGTCGTCCAGGGTTTTAATTTCGCGATAAATTATAGCATCATCGGCAAATAATCTTTTCATTCCCCCTATTATGTCGCATAGATCATTGATGTATATGAGAAACAACAGAGGCCCTAACACGCTTCCCTGGGGAACTCCAGACCCCACTTCAGTAAGTGATGAACGCTCACCGTCGAGAACTACACACTGTGTTCTGCCCTTCAGGAAGTCTGCAACCCAGTCGCATATTTGTCTAGATATGCCGTAACCGCGAAGTTTCCTAAGTAACCTAGTGTGAGGCACAGTGTCGAAAGCTTTTTTAAAGTCTAATAGAACCAAATCAACCTGGGATTGCTCATCTATAATTCGGCACAAGTCGTGAATTAGAAGTGCAAGTTGTGTTTCGCAGCATCGGCCTTTTCTGAATCCATGTTGATTTGGATTTAAAAGCTCACCTTCATCCAAGAACCGCATGACATTCGAATAGATGATATGTTCTAAAATCCTGCAAAATATTGAAGTTAACGAGATCGGCCTATAATTCTGAGGATCATTAACATTCCCATTTTTAAACACTGGAGTTACGATAGCGGTCTTCCATTCGGCTGGTATTTTTCCTTGATCCAGAGAGACGGTATACAATTTCATCAAATACGGTGCAATTTCCTTTGCGTATCTTGAGTAGAATCTTGTAGGAATACCGTCTGGTCCGGGAGCCTTATTGGTTTTTACATTCATAAGCAATTTAGTTATTCCCTCGACATCAAGAACGAGATCATTCATAATTTTGTCGGTACGATTGTTAAATATCGGTATCTCCTCTGAGTTTTCTATCGTGAAAGCCTTTTTAAATATATCATTCAAAATTTCTGCTTTCTCTACGCTTGTTTCTGATAATTCACCATTTTCTTTAATCAGCGACGGCATAACCTTACGAGAGCCTCTTATTACTTTGATATACGACCAGAACTTTTTTGGATTAGTAATCAGATCTTCGGATAAATTCCTGGCTTGGAATTCTTTAAACGCATCGCGCATTGCCTTACGCACTTCCGCACGCAACTGGACTAATTTAGCACGATTAGATGAGTCCCCCGATTTTTTCACCGCGGCATGTAAACGCCTTTGCCTCCTGAGCAAACGTTTCACTTCCCTATTGAACCAAGGGAAGTTATTACTGACCTTAATACACTTCTTAGGAACAAACTTGTTTAAACCGGTCCATATTAGTTCTTTTAAATTAAACCAAAGTTCCTCAACATTTGTATTTAGCGTGTACGTTTCAAAATTCTTCGCAAAATGGTCAACCATACCCGCATCGTTTGCCTTATCGAAGCAAAACACGAGTTTCTCTTTGTCATGCTTCAGACTCAGACTGGAGTTTAACGTTGCCACAACCGCCTTGTGATCACTTATACCGTCTTCTATACAAACTTTATCTACAATATCAGGATTGCTAATTAGAAAAAGATCCAGAATGGACGAGGAATCTTTGTGGCACCGTGTTGGCTCTTCGACCATCTGTTCAAGAGATCTTTCTGCAAATGATTCTAGGAACGTTTCGGTTATTAACCTATCTCTTCCACCCAACCTGAACGTGTATGTGTCCCACCTAACCGACGGTAGGTTAAAGTCACCACCCACGATCAATATATGTCCTTGAAATTTTTTGTAAATGTTATTAAGCGACTCCCTGAAGTATTCCGCGTTAGCTAAATCAGAATCCGGAGGTCGATAAAATGACCCGAGTATGAACTTTAAATTTTTGCCAATTTTTACCTTGACCCATATTAACTCGCAAAAATTTTCCGTTTCAGTTACGACAGAGCAATTAACGGTTTTACTTACGGCCACGAACACACCCCCGCCCATTGAGACAGTTCTGTCCTTCCGAAAAACATTGAAATGAGGGCCAAATACTTCGCTAGATTCAACTTCAGGCGTCAACCAGCTCTCGGTTCCAAGTATTATATCGACATCATTAGTCGCAACTGAGGCGTGAAAATCCGCTACTTTCCCTCTAATACTCCGACAATTTAGTACCATTATCCTTAGCTGCTTCGTATTGTTATTTGTGGAGTCTAAAATAGCATTTTTCATACTCGCACTCTGAAGGTAAACGGGTGAAGTAATCGGAGCTGTAGTATTAAAATTATTCGGGCCATTACTACCGGGACCAGCTTCTATGTTATCAGCACATCCTCTTCGGTGAAATGAAGGATCCTCGGGCCTCACGCTGTTCCTAAAAAATAATTCATATCAAGGCGGTTCCAAATTTTAGCAGCCACCTTGGACGCCATTCTAGGTGTGTAGTGGACGCCCGACCTGTCAAATGCGTCCCAGCTGGCAGCTATCATCGGACGAAGGTCGACGAAGCCCCAGTTGTTTTTGCGACACAGCTCCTGCAAATTACTATTTAAATTAAAGATCTTCCACCACACAGCCTCCCCACAATCGACACGCGGCACCACACTGCAAATTGAGAACTGTAATGAAACTGAATTTTCCCGGGCGGCTTCATACGCCTTTCGGCCCAACTTGTCCATGGATTTAACTATATCTGGAACAGAAACACGACACGAGTCATTAGTGCCGACGTGCGCAGCTACTCTTAACTGACGGCAGTTCGATTCCCTAATCGCTTTTGGAATGGCCTCGATGACACGTGGTACGGTTGCTCCTGAAAGAGAAACGGAATGAACGTTAGTATGAGGATCTGCACCGTTCTTCGTGGCTAATTCCCGTAGCGGTTTCTCCAGCCGTCGCACGTTGGAGCTGCCAATGACCAGTAAACCTTTTCCTGGCAAGGCTCGGGGTCTGCGGGTAAATCTTCCCTGCTGCTCTTCTGGGCCATTCGCGCTTGAATCTACAACTTCCTGCAACACAGAAAACGCGTTACTTAGGGGCAAGGTATCATTTTCCCTTCGGCTAATTGGGAATTTCGACGCCTTTCTCCGATCAACACGATGCCAGACGTTTTCTGCAACTGGAACCTGAAAATCAAAACTTGCCGGTTCCACTGCAGTTGGCTGCGGAATTTCTTCGACGCACTGCCGCTCCTCGTCTAGGATGCTCCATACCTGCGCTTGAAGAGACGCCATAGTATTAAGAATCTCCTCGAGAACCAGACGCCTACCAGAACACTTTGCACAAGCCATGTCACCTGAAACAGACAAAAACCGAACTACAAATGAATACACAAAAATCGGCGACCGCTACTAACGGCTGCTAAGGCTCGTGGCTACTGCTGCGAAGGCTCAACTGACTGGCACACTACCTAAACAGGAAATATACAAAGATAACGACAAAAACTAGCACAATTCAAATCACACACAAAAGTTGGCTACGGCTGCGGAGGCTCAACTGACTGGCACACTACATAAACAGGCAATATACAAAGATAACGACAAAAACTAGCACAATTCAAATCACACACAGAAGTTGGCTACTGCTGCTACGGTTGCTCGACTGCTGACTCACTGCCTACACAGAAAATTCAAAGATAAAAACAAAGTCTATCTTGCACACTTTAGATTAAAACACAAGAAAGTCAACGACTGCTGCTCACGGCGGCGGTTGCTAGACTGCTGACTCACTGCCTACACAGAAAATTCAAAGATAAAAACAAAGTCTAACTAGCACACTTTAGATTAAAACACAAGAAAGTCGACGTCTGCTGCTCACGGCGGCGGTTACTCGACTACTGACTCACTGCCTACACAGAAAATTCAAAGATAAAAAACAAAGTCTAACTAGCACACTTTAGATTAAAACACAAGAAAGTCGACGTCTGCTGCTCACGGCGGCGGTTGCTCGACTGCTGACTCACTGCCTACACAGAAAATTCAAAGATAAAAACAAAGTCTAACTAGAACACTTTAGATTAAAACACAAGAAAGTCGACGTCTGCTGCTCACGGCGGCGGTTGCTCGACTCCATATCTCGTATATTATCAGTCTCCTGTAATGTTTTTTGATCGCCTGGCATTGTTGGCAGTGAAAATCGTAGAGGACTGGCCACCGTTGATGGTGTTTTGTGGTAGTGCATTCAGCCTCTGTCTCGGTTGCATTAAAGTTGTGTTCAATGCATAAACTGTGAGATGTATAGTTCTTAGGTGGAAATTTGGGACCCCCACAGCATTCACTTATAAGATAATGGAAAACAGTCCAAACACCGTAACCAGGTCTGAATGATGAGCCGAAGTTTTGAAACTTTATAAATTGTTCATCACAGCACCCATCGTAATTGCGCTTAAACACACACGGCAAAATTTGCGGTTTCCTGCAACTATAATTAACGCAGTAATGTTCATGATAACTGTTGAGAACGTAATTAACTCTGTTGATGTTTAGACCTTCTTCGTTAGTATTAATTAACTCCCTTGAACTGATACTATACACGATGGAAGCATGTGTTCTGTTTTCGTAAAAGCCTAAGTGAAAGCCTAAGGGATGTACGTAAATATTACACTGGAGGGCTAAATACATAACGCAACTGTTAGCCATACAAATGTATCATATCCACCAAATTAAAAGGGTTGGGAACTAACTTTACTCTGTTAGTGTAAGATAGATAATATACTATCTTATTTAGCAGGATGTGCTGATGGAGCTGCATCGGTTTATTTCAGCAAACATGCCGCAACTTTCATCAGTTGAGTTATAGTTCTATATGTTAAGATTGACGAACCATGTTGTGTATGTTTATGAATTAAACTCCGTCTATTTACCACTGCAAGTTTTTCATTTTACACAATTTGTTGTTTGTTACTGAATCTGTCAATAGCATTGTAAATCCCAAAATAACGCCGATACACAACAGAGATATATGTCATTACTCAAGGAATCTACTCAGTTTACTCATTTTAGACGTTAATACCACGAAAGTGCTCTATCTATGCTCAAGACATGAACAGAATCCATGCAAACTGAGTAACCCTTCTTGGTATTGAAGTGAACTACACTTAATGGTTCCTTGAGGTTTATTACTATGTACACAAAACACTGGTAAACAATAACAAATGTGGTACAGTTAGCGGATGACCGTCGAGAAATTTAGCCTGGTCCTGATCCGGGGTAGAGAGAGACGGCTTCTACTTCTCGCGAACTTCCGGTGGTCTTCTGTAGTTGAAGCTGGTTCCGCGGTCAGGCCGGAACTGGCGGTGGAGCGGCCGGCTACGCTTATATAGGCGGCCTGGCGCAGGAATTCCGTTGTGTGGTAGTACGGCGACCTCTGTAAGAAATAGTCCCACTTAGCTTCTAGATGATTCTATTTGTTTTCCTGGTTTGTTTTGATGTCTCTGCTCCTGTTTGGAGTCGTATATGTATCCCGGCGTGCAGGCGCGTTGTGTGTGAGGTCTGCCTGGCAGGGGCCTTTACTGGCAGACTGAACAGGTATACTGTTTTCAAATAAGTTATACTTTGCTGCAGTATTACAGTTACATAATATTTGTATATTTGTCCAGTCCCTGCCGATTTATCATTGAATGTTGTTTAAGAAAAACACTCAAATTAAGGATTTTGAAACTTGTGTAACAATACCAAAATTTAATCACAGAACTCATTTCTTTATCTAAAATTCGAAATCATTGGTTTAACAATGACTTACGTAACAGTGAGGGAAAGGTAAAGTGACTCATGATCGTTATGACCTGTTGAAAAGGTTTTTTATTGGCTGAGCAATTTACTGCTGTCGTAGCCGTCTTAGACTAAACGGTAAAGACCTACAGTTTAACGTGGAGTCCGAACCATAGAAACGTTATGGCGTATATCACATTACACAAGTTGTGCCGGAGATGGAGCCTTTAAAAATTCCAGCCGAGGCAGATATTCGAACCGGGAACTTTCGATTTACAGTGAGACGCCTTAAAATAACTATTTAGCCACCAGACCGCTCTGTTCACAGAAACATTTGACAGTCACGTAGGTAGACATCACGACCGAATGAAATCAGAAATCCCCGAAACGCAGACTTCCGTTCGGATCCAGGATTGCAAAATTTGTAGGAATACAGTATCCCTTGGTACCGAGAGTGGTGGGTGAGCGGTAACGTTCTGGCCTCGCATTCGGGAGGACGCCGGTTCGAATACCAGTCCGGGCATCCAGATTTGGGTTTTCCTTGGTTTCCCCAGATCACTCCAGGCGAATGCCGGGATGCTTCTTTCAAAAAAGTCATGACCAAATTCTTTCCCGTTCCTTGTCCCCAGTCCCATCCAGCCTCTAATGACCTTAACCGTCGACGAGGCGTAAAACCGTAAGGAAAAAAAAAAAAAAAAAAAAAACACCCTTGGTGCCGTTTGTATGTAAGGACGATAATATCTAACGGCCAAATAGAAAGATTTTATGGATAAATTCTTTAACCGTCTAGCTTTAACAACTGCTTTTTCAGGGTATCCGTTCGTGAACACTTCTTAAAAGTGCTGGATTCATTAACTTTTCTCGTAAATTAAGTTCAGTTAACAGGTTCAGCCTGGTTTTGTTAGATAACTAATTATTAGTTCCTCTGAGTTACAATGCGATAAATCTGCTTTTCTTCTCCGTGGATGGCAGTATAGAGAAAGAAATGCAATAGTGTATGCTCCGATTTGGTGCTTTGAAGATATCCCCAATTATGAGTAACCCCCTCTACCCTCCCTTAAGACCTTTTGTTTACGGAGAATAATTTTTTTGTGACACTTTAGCTACTTCTAGTAGACGTACATGCGTTAATTTAATTGCACCGACATGATCGATTTTGGCTTCTATACGTTGGTTATGACAATTCTTATTCACATCCCTTTTTCCATACCATTCGCTTGTTAAGTTTGCTAGCGTAATCGTTTCATATACAGGTTGGCGACACTTACGAATAATATACTCGAAATGCAAATACAGTCCTCGAATACTAAGTATTAAAAAAATTCATCAACACTTCGACTGATAAACTAATGGCCTATTTGGTTTGTTTATAAGTCACTCAACATTTTATCGGACGGGAAAACCATACACAACGTACATGCGTGAGAATGCCATAATTATAAGAAATTACTTAACACATTTCGTTCTTATTGATTATTTCTCATCTATTCGAGTTTACGTGTCTGTAGTGTGTTGGGTCGTTCCTTGATTACCTCGTATTATTTAGGTACTAGTGTAAGCCGGTGACAGTTTTTTGCGTATCATCACGGATCTATAACAGTTCCAGTTTTTAGCGTCAAAGAGTATGACAGATTGACCTGATCTGAGCAAATACGAAATTGACCTATGTTTCACCTTTAGGATGAATAAAATCTTTTGAGCTTGAAGAACTCGAACGTGCTGAAATACAAACTTGACTTGTATTTGACGCTTAAAGTTTGCAAAATTTGAAGAATTCATGTTTAATTCGAAAGCATCACGTTGTTTTATTCTTTTATTATTATTTATTCTTTTAAATTGAGGATGGGCATTAATAATGTAATCTTTGGTCATTCTGTCTGTAACGGCCAGAGAACTTAATGCAGAATCCAGATTATTAACCAGTTGAACAACTTCGAAGAAATGAATAGCCAGAATACTCGATTCAGTAACATATTTGGTCTGATGTCCTCTTTAAATAGCCTAATAACAGCGAACATGAACAAAGGCCACTAACAGAAGTGGTCAGTAAAATAAGTAAAAAGTAAATAAACCATAATGTATCAACTTTGATCAAGGAGCAACGTTAGAGAAAGTTTGAATTAAATTGAAATTTAGCGTAGGCCGGAACGACAATTGGCATTCGTAGTTACAGCAGAGACCATGAGTAATTTAATAATTTTAAAGTTTTTTTTATGTTGCTTTTATTAGCGACATATTACTAAAAAGCATTTTCACTGTTTTTCAGCAGTAAAATGTATCGATTTTTAATCAAACTGAATTAATGTATTATGGCAATTAAGTTGGTAGCAGTTGCTTATATTAAACAGAGGACAAACCTCAAATTCTTCTGATGATATGTCTGGTCGCTGTTAACTTGCGAGTGAAGGCTAGTGCGTGACGTCACCGCTCTCCAACCAACAACTATCGACGTCAGTGAGTGAGCTTTGGAAATTATATAGTAAATGTGTTAAACTTCGTGGTTTCTGCAAATCCAATCTTTGTCTCAGATTGTTAATGCCACTTTGATTTTCGTAGTTGTCTCATTACCTTTTGAATATGTATGTTCATTTGCATTAATTCTAAAACTCTTTCGCTACAGCTTGATAAAGCTCTTAATACAACAATGCAGGGGACTGTGCAAATTCAACTATAGATTTCGTTTTATCAGATTATTACTGTAATTATTTCTCTTCTGTAGAGAAATAACTTTGATTTGATTCATAGCAGATAATTAAAAATCATCTCAACTTACAGTTCTTTGGCTTGTATATTGCCTGTATCGTCGTCTTCAAATGCACTTTTTATTAGCAGAACAATAAAAACTTTAAATAGCAAATATCACATTCTAAAATATGCATTTACAACTGCATGGAACACCAACAACAGTACTTATCGACAGTCACCGCTCTTTAAGAAAAGCCATAACACCCTCAAAGAAATTTTCAAAAAAACTGAAAAAAATCACGAAAGTAACGACAAAAATAATATATCAGGCGCTTTCCCTTAAGGTTCAAAAGAAATCGGCAATTGAAGCAAAAATTAACATACACTGGAAAACTGTTTGGAAAAATATTAGCCTACCTGTTCTATCCACTGATCAAAAAGCAAACATATACAAACTGGTCAATGATTTATATCCTTATAAAAGGAAACTCTACGAACTAGGAATCACAGAAAATAACCGGTGTAATATTTGTAATCAGACTGATGTTAGAGACCATCTCTTCACATCCTGCACTGTCTCAAGATCCATATGGAAATGGGTGCGTGCAAAATTAAACAAAATATCCAGTGGGGATTTACATACCTTAACGGACACAAGACTTTTCAGATGTGATTTCAAACTGTTCCCAACCGTCAAAACCCAAGCTGTTGTCTGGATGATTACACATTTTGTAACTTACATAACAATGGAGCAGAATCACACACTCGAAAAATTTAAAAATACCCTCAGAATCGACAGATGGAGATTGAAAACTGGAAACTACATTGATAAATATTATGGCCCATATTTGTATGCTCTCGTTTAACATTACAGCACTACAAATATGGAGCACCATGAACTGTTTGATGAAATATGACGGAGGCCAAGTAAAATGCAAAACTGTTTCGAAATCGCGGCTTTGAAGCAAACTTCTAATAAAACCTCATTATAACATGGTAAAAGCCTTTGGCTGAATTCGCAGTTCCGTTCTTCCTTTGTTACGTTTTGGCGCGGTTATAATGGATGCAAGCTGAGAGAAGATCTCTGATTGTAATAGAGACTCTTTGGCAGTAAGAAAGTATCTGTAGAAAATAATTTTTCACTGTGAAATATGTAAAATGGTAAAATGTAAAATAGTAAAAAATAAAGATCTGAGAAAAAAAAGGACGAATGAAAGTAAGTACAAGTGAAAAAGTAATTATGATCTGCCTAATTGTTTCTGTAAAGGGTCCTCAGTATTGCAACTAAACAAAATGCTTCTACGCGCTACATCTTTATTTAAGACACTCTCAGTATCATAATTAATAAAGATGAAACACGTATGACACAAAGAGACGGTGTACCCATAAGAGAAACAGTTATCATAACAACTAAAGAAACCGACAAGTTATAATATGCTTGTTTTTACTAACAATATAAATTTTATGCTTAATTAAATGTTTACTTAAGATTTCCATTAGTTTCAGAAAATTCGGGCTATTCATGAAAATTAAATGTGGTTTTTGTTAATATTTTAATAAGTTTATAATTTTATGATCTCCATGTAAGATAGGGCAATAAGTCATACTTACGATTATAAGTCAGATGCTACAATTAAGATGAGAAAACCCCATCAAATTCCATACAGTAGTTTTTAAGCGATGCTAGTTTGGAGGTATAAAAGTGTGATTTTCAGAAAATAATTAATTATCTGGTCCTTTATTACACAAATCCCGTAGTGAGGTTAGAGAAATCTCAGATTTTAGTTAGGTATTTCAAATAAAAATCTCCTTAAAATTCGGTTATACAGTTATTGCTCGATGACGGAAAAAATACAAAAAATTGTTTTGCTTCAGTGACAACCAAATTTTTTCAGAAATATCTTCATTGTAAAGACACAGCACCATTACAGTTTTAAAATAGAGCAAACAACGCTGATTCAACTTTTTTAAGCGCATGGTAGATTTTTTAATGTGATCTGTACAACTACGAATTATTGTTCAACCAAAGAATATAGTTTCCGAGTATTTGTGTCTACCGTTATACTAATTTGAAGCTCTTGTCTTAGCTGAGTATCTCTGGAAGTGTTGACAATGTCCGTTTTGCCGGGTGGTGTAATTTCCCTGAGCGGTGTCGTCGCGGTTTATCGATCGTCCGTTCCACTTGGCACCGTTTCAGAGCTGCTCAGGTTTCAGGCTTCGCTTGCCTTGAGGGCGTGACGTCCCTACACTGGACTCGCCCTATCGCCCTGAGCTCCTTCTACACCGATCCAACCTCTCACTAACCACACAATTCGCTGCTCAACAGAGTTCAATTCCCTTTAAAATTAGCCAATCAGTGTGCTTGGGCGACATGTATATGACGTCATTACTTTCTATGCCGTAAAATACTCCCTCAACTTAATCACTTTCTTTACAATGAAGTAAAATTAAAATCAGAATATTAATTACAATATGAGGATTTTAGAAAAGTTGAAGAATATGCAGTACCGGATTAGCCACGTAGCAGGAGTTAGCAAATGCTACGGGCCTCGCGCCTCCTAGAGGGCCTCGCGCCTCCTAGGGGGCCCCGCGCCTCCTAGGGGGCCTCGCGCCTCCTAGGGGGCCCCGCGCCTCCTAGGGGACCCCGCGGCTAGGAGCCTCCCCGCCAGGCTGGCGAATGAATCCTTGTTTCTACTCGAAAAATTATCGACAATCATATGTTACAGTGTATCTATTGTCATAGAACCTTAATAGTATCAAGTGCCTTCTTTAATGTCCTATTTTTAAAATTGAACTTTACCAAATGATATAAGTTTTGCCATATGATTAAAATTAAAGATGACGCTGAAAATCTGAACAATCCAGCATTCAAATTACTATCTCCCTTAGATATGCCAGAATCAACATTACAACCCTCTGGTTTATTCCAATGCCAGAGCCCACTGTGAAAATAGCTGGCATTGTGCTTTTTGAAATCTTCACTCTTTTACCAGTCTTTAAGAGAAAAATAAATCTGTGTGACTTGTGTTTGGGGATGGAGATCAAATGTAAGCTGTAGGTTTAGCTTCTGATTGCATTTTGTTTAAAGTAAACTTTTCGAATTAGAGGCGCTCTCGATGAAATGAAACCAAAATAAACAGACGTTCTTTCTACTTTGTCAGTCATTCCTCTGTGTCACAAAACATGTAGTACTGCAAATATATTCGAAATAAAGTACAGTGCTGTGTGACGTTGTTTACATTTATTTTGATTAACTCCAGGAAAGGATTCAGACATCATCCAAACCACAGTAACATAGAGCTGAAGGAGAGGGAGAACAGATGTCAGATAGAAATACATGTAAACTTCTGAAAATGCTCCGGGAAATGTAGTGAAACTCCTATGAAGGAAATGAAACAATCAAGAGGAAAGTTCCATTGAATTGGCGTGAAAATGATTATTTACAAGTCTACTAACTGGTTTACTGCAATTGGGGAATGGGCCCACAGCATCCAGTTGCTCTGAAAAACAGACTATCTGATGTTTCAGCAAAATCTATTCGATCATTACACACAACAAATTAAGAAATTTTGGTCAAAATTTTTGGATGCTGTAGAAATTAGTAGATATATAGCGCAGAATCTGACTGTGTGGGTAGCGTAAAGTGGAACGTGTAGAGCAATATGAAAAGTTTGACATTTGTAATTCTCGATTCCATCTCAACCACTGGATCTCCAGGGTAGTTCTGCACGGCACATCTTGTGTGAGTTTGAAGAACTCTCCGTGGTTAGTATTCCCGGGACCGAACCGTGGATGAGTGATAACGTTCTGGCCTCGCATTCGGGAGTATGCTGGTTCGAATTCGGGTCCAGCCATCAAGATTTGAGTTTTCCATAGTTCCCCCAAATCACTCCAAGCTAATTCAGAGATGGTTTCTTCAAAAGACTATGACTGAATTCCTTCCTGTTCATTTCTCTAAATCCTTTCCCGCCTCTAATCACTTCGACGAGGTGTAGATTCATTTTGCAAAAAAAAAAAAAAAAAATAAAAACGAAAAAGGGATTCCTGGAGGAAAGAAATGTTCCGTTCTGCCTCCGGCAAGTTGACTCAATATGGTTACTTTTGGAGAATCCCGGCATTCTTATACTTAAATTAATACCTGTCAAACAAAATAATGACCGAAAGTGTAACTTATGTCTATAGGATGAATACTTTTTTTTAAAAAATATTGATACTGATTTTCTAAATAAATATTGCTAACAGAAAACTGTACATGAATTGCGATTTTACTGTTATGGTCAAACAGTAAGAACTTTAATATCTGGATGTTGTGGATCATTTTTTTCTCAATTGCTGATAATATTAATAAATAAATTACGCCAAAGCAATTGACTTTTTTGTATTTATTGGTCTCCCGTACGCGTTTCACTTCTTTTACAGAAGCATCTTCAGCGGGTTTTTTATTTTGTGGTCTGTTGTATTTCTTTTAGCTCCATTCTCAGCATCAGTGCTTCTGCATTTTCGGTGGGAAGTGTCTTCATGTTTGAGATTTACAACACTACACTTTATTGCACTTTTAATAAATAAATTACGCCAAAGCAATTGACTTTTTTGTATTTATTACTACAATAAAGTGTAGTGTTGTGAATCTCAAACATGAAGACACTTCCCACCGAAAATGCAGAAGCACTGATGCTGAGAATGGAGCTAAAAGAAATACAATAGTCCACAAAATAAAAAACCCGCTGAAGATGCTTCTGCAAAAGAAGTGAAACGCGTACGGGAGACCAATAAATACAAAAAAGTATTTGCTTTGGCGTAATTTATTTATTAATAGTAAGAACTTTGCTTAAGATGTTATTGACATGCAGATATTTTTTAAAATCTCACAAATTAAAAATATACATTAATAACATCATGTTTCAACAAGAAACACTTCATGTTTAGGAAATAGGATATCACGATAATTCAAGACTGCAGAAATAGAACTTTTAAAATGATCCGTTATTTGCAGACTTTTAGGTTTAAAATAAAATGATATGAATAGACAGTAACAGTAGATGAATTTGTCTGCTCAATGTTAGTAGGATGAGTTGTTCAAAACTTCCTGGACGTAATTTTACAACATGAAATTGGGGAAGGAACGACATTAGTATAAGTAACGGTGGCCTTAACAGAAGACTAAGTCCATGCATACGTAAATCTGAATAAAAACACCAGATATAAAATTGTATTCTATACAAGTAATTAACTTGTGATTCAGATATTGTCGTCACCGATGGTAAATAACACGGTCAGAGGTGAGACTCACAGCATCGGGAATGGAGCCGCTAATTCTGAAGTTTTGCAGAGTATTTTGCAGGAGACCCGATAGACCTACGTGCGGGTGCAGAGTGCTGTTGTGCTGGGACCCGCATACCGAAGTCCTTTGTAGTGTCCAGCCGACCTTGCCGAACAATGCGGGCTGGGAAGACCTTTGTGCTGTGCGGATGCCGTTATGGACCCTGCGTTCAATCTCACCATTTAGTGCGACCACTGATATAATTGACAGGAGTAGGAAGTCAGCGAGCATCTAACCAGTAGCAGCAGAGAGCCGTGTTCAGATAGGACTCACTGGTTGGCACAATAGCGGTGTATTGCGAAGGCTTTAATAAGCGATATGTAGGAGAACAAATGTACGGAACAGCGATCTTTAATTAAGGGATAAATTAGGGAGAAAAAGTCTTTACTATATATTTTGTTCCTTATGTTCTATTGGACATAAAAAGATCCTACGCAGCATACTTGAATTTCCAAGGAGCTATGATAGGAATCTGCTATGGCTGTGCACCCCTCTCCAGTGTGCCACTGTTGCAAATCCTCGTTTCCGCTCAGGTATAAAGCATACCTCTCCAGCTTAGCCCTCGAACGACCTTGGCCACTGATTAGACTACGTCGTTGTAAGTCACCTTCGGGAGAAGAAATGCAGCTCCTACTGGACCGATAGTTTTCTGCATCATATAGTTTGAATTGAATTTAATAGTGATAGAACACAAAATACGGGGGCAATTTCCGTAGTGCAAGACAATGCAAAGAAGTAATAAAAGACCTCGTTTGTTCACGAGTACAAAGTTAACAATTCAGTTGTTGACATGGGAGATTCCCAGAAGTATCTAGGCGTAACAAACAGTACAAAGCAACATGAAATGTGACTTGCACATAACTTCCGTCGTAGGCAAAGCAAATTCTAACTTGGATTCATAGGTCGTATTTTGAGAAGTTGTGATGCCCATACTAAGGAATAAGCGTACAGAACACTAGTGCGTCCGCATTTGGATTACTGTTGGGGAATTGGGCATCCGTATCGCAAGGGATTGATTGACACGTTAGAGAAAGTACAGAAGAGAGCCGCTCTATTCGAGACTGCTAGTTATAGTCCTTACGAAAGTGTCACAGAATTGATACATAAATTGCGCTGGGGTTGTTGGCAGACAGACGACGTCATTTTCGTTTGAATTTATTGGATAATATGCGAAATTCTTTAATTTACAAATGCAATGAACTACTTCTTTCGCCATCCTATTTAGGTCGCAATGACAGCAGGAATAAGATTCGAGAAACAAGATACCTTACTGATACTTTTATGTATTCTTTCTTTCCGCGTTCTGTTCGGGATTGGAATGCACAGAATTAGGATCGGTGCTTATCACCCTCTGCCACCCACAGTAATTGTGAATTGCAGAGTATAGATGTAGAATCTATTTACCCCTTTGTTATTATTATCTTTATAATTATTATCGTATATACTTTGAGTGTAAATTCCACGTTCACCATTTACGAATATTAATTTTAAATTCCTTTTGCGTTTTAGGTAAATTATTCATCACTTCCGTTGATAATTTATTCTACTCCCCGACATCCTTAACCAAAAATAATATTTTCCCAAACAACCTAATTTCTGACTGTAAGCCATCAACAGACTCATTCATTAGACTAGTGAAAGCATTGGTCCCAATACCATTTGGAACTTCAATATTCACTTCCATCTCTTTCGCTACTCTTTGCTTTCTTGCATCAAACACATTCTCCTCAGTAATCTGAGAACTCGTGATCCTCAGACTTAAGCACATTTATGCTGTATGATTTTAAATTTAAGACAATTTTGTGCTTCTGTTAATGAAAGCTGAAGAGTTTATCCGGTGATGTGTCTGATTTCTCCCAGCAATCCCGTTAGTATTCTACCTTTAGGATGCTTTCCACCTACCTGCCCCTGGAGAATCACTTTTTCTAGAATGTTCCTGTCACATTGCATCACATGACCAAAGCACCGTAGATTACGACGCCGGCAAACCGAAGAGAGAGTGTTACGAGTATTAGATTCCTTTTGCACTGACTGATTTGTTCCTGTTGTCAACATGATACGCAAAAACGATTGCCAACACCACATTTGAAGTGCATCTATTCGTTTTTTAGGGAACAAGACGAATAAATGCATTTGAAATGATACAGAAGAATATGCTTTGATACCATGTCTAGTAAGTCATATTTTCACGGTGGATAGCGGATATATTCTTTTTCTTTAATTAAGCTGTATACGATAATTTCTCATGTACAGTTTCTCAAATCACTATCAGAGTTATTCACAAACTAGATCGTATGAAAAAAATATTTATCCTCGAACTATAGTCCTACTCTCAAGATACGAAAAAATAAATTAATTTAATTTACTTTTATCTTCAATATCGGCGAAACAGGTTAAAAGTTTCTGAAACAAAGTATGCCATAATTAACCATTAATTAGTATCATCAGCCAGTAAACAGGAATTTGTTACTATCAGATGCTACACTGGTATGAAATGCGTTATCAGTTTTCATACCTTTGAATTGAGTAACTTCTTGTTTTTGTTTCTTTTCCCTTGAGTATAATAGCTTCTTATAAAGTCGTGTAATCTTCATTCCTCTGTTCTCAGCAAAATAATTCTTATTTGCTGGTACTGTGCGTTGAAATATGTATTTGTCTTGCGCTTGGAGTAAGAAATAGTTTCCCGAATCACTGATGGTTACTTATTATTTGAGAACCAGATGTCATTTAGTTAAATTCTATGACCTACGTTCAATTTTCCTATACGTTTTCTTCTCCAAAGGCATGTGAACGTTTACTATAAGTTAAATATTTGCCCTAAATCACAGTTGGCTTCCTTGCTTATTTCTTGTCAGTATTTAGTTTCATCCTTATTTTTCTGGACATTGCTTATTAACCTGAAAGAAATAATTGAACATTTTATTCAAAAACATTCAACGAGTGTATTGTTGTACCCCGTAGAACGAGACCTCCCGTCAGTCATTGAGCTACCTTTTAAAAAATCTTGCTCTCTTCTCTAACAATGTTAAAATTAGTGTGTACTTAACAACCGGCTGACAGTTTCATTCCACATATGACGTGGCTGGACCTGTGGTTAACACGAAATTCGAACTACGATGCGATCACGATGTTTTTCGCACACACACAAAGCAATTTTTGCCACAGGCAAAAGTAATGCTAAGAGAGTACGAAAATTTCTTGCCGGACCTGGATACAGTGTTAGACAGTGTGATTGTATCGTATCTTGTCCCTCTATATCACCGTTTTTTCAGACACTTTTTCATTTTCCTGGCGTCTTTTATTTTATACTTTATTTATATTTTTCTGTCTCTTGAATTCACATTTTCTCTTGGTATTTTTGCTCTTTACGGTTCACTCAGAGTACAATAGCAAGTGTGTTGATATTACCGTTATATTCACAACATCTTTCCCCTCTTTTGTTTTATTTCTCCACATGCTGTGCAAATATCTCCCATTCCCTTCTCTCACGGGATGTTTGTTATGTCTTTTACATTTGTTTATTCACCGTGTTGTTGCAATGGTACAGAGAACCTTGTTTGTTTTCGGTTGTTTAAAGCACTTTCTTATTTGGTCTTATATTTTCCTTGACCATTGCTTAAACGGTAACGTTTCAGATTGATTTTTTAAATCTTTTTCATTCTCTGTTCATAACAAAGTCCGGAACGGGAAAACACCCAGTCCTAGAAAGGACTATCTTCCACGTGCCGGTTTGAATAAAGCTACAGTTCTCTGTAAGGGAGCGTGCCTAAACTACGTGGCTTAGTCCAGGGGAGGAGGGGGGAAGGGGGTGCTGGAAGGCTATGCTGAGCTACTTGGGGGAAGAGGGGGGTTCCGAGCCAGGCCACATAGCTTTACTTTCATAACATTTTTCACGGATAAAATGAGGAACGGAACACACAACAGCATGTGAATATTTATTTCCCTCGGTTAATTATTTCCGTATGTAATTTACAATACTCTGACAGGAGAAAACAGTACAAAATCTCTTCTGGAACCAAAAGGGAAAAAATCTACGTGCTACGTGGGAGCGGGGGGGGGGGGGGGGGGGGGAGGAGAGGATTAACAGGAGGCCAAAATCCAAAATGTAGCAACGTGGTTTATGGACGTTCCCTAAGTACTTAGCTAAAATTATTATGCGTTTCAGGCACATTTCACGGAAGGTTCAATTAAACAGTGATAGGTATTTGTATTGAAATCTAGTAAGAGTACTTATTCTTAAGTCTTCTGAAGTGTATATTCGTACCACTATATGAAGGCCGTTTCTAATTTTAAATATACAAATGAAGATTCCAAATTTCATATCCACTTCTTGTCATTATATTTTATTCAGCTCAATAAAATAACCGTACTTTAGGGAGCGTGCACAAACTACGTAGCTCCAGTTTGGCCTCATGTGAACCCCCCCTCCCCCCACGTAGCCCTACGTAGCTTTTGTATCTACCCCTCCCCCCCCCCACGTAGCACGTAGCTTTTTTCCCTTTTGATTCCAGAAGACATTTTTTACTGTTTTCTCTTGTCAGACGATTGTAAATTACATAAGGAGATAATTAACTGACGGAAATAAATACTCACATGCTGTTGTGTGTTCTATTCCTCATTTTAACTTTGAAAAATGTTATGAAAGGAAAGCTACGTGGCCTGGCTCGGAACCCCCCTCCCCCCACGTAGCCCAGCGTAGCCTTCCAGCCAACCCCTCCCCCCCCCTGGACCGAGCCACGTGGTTTGTGCACGCTCCCTTACGGTCTTCCTGCTTATCTTTTGGCATCGGCAATCACATTTACAACGCTCTTACCTTTTTTTCCTGTCGCATATACACTGATGAGCCAAAACATTACGACCACTGCCCACTGCGAGATACCGTTTGGTGACGTTGTTGGTAAGGCATGGGGTAAAATAACTATATAAGCGGAGCAGAGACGCATGGGGAGTCATTCTAGCGACGATACGTGTGGCAAATGAGGAAATCCACTGACATAAGAGACTTTGACAAAAGGCCGATTCTTATGGCGCGGTACCTGGGAACGAGCATCTCGGAAACGGCGAGGCTGGTCGGCTGTTCGCGTGCTACTGTAGTGAGCATCTATGGGAAGTGGTTGAAGCACGGTGAAATCACGAGTAGCCGACAAGGTGGTGGACGACCACGCCTCATCACGGAAAATGGAGGTCGAAGGATTCCTCGCTCCGTAAAGTAGCGTAAGGAGTGATCTGTGGCAGATCTGACGGCAGAGTACAATGCTGGTGCAGGCACAAGTGTTTCGGAGCACACCGTTCAGCGCACATTGTTGAACCTGATACTCTCCAGCTGACGGCCCATACGAGTTCCCATGTTGGCTCAACGACATCGTCAATTACGATTGCAGTGAGCACGAGATCATCGAGACTGGACCGCGGATCAATGGAAACGTGTCGCCTGGACGCCTGAATCACGTCTCTTGTCACGCCACGTTGATGGTCGTGTCCGGATACGCCGTCTTGCAGGCGAACGGCTGCTAGAGACATACACCTCGCCACGGATGCAGGCCTATGGGGATGGTATTATGCTATGGGGACATTCACCCGGGCTTCCCTGGGACCTGTGGTAGTGACGGAAGACACCATAACATCTGTGATCAACTATATCACTTCGTGCTTCATGTCTTCAACTACAGCAATGGCATCTTCCTGCTGAATAACTGCCCGTATCACAATGTCAGAATCGTGTTACATTGGTCCTATGAGCATGTTAGTAAACTCACGTTGATGTCTAGGCCACCAAATTCGCCTGGTCTCAACCATATAGAACACATCTGGGATTCTACTGGCTGCAAGCTCATCTCCCACAAACCACCGGCCCGTAATTTAAGGGAGTTGAGTGACCTGTGCGTAGCCATCTGGTTCCAAGGACTTGCCTGATCAATTCCACGCCAAACCGTTTTAGTATTGCGTTACAAAGGTCGACCAATAAGCTATTAAGCAGGCGGTCAAAATGTTTTGGCTCATCAGTATACATTAGCAAGCCTGTCCCGTTGGCTCAGTTGGTCGCGGCACTATGATGGTGATCGGCGCTGACACGGAGTTGGCTGTTTCGAGTCCAGGACTTGGCCGGTGGGGCATTTAGGGCTCTTAGGCGGGGGATCCAGGGTTGTGGTGCGGGCCTAGTGATGATCCGATACAAGTAAATACGAGCAAGTACTCGATACTTTGTTTCGATACCGAGTAGTTTTCGTATTTGAATAAATTCATTCGATACTTACTCGGTATCGGAAGAAAAATACTTGTATCGAATCGAAAGTATCGAAACGCACCCGCTGTTAAATTCTATACGCATCATCCCTGCTGCGACACTCAGTCGGGCCTGCGAAACTAATTTCCCGCTGACGTCAAGTTGGTAGCATTGAAAATCAAACAAAATCAGTCTTAGAATAGGCAATCTAATCTCAAAGAATTTGTTTTAGGTGCCTATTTCACTGCAATAAAGTTTTACTTGGCGCGCATTTCACTATACCTGTCCAATGGTCGCTCCCGCGCAGCCCCACACAAAAACTGAAAGGTATGATTCATAAGCAACTACAGTAAGTAACCCTTGTGAATCGGAAGAAGAAGCTGCTTCAGCTAGCGTTTCACAGGAATATCACTTTTGGAAACATCACAAAGAAAAGAAAACGCACTGTAGTGACAAAGTCTCTCTCTACTTGTCAAACACTATAATGTCTCTAAAAAACAATCCATTTACAATTGGGAACAAATGAAACTTATATTTCGTTGTATGTATAAATACGTACAACGGTATCTTATTGTTGTAGCACCGTTGGTATTGACTGAATGTTTGTTTTGTAATGCGGGTGAAACAATGATGAACAAAAGAAACAAGCTGTCCCCAAAATATTTGGAACAATTGCTTTTTTCCGAAACCTTCCAAAAGCGAACTTTTACTGTGTAAAAGTGTTAAAACTATAATAAATAAATATTTAAAGATAAGACAAAACTTTCAAAGTATGCATACGATGTGAGCTTTATTATAATTTTAATAAATAAATTAAAATATTTACTGAGTTTATTTGATTTTATTACACAAGGCAAATAAACCAAATAATTTTTTTTATAGTTCGACATTAATTTAAAAAAAGTATCGATATGAGTAACTATCGATACTTTTACAGTACTCATATGAGTAAGTATCGTAAGAAAATTTGAGTACTACTCATTTGAGTAGGTATCGATACTTTGATTGTATCGGAACATCACTATGCGGGCCCCTAGGCTACAGCCTTTGTAGCATATGCTTAAATGCGGCCCTGCGGCAGGATTGGAGAGGTGATGGCGTACAATTCCTAATCACCAGATTGTGCGCCAAAGTCCTTGGTTAAATTGCAAAACCCTTCGCAGTGTGTATTGAGTGAGTGTATACGGCTCACTTGATTTGTCCATTGGATGGAGAGGTTAAGCTTGGTCGCTCGTAAGGTGTCTTTCAAAACAGTAGGCCTAAATGACCAAAGCACCAAGTTTCTCCCTCTCCCTTCTCCTTTTCATTTCACACAACTTAAACAACCATCTTTACCGTACACACATTTTCACAGCAATTCATACCTACAATAATAAATACAGACACAAACACAAACTTGGGAAGATAACGCAAAACCACCCAGTTCATCTGCCCAAGAAAGTTCGTATAGTAACCACCTACGCCCGGAATTGGGTACCGCACTAATACATGTACTGTATACGTATGTATTGGAAGAAAATGTAAAGACAATTCTGATGGAACTTCTTTCAGCTACACGTAACAACACGATCACCAAAATTGATATAACTAATGAATCACATATATTTTCAATGACGAGCATATAACCAGAAAGTTTCCAACTAACATCTATTCGTAAAGTTCAAGACTTTAAAATACCAGATTTAGTACTGTGTCATCGTTTCTGCAAAAGTCTGTTGATCACTCTGAGACACACACATACTCCATTTAAATAAAAATCAGAATGGCTTCTATATATATATATATTAGTGTAGGACAATGAACCATCACTTACCTAAGATGATGGTTGTGTGGCGTGAACACATAAAAAAGACAGGAACACAAATGACATAATCATTTTCGGGTTTTAGCCCTTTATGCACAAGAGAACATTATGGACGGTGAGGCAGTTTCCTAAACCACCTACCGTCCTTCTGGATAAAGAGCTAAGCCCCGAATATTATTACGTCATTTGTGTTCCTGTCTTTTTTATCCGTTCACTCCACACAACCATCATCTAAGGTATGTGGTGGATTGTTTCCCTGTTCTAATTTATAATTCCTTTTCACTGCTTAGCACTGCTGCTGAGATATATTACTTCTTGATTTTACACACACACGATCTCGATGATACTTTGCTCACGTACACTTTAAACAAAGGTAAAAAAAAAAAAAAAAACTGTCTACATTTGGTTTACAAAAACCCAACCCCCTTTGAAAAATTTACACGTGTACCTGTTCAGATTTTTTCAAAAACGGTATAGAAATAGTGCAAATTGGATGGTGATATTCTGAAAGTCCATATAATTTATTGTTTATTGGCATTGGATCGGTTTCAGCCAACAATTAGTAACCGATAAATTCGAATTTATAAATTGTTTTAAAGTTGTTGTTGCGACACAAACCCACAATTTTTATGCGATCTTGATGAAACTTTGCACACGTGTACTTTATAACATAGATAATTCTGTCTACATTTGATGTATAAAAGGCAACATCACAGCTTTCATACCCAGCCCCCGAGCAACGCCGGGTAGATCAGTTAGTTGAATAGAAATTCGGAAAACTGTGATTGGGGAAATAGTAATAATTGGTGTTTATCATCTGATAGCTAAGGAAGTCAACATCGTGTAAATATTAGTGTCTAAATTTAACGGAGAATCTGTCACTTCAATAGTCGCTGCGAGGTACTCATATTGAATTTTGGTATTGTGCATCAAACGTACTAGCTTCAAAACATGTAACTAATTTGTTCGAAGGAAATTATACGCCATCCATTTGTTGTATTATCCACGTTGTTATGGTTTCGCATGTAATCACCAAAACTAAGTTGTTAATTTTTTCTGTTTCATGAAGAATGTTAATTTCAGAGTAAAGTATACCTCATTTTGTAAATAAACCCTTCACAACGTTTTTAAAGCCTATTCAATACACTGATTTCGAGTGATCTTTCCTAAATGTAAAAATTATTGGTGTTTGAGGGTGATTTCCATATTTTTTCCTCATTACATTTCTGACATGAGTAGCTAATCTGTCGAGATTGCCGATCATATTCTCGGAATAGTCGATGGCGCATTGATTCTTTGACCTACATGGCGAAGTGTCTCCGGGATCAAATCCTTGTCCACGACCTTCATTTTGGTTTCTCATAGCTTCCCGAAATCACTAAGGCGAAGCTTCCAAAAGGCAATGGCAGAATTCCTTCCCGTCCCTTGTCCCCAACCACCTTTCCTCTATAATGACCTCGACGTCGACGAGGTGCGAAACGAAATGACGTTTCCACTAGGGCCATCTCTTTTCGTTTGTGATGGTATCTGCTTAAAGCCGTCTACAGCTTAAACAATCTGACCAGTCTTTCGTTTTATTTCGATGGAATCAACTACGTTGGCTGAAGATCCCACTCTCTTTTACCTTAACTAACTTTAAAATCGTGACTTGTTCTACTTAGTCAAAGGTTTGCCCCGTCGCCGATTTAAAACGAAGAACTACTTAGGACAGTGTCTAAAACTGTTCGAAAAATTGTTTTTAGGGACAAAAAATGACCCCGCGATACTGTTGGAAATATAGTAGTAACTTGTTTTTTGGATAAAATGTTTCGAACGCGTAACCAGGTCTGACTGAAATATGAAATTGAT
The DNA here is from genome assembly GCA_031002005.1 of Vandiemenella viatica. Lineage (NCBI taxonomy): Eukaryota > Metazoa > Arthropoda > Insecta > Orthoptera > Morabidae > Vandiemenella > Vandiemenella viatica. The sequence goes on along the minus strand of JARYHS010011408.1, from coordinate 162,031,047 downwards.
CTGTATTTGACTGTATGGGCTCGCTCTTCAAAATTTGAAAAACTTCTGTTGAGTATGAAGGAATCTAGAAGTATTAAACAGGGACAAAGATGACCTTTCTCCATATATAAGAAGAAATATTCCACATCTACAGCAATATAAATACGTTTCTCATTTTTCCTATATTTTCCTTTGTAGGAAAGACCAATATCTCTTTATCGTATTTACTACTGGTTTATAAATTCAATTCCTGGTAGTGTTAGTTACCCATATGGCTTTATCGCATTTGTTATTGGTTTCTATATTCATTTCCTGGTAGTGACACTTATCCTTTTACTTCACAGGGCTCTACTTGGTTGGTTTACTGCTTCGTAATCTTGTACTTGATCTCTTCATAATATTTCTTCTATATCCCTCTACTTGGAACACACAATGCAAGATACTAGTATAAGCCAATTTTTCTCGTTTGCTTCTAATAATACTCAAGTAATTCCTCTTACCTCGATCTACCTGTTTCCTTGTTATAGGCATTACTCTCAAAACTTCATTTATCATATCGTTCTTTTGAAATACGCAGCCTACGATGTACATCTTCTTCGTTGTCAATAAAGTGGAAATTATTCAGTTTTATTTTAGCGATAGATATTCTCATACCATGGCACTTTCTCCACTTGGATCATGTGAAAAAATCTTAAAGAGATACTGCACCTTTGCTTAACCTCTCCTGACTTGTAATGGTACACCTATAGTCGTATGCGTGACGAAACACTTTGGTGCATACTTCGTTCAGTTGCAATGATCTTCCTGTTTATACCACTCATTTTCACTTATGCCTCTAAGGTGGGGTCACACTTGTTGACGAGATGTTCAAGTACCACAACACCAAAGACTCAAAACAAGTCAAAGCAGGTAGCAGATTTCTTGCTAACAGCTACTTGTCAGGAGCTGAAATAGATAGGACAGACGGCGCCATGTTGGTCTGCATTGATAAACAGTGGAGGTGACAGCTCGTCAGTTCATTGTCCTCGGTGTCTGCACGCGTGGCTTACGAAACGAGGAGACACTGTGTATCCTGGTAGTAGAGACAAGCTGACAGCCAGGTATCCACTCTCCACGCTAGTCAGGTTCCTCTGAATAAAGGACTTGACTCAGCACTCGCTTTCGCCGCCGACTTGCTTATTCCTTGCAAGGAGAGAAGTTCAAGGAGAGAGCTGAGAGTCAACGAACTCTCATCAGGGTGAGAGATTCTTAACGTTAAAGTAAACAACATTCAGAAGTTACCACAGACGTATAACCTAACAGTCACGTTCGTTTGAAGGTGAGATGGTAGACAACAGAAACACCAAATATGCCAAACAACGTTTTTACGCATAGATAAATGCCTAAACAGATTTATATAAATACATTTAAGGAGATAGTGGTAAGAACAACATATTCCCAATATACTGGCTGGACTGGAAACAAAGCTCTGCATTAATTTGCATAAAAAGCGAAATTGTCTACCAAGATACACCATTAACTGTCGACTCATTAGTAACATGCCATATTAGATGGCATTAATTAACAATCAGTTTTATAGCTGTGATATTTTACTCTCTGTAATTAACTCTTTACGGCGTCATTAGAAAGCGGATAGGGTCAGGAGCAACGAACGGGAAGAAACCCATTCATAACTTTTTGGAAGAAATAATTACTGTACTCTGATTGGGTGGACCAGGAATCGAATCTGCATTATCCCTAATGCCCGAACCTTAAGCACTCACTACCAGACTTGGTTTTTGTTATTTTTTCAAATAAATATTTTATTGACACTGATGGCCATGCAGTCAAGATACGTTATACTTAGTGCTGTATCTTTATATATATATATATATATACATACATGCGCCCACATTTACATATACCCATTACACATACATACAAGTCATTGTTCATGTTGTAGGGATCATATCATAGTTATCGAATTATATATAACAGAATACTCGAGTCGGTAATATATGTGGTCTGATGTCCAACTAAAATAACCTAATAACTCACGTACATCGAACATGAATAAATACCATTAACGAAAGTGGTCAGTAAAATAACGTAAAAAGCAAATAACTCGTGTTGTACAGTATAAACATTGATCAAGCAGCAACATTAGAGAAAGTTTTAATTAAATTGAAATTTAGCCTAGGCCGGAATGACAATTGGCATTCGTGATAACAGTAGAGACCATGAATAATTTAAGTTTCTTAAAGGTTTTTTGTGTTTCATTAGTACCATGTTACTGAAAAGCAGTTTCACATTTTTTCAACACTAAGGTTTATAAATATTTTTTTTAAATTTTGAAATGATACGAAAAGCAAACTTAATGAATTTATTATGTCAATTAATTTTGTAGCAGCTGCTTAGCTACTAAATTGTGAACATGACCTCGAATTTTTTCTGATTATATCTCTGGTAGCTGTTAATTTGTAAGCAACGGCTGACGCGACGTCATCGTTCTGCAGCCAATAGCTGTCGAGGTGTGTGAGTGAGTGAGCTTAGGAAATTATATAGTAGATACTGTTTCCCACTCAACCATGTCAGCAAACTTTGCAGGTTTCCTGTACAGCGATTGACCAACATGTTCGGCTCGTATCGATAGTTAATCGTGTATCTTCGGGTCCGACTTCCGCGCTTGCTAGCAGAGTGCACAATCTGAATTTCACACGAATATCCCTGCCCAAAGTTATGTTGTCGATTTGTAAACCAGTTTCTTTCTTCACAGACATTTCTGATGTAGTTGCATATCAATCTCTCCATCATTTTGCTTAACACTTATGTAAAACTAATCGCCTTGTGGTTCTCAAGCCTATTAGTCGCCCATCCTTTATGAAGCGGTACTGTTACCGCTCGTTTCCAGTTCGCGTGGTAAGCAGCAAGTCCCCAGACTCGTTTCAAATAAAATTCCAAGCTAAATTAAAATATCGTGTCTAACAACTTTTAATAAATCCGTAACAATATCATTTTCACCGACCCATTTGCGATTTTTTTTTTTAGTTTCTTCATATTTTCCTGAGGATCTATTTCGAACTTCGTAGCTTCCTCATCTTTACGTATACGGAGACGCTCTTCTGATTTACTATTACAATTACTATTACAATTACTCCGCGATTCACTAAAAGTGTTTGGCGGAGGGTGCATTGCACCTATCAGGAAAGGTAATGGTTTGGAAGGGATATACGGTATATGGCAGGTGGCGCCCATGGACTATTGTGAGGAACCATCTCAGCATTCGCCTGGAGCGATCTAGGGAAACCATGGAAAACCCAGATCAGGATTTATGCCATCCCGGGGTGATGGTGCCTAATAGTCTCATTCAACCAGTCACTCAATATCTCTGCCATTTCAAAATCCCCAGTAACTTCTTCTCCATTCTTATCTACAATTGTCTAAATACCTTTCCTCCCATCAGTTTTCTAACATAGCTAATGAAATTTCTAGATGCATCTTTCAGTGATCGCCCTGCACCAATGATATTCTTCATAAACCCATCTTTATTTTCCCTCTTAGCTATTATTAATTGCTTGTTTAGATGTTTTAAGTATTCTCTACTGTCGCTCCTAGGTAGTAGCCATGGGAGTGGTGTAGGCCCTCTTCTGCAGGATCAGTTAGGTACAGGATACCAGGTCACAAGTTTTTTCAAACCTAGTTCAACATCAGGTCAGGTAATAGAGGATATAGGTTCACTTTGTAGGAGTTTCACTAAGGACGATACAGTAGTGATAGTGGGAGGTGCCGGGAATAGTATTGATAGAAACGCGAGTTATAGTATAGAGAGTGACCTGAGGAAGGTGGTGAAGGAGGCACAGCATACCAGGGTGGAGCTCATGCAGGTCCTAAGTCACCATGACCGGCCACAATTGAACTATGCTGTGAGGCGGGTTAATGTGGAAACGGAAGTGCTACTTGGGAAAGGCATTAGTTCTGTGTTGGGGGTTGTGCCTGTGAACACAATTGGTAGTTGGGGTTTCACTAGGCATGGCCTACACCTAAATAGAAGGGGGAAGGTAGTACTTTCTGAGTTGTTAGTTAAAGTAGTGAGGGAGCCTATTTTCAGTGATGATGGGGTCAGGACTGTTCCTTTTTTTAGGTTAGGGCCTGATGGTGAAGGGACAAAAATAGATTATCAAAGTGATACTGAATGCAGATTCACGATGGGAAAAGTCACAGATATTAAAAAAATAGATGAAGTGGCTGAAACAATAACTGACTGGGGTAAAAGTGGGAAAGAGGAGATAAATTTTGAAAATGTAAAACCAGTGGTAAGGGTGTTAATGGTAAACTGTAGAAGTATAATGAAGTAATCGAATTTGCAAACTTAATAGAAATACACGAACCACAAGTAATAATTGGGGTAGAGAGTTGGTTAACAAGAAATTATTATTATTATTATTAATGACTTACTTCGACTCTTTTCGACAATAGTGTTCGATGGTCTATGTATTAGTGAAATGGCCCCTTAAACAGTGGGATGATGCAGGAACAACTAAGGGTTAAAATTTCATTTTTTGCAGTATTTCCTTAAAAATTGGTCACACCTTTCGCACTATAATCTAGTCTGTCTCAAAGAATTCATGTTTAGAAACCTACATCTATCCGTTGCATACATATACACACGAAATATGCCTGCCGATTTAATGAGAAAAAGTGTTATCTGAATGGTCATAATTCGAATATATCGAATTCAGTTAGCTACATTTCGCGCTTGTTTGGTGAATGTAGTCGACAGATTTCCATTACCTTGGCTGTGCTGATCGCTACATTTATTGGTAAAGGTGTGTCATATTTCCTGAGCGTAAAATACAGGAAAAAATGAGTCATATTTTCCGCCTAGTGATACTGTGATCAGCTTCAGGGAGCCTTTCATAACGTTCATTGATCAACAACAAAGAATTAGCGAGAAGCTCTTGAGATAGCTTCCAGCGAATTTGTCATGAATACCTACAAAAAGAGCTAGTTTTGCTTCAAAAACTTCAAAGAGAAAAAGTAACAGAAGATCAGACTCAACTATCTGGGTTAAGAGCTTCGTGGAAAAGTTGTTTGTAACTTATTACGTTCTACGAAAGCTTACTATTGTATGTTTTGTTATTCTTGTCTCGTATCCGCGCTGTTTTCTCGTGCTGTTCACTCATTTTATATCTAGATGTCATCTCATTGTATAGTCTAGAAGACATTCAGCTACAATAAATAATTAATAAACGCAAACACTATATCTTGAATTTATTTGTAGGACCTTGTACTTTGCAAACACTTTTCTTCGTAATAGACAAGCTCGAGATGTTTCAAAGTGTTGTAACGATTCGCTAAGCTCCCCGTTACATATCACTTTTTATTGTGTATAAAGTAAAGGAATAGAATATTTTTCCATTTCTTGGGATGTCTGTATGTTCGAAAGATGCACATTGAAAGGATAAGAGGCAAGGATTTTACGCTTCAGTGAAGGGCAGACGGGCTGGCGCCTTTCGGGCAGAATGTTAAGAGGATTAGGGATTTCTGTCGGGCAACCGGTAAACAGAATTCCTTCCTCCCGAAGGAGACATCGGCTCCCGAGGTTTGCCGAAACTTAACGTGGCCAAGAGAAGCGCAGATTCACATGACGTCAGATGGTCAGCCAATCACAGGGAACATAGTACTAAGATTCGGGGAATTTTATGTTCTATGTCGTCTTCGAGCCACAAGAGGCGGAGTCAGAGTTTACCTCCGTGGCGGCAGAAAAAGACGAGGGACTTCCTGCCTGACTTCCCTCCAGTTGGGAGCCCAGACAAGTCACTGGTGACTTGCGGTCCATGTGTGCTGGGCTGACTTGTGTCCTGGAGACCATCTGAGGCGCACTTCTGACTTGCGACTTGCCGCATACTGCTGGCGTGGCCAGTTACGACGCTCAGCGCTACCTGCCGTGGAACGGTAATGTGTTTCTACGAAGCCATTCAGCCTGCAACTCACTGTGAAACTGTACCCTTAAGCGCGTCTGAGATAAAGATCCTTGCTCTGATCTGATAAAACCACTGAGCTAGACTGTGTAACTGTCGAATGCAGGTTAATCATTCGTGGCGTCCCAACCTATTAAAATTCATTATTGTTTGCCATCATCATAACTGGTAACATACTTTGTATTAGAATAATTGTGAGATTTTTAAAGTACAACTATACTTGTTTGCTTGCATTTAAAGGGCTCATTGTACGTCTGAGCGTTGCTTAGAAAGTTGCACAACCTCTTGTTTATTAACGTAATGGTAAATACGCTCAGATTTGTAGATGCCATTGTAAAAATCTTTATTAAAATGTCTTTTTGTGACAGTTTTCAAATCCCAGAATCATCCAATTCTCATTTAAATAATTTACATTTTGACATTCAATTATAGTATCCTATATAGCGTAAAATATTAAGAATTAATTAATAATCCCCCCCCCCCTGGTGATACGCTACAGTGTACTTGCAGATTTTTTATGGCATGTACAGTCGTGAGAAGCATGAAAAAATAAATATTGGAATGAAATACAATATGAGATTTCCATTGCAAATGAGAGATTATGAAACAGACACATTTAGGATAACTTGAACGGGAACCCTATAATATAAAACAGCTACTGCACATTGCAATATCTTTAATTTGATTTCAAATCTCTTAATGTAGACCAGTGTACAACGTAGCCTGAAAATAAGTCTGTACTTACAAACATAATTTATGGTGTTAATTTCTAGTGAACTCGAATGTGGCCAAATATGAAGTTTGGGCGACGAAAATGTAAATTATTTATAAGTAATTTGTCTGGATAGGAGTGGGTCGTGAAGCTGAAATGGTGCTTAATAAAATCATGAGCAAACGGTAGGCCAATAGCCGGTAATTATTTTGCTAGAATCTGGCGATTTCTTTGCATGTAAGGAAAAAATCAGCAGTGGTCCGTCTAGAGAACCATTTCAAGATCTGCGGGGGAAAATTGAGTATCGACAGCCTGTCCGTCGGTTGAACAGTGTCAACCGATAAACCGAACTACAGGCAAAGAAAGATATCAGAAGGCAGTGTAATGGTCCAAATTACATTTTTCATGTTTATGTTTTGTTTTCCATCTTTTGTACATGTTCATGTATTTTATTTCATGTTTATGTTTTGTTTTCCATCTTTTGTACATGTTCATGTATTTAATTTTGGGTACGACTGGCTGAACTAACACGACCTGGCTATTTTGGTTCCTGGCTATCTTGGTGTGAAGTCTTATGGTAACAGGCTACTGAACACTCTGAGTCATTGTGAGAGATGGCGTGATATGTAAATAACAGTCCGGACACCCCTGCTGGAATGCATGCAGGGTGGGGTGGGTCAGGTGCTGGCGGACGGGAGGACGGTCGCGAAAAGACAGTGCGGGAGAGAAGGTTGTATAGACTGGTGTGTTGAAAAGGTTTAAGTGAACGTCGCACGTGAGAGTGATTAGTGTTTGGTCACTGCCAGTACACCAACGGGACTCCTGCCACATAATGGATATCACTGTGCTACGACAACTGATTATTGGAAGCAAAACCTTTTCCACATAGTGAAACAACGAGACGCCCCACAATTATTGCTGAGGTCAGTTATCCTCAGCGCAAGTACACTCCAATTCAAGTAATCGGCAAATGGGCTGATCAGCATTTGGATGACCTATAAGCGCCCTGAGTTTAAGAACAATTTCACGCTCTACAAATAGCCAGGACATATTTAGTTCAAGAGATTAAATTTTGCTAGTCGAATATCAAATTATTTTATTTCATATTTTTATTAGTTCATTTTGGTAATTGTTTCAAAATGTTAGTAACTACCATTAATGATTTGATTAACAGGTGTTATTTATATAAAATAAATTAAATGTATATGAAAGATCTTTCATTTCTAGAGGTACCTTGAAATATTTGATTAAAGTAAAGTTTAAAAAGATAAGATGACTATTACAGCAGCATAGCAGAAAATACACCACCCTTACGCCTAGCCGAACATTTTGTGAGCTAAATATAGTGGAATTTCAAATTTCGATCACCAAATGAACTTCTTGGTTTTTGCAGAGCAATAATCATTTTAAAAATTATGTTACAAGGATCTGCTTTTCACATGGGATATACGCATAATTGTGTGTTTGTCCCCATAGACGAGCTTTTTAAACTTTTTTCAACAAACAATGAAATTAACTCAGGACTAGAATTTGCATTTCTCGATACCTTCTGCGAACCGCCTAGCTTACGTGGTCGCAGAACTGTCCTGGACTCAACCCTGGTTCAGCAGGAAGTCTCTAGTTGCGATTGTGAGAGACAGCCTATATTTAGCCAGCAGAATTAGAGAGTGAAGGTATGCAATTAATTATCACCAGGTTGTCTATTAAATGTAAGTATATAAATTTACTTTTTTGTTTATACCTTACATAAAAGGAGTTACTAACAGAATAGTCAATATTCAACCAGTCTTTAGTAGTAACAACAAAATAAGAGGCATTTTAAGATCAGCAAAGGATCACAGTCCACCATTATAAGCAAGTGGAGTATACAAGATACCCTGCGATTGTGGAAAGGTGTATATTGGCGAAACTTCCCGAGCGGTTACTGTAAGACTAAAAGAACATTGTCGTCACGCAAGACTTGGTCATACAACAAAATCAGCTGTAGCAGAACATCAGATAGAAGAAGACCATAAAATTCAATGGGAGAAGACAGAAGTTATAGCACAAGCCAAAGGTTTTCTAGAACGGAAAATAAGAGAATAAATAGAAATTTTCTAACATCCCAAAAATTACAATAAAGACGGCGGCTATGGCTTAAGCGAAACGTGGAAATGTACGCTCGTGGGCATTCACAACACAAAACCTCCAACGACAAGATCTCTGGAACAGTTGACATCCGCTGCCGATAACCAAAACAATTAGCTCAGCGACGGTGTTGTGTGAAAACCATCACAAGTGATATTTCGATTCTGGAAACCCTGATGAAGGCACCAGGTTGGGGGCCGAAACGTCGGTACTAACCCATCAATCACAGCAGTGCGATCCCCCAAAAAAGAAAGTGGAATATTTGATTACTTTTTTGTTTGTTTGTTAAAGTCTTGCTCTATGTGAGTGAGGTCCAAAAAGACCTTCCCCCGATCATGAACGGCAAAAAAAAAATAATAAATAAATAAAAAAATTGGCATTTAGTTTTCTTTATGCAGAACACTTCTCCTACCGACCCACCAATTTCGTGATTCCATTCAGAAAAATCATGGTAGTGGTAGTCAAACATCTCCTTTACAACACTAATGGTACCGAAAACTGATTGAGAAGTCAATCATTTGAGAACTGTAGCGCCAGTGGCAGCGATTGGAAATTTTTTATTATTACTATTGCTTTACTCCTCGTCGACGTCTAGGGAAAGGATGGGACAAGGAACGGGAAAGAATTCGGCCATGGCATTTTGTATGAAACATCCCAGCATTCGCCTGGAGTGATTTGAAAACCCAAATCTGGATGCCCGGACGTGGATTCGAACCCATGTCCTCTTGAATGCGAGGCCAGAGAGTTAACAACTCACCCACCACCCTCGATCAGCGATTAGAAGGTGAATGGAACGTAATTCCATGTCTAAAATTTTATTGCTTCTTGCATTGTGCAGTAATTAACCAACCCAGGTAGGCTCACGATATAGTATCAAAATTCTACGAGCAGGGTAAATGGACTATTGTGTTGCATTCTGTCACTAACAGGGAGGGGAATTCTAACTCACTATTTGGTCTCTCATCGGAGTGTCATCAACGCTCGCAAGGGCGTCGCTTAACCCTACTTCATCGGTAGCACCGAAAGACTGATTATCACGGTTAGGTTCAACTGATATTTAATTGTATTAAGTTACCTGTCTGAAAATGCAATTTAGCTATCCTCATAAACGGTTACAAATAGATTTTCGTAGTAATACCAGATCCGTTGTTACGCTGAGAATCTTCGTACAATTCATGTACAATACTGTAGACATTTTTGTACAGTACCCTGTAATCAGAGTCAGCATTTTCGAGGTAGTCTTCGAGGGCCTGGAGATGGAGAAACTGTGGATAACCTTCAACAAACCTATGTACGACGAAATGTACATACATTCCTTTTTTTAATTCTAGATCTATCTAAAATGCGGATGTATAGAATTACCACGACTTTGCCACTCCGCGGCTTATGGGTCAAAAACTGCTTAATACGGACACAGTACCTTTCTTCTGGCCCTATGAAATAATGAAACAAAAGCGGGAAGAATTCAACACATAAGCTCAACCCTCACTTTGGGATCGTATTCTGTAACTGGAAGGTTGTAGGCAGTATGAAGGTTGTGGCTCCTTGATTATGAATTCAGATTAGAATCGAATAAGATCTGAATGCGGTAAAATGGTACATCATGGCCCGTCACCTAACAGTTTACAATTGAAGACTACGCACCGCGGAAGAACCGAATAAATATTCCATTCAATGCTGCGGCTTTAATTGTACTCTCGTTTGTCGTGTGAAATGTTTTCTGATGCGCGAATATATAGTTTCCGGCATTCCACAATGACTTAATGACCGAGGCCAGCGACGTCTGCGACGATGTGTCAGTGGTAATATTGCGTCAAAGACCAACACTCAATGCGGGACGAACGATAGACACGTTCGTGCGGAAATGCAGCGAGATTTGGCGTTGAAGAGATATGACAGCAGAATACAGACGCGAGTGCCTTTGCTAACATAACACCATGAATTGTAGCGCCTCTCCTAGCCGTGAACATTTCTGTTGGACCCTAGGTGATTCGGAAAGGGTGGTGTGGTCAGATGAGTCACGATTCCATTTGGAAAGAGATGATGGTAGGGTTAGAGTGTGGAACAGACCCGACGAGGCTATTGACTAAGGTTATCAGGAAAGCACTGTGCACTCTGGTGGTGGCTCCATCCTGGCATGGGTTGTGTTTACGTGGCATTGACTAGGACCTGTGGACAAACTGAACCGACCATTGACTGAAAATAGTTAAGTTAAGCTAGTTGGAGATGATTCGAATCAATTCATGGCCTCCAGGTTCCCAAACAACGATAGACTTTACTAGGACTACAATGGACCATGTAAAATCGTTTAAGATTGGGTTGAAGAACGTTCTGAACAATTCCAGCGAATGACTTTTGCTACCTGGATCGTCACAAATAAATCTAAGCGAACCTCTCTGGGTTATATTCGACAAGTCAGTTCGTGAACAATGTCCTGCACCGGCAACACTTTCCCAATTAGAGGATTGCTGAATATTTCTTCAGACGACTTGTTGAATGAATACCGCGTCGGGTTACTGCATTTCGACGAACAAAACGGTTTCTTACACGGAATTAGAAGGTATCCCATGATTTTTGGCATTTCAAGTGGATATTTTATAAAATGTAAACAGATGGACATAGTATATTTGAAAAATACAGTTGTTGATTAGTGATCACGTGTTCGATAGATTTCTTGAAGATTGTAAAAAGTGTGTTTGATGGTGAAAACTTGTGTGTGTAAATACACAATAAAAAATGTATTCAGTGATTCTGATGCATTGTGAAATAACAGCAAGTATCAATTTCAATTTTTGTTGAAGCTAAATGTTTCTTGTGTTTCTGTAAGAGTAAAATTTTCCTTCGTATCAGTTTTAGTGTTGAACAATTTTTTCTTGTGTAATTTCAATGTTATTAGGTCACTGTAAAGTCATTTTTCGTGCTTTTAATCGAGTTTTTTAATTTAGTGATTGAGATGAACGGTAAAGACTTTTATATGTGAGTGTGATCTTTCTTGTGCATAATGCATGAAAAAGGAAAAGCAATTAGTATAGGGTTTATAAGGTTTATTATTAAACTTTCTACACAAACACGAAATACAACCAAGAAAACAATGTGATATGAAGATAAACACCCATCACCATTAATAAAGCGTAACGAATTTGTCTGCTCATGTGGCCGTAATTAAGTGTTCACGACAAAATGAATCAGTTAAGACGGGCCCCGTAGATATACGACAGGAAAATATGAAGTGACAAAGTAGATATGTTTTGTAAATCTATGTTTGTGGTTGAAAATGTAGTTTTAACCGCCCAGTGGTGGACAAATAAGATGACAAAAGGATAACTGATATATAATATTTCAATTCCTGCTTCACATACCACATTCAGTAAATTTCTGCAGCACATTGTTAACAACTAATGTTTCAAATACTCATTTTAGTATTCTATAACTTCATGGTTCAACGACTGCTTGGTGTTAATGGCGCTAGTTACTGCAGGCTGAATGTCGATCAGGTTTTCCATGTTGATTCGTTAAAAAATTTGGCATAGGAGGCAACGGCAATGATGAAATACCATATAGTTCACGACCCAGATTCTGTTAGAGGAGACAGATTGTGATAGCAAGTTAAACATTCGTTTGAAAATGCATACTGAACACTCCTGAAATTGTATCCACCTGACTCAGCACTTTCCGTTCTTCATGTATAAGCGTAATTTTACTGTACCCATTATGTTCAAGTGCAGCGACCAGTTTAAAGCTTAGTTTGGTTGCTATTTAGCTTCTACGACGATGAGAGCAGAAACACTTTGTTAAGGTTCTTTGGTGGGTTTTATTACTGCATTTATTAATTAAAAGTCCACCAAAAAAACAAGGTTATGTGAATGCTCGTTTATTTTCAATCAAAACAAGTCTGCGACATTCACAAGCATAGTTGTTACAATCCAAAGATGCAATACTGACTGAATGAAAACTTGCATGAATGTCTCTGTTAATTAATAACATTACAAAGTGATCAGAAATGGTAATTATAGATAATTAAATACAAAATTATTTACAGAAATCCTTTCAAATAGTGGAAAATTGTCCTGTAGACATCGTAACTTAGATTAATATATGTAATTGCAAACTTTTACGAAATTCTCTTGCACCATTCGGTTCTTAAACATATTAAATGGTCTTTAAATAATTTTCTTACCTAAAACAAAGTCTATATACACTTATTTACAAGAATTTACAAAATAAACATATCAAATCACTTTCAACCAAACTTTAGCTCATTGCAAATATTTCACACAGTCCAATACTATCCAAAATACAGGTATTAGGGCTGTTACAACCCCTCCCCAGGATTCACTTAATTTTACACAGATAAAATTGATTGAATCCGTCACGAATCTAAGCAGGTTGAATGTACACATAATACAGACACGAACAGATTACAATCAATCAACCATAATGACTTTTACAATGAACAAATACAATTCTTCATACAACATCTGCACATAGTCCATGACACTGATTTTGTTTACAATAATTGTCTTTTCTCAGGTCCAATCATTTTATCATTTACTGTTTTGAACAACAAACGTTCAATGCCATCACCTTAAGTTACAATTATTTTCACTCCAAATTACACACTTGATATCTGCTTGTTTATGACAACAGTCTATTTACATTTTACAGCTGATAATTTGTCATCACAATGTAGAAAGTCACAACATCATGAAAACATCATGAAAACATCAAAAGTTTCTACACAAAACTGTCACAAATTATACATTGAAATGCTTACATCTGCATCTGAGCTTAAATACTCACACACACTATTTACATACATCCATTCACAAACTTATTTACAAAATTAGATATTTACATGTAGGGACCCCTCCCCAAACCATGCATTTCAATTAATTCTCATAAGTGGGTTCCAGGATTTCCCTGGAAACCCAGAACCATGTAAGTTACTTTTTCCTAACCTTCCAGTTTTCTTCAACTTTTGTACACACATCTAATATTACATTTCTATATACAAAAAGCTTCATTATACACAGACAGAAACACAAACTTCCAATCATCTCACACAACCGACTTTGATACAACCACACAACAGCTGAGACATAAAATGGTTCTGTTTTAGCGAACTGACTGTAACTTAAAAGCAATGTTGCTGACTCAACTGGTAATACAAATTTATTATTCTCACTACTACAGTTTAGTCCATCATTACTCCCAACCCCACTCTTCATCATCTGATTACTACTTAAACTTACCAAATTATATGAATCAGTACCTAAAACTGTTTTAACATCTGGCTTACTGACTTCATCCACCAAATAATTATTTTTCTCAGCTTCCACATCAAAAAGAGTACAAAACATAGTGTCATCTAAGTCACATTCTGTACAATTTTCCAGATAAGAAACTGGTTCAGATAAATCCTTACTCCCACCCATTTCTTCACTGTCATCATCTACACCAAATACAGAGCTAAATAACGTATCAGCTAGGTCAAAATTAGGACATTTTTCCAACTTAGGGATTGGTACATAAGGCTTTTCAACCTCTCTCTTTTTAGAAGACAAATACTTTGACTTACAATTCTCCTCCTCATCTGGGTCTCCTATCCACACCACTGTATCACCTTCACCTTCAAGATATCTGAGAAACTCCTCGATTTCAGCACTTCTACAAACTTCATTACCACCTATCCTAGCACACATAGTCCCAACTATGCCATTATGGACCTTACAAGTTTCTGATAGCCACACTGTAGTATGCACTATAAATTCTGCACCCCTTTTTGTAATTAGGCAGTGACCATTTCGAAAATCTTCTACATGAAAATTATTACTTTCGCACACTGATTCTAGTGATAAGGTACTATGGTGGTCCCCTTCCCGCTTTATCTTATTATCAACCTTTATATCATCAACATCATTAATTACATCTATCATAACCTTATCCTGAAATTCACTTGCTGCTACCCCCACCTCTTCCAATAAATCTTCTCGAGGATTATTCATGAAAATAGTATTAACGCTATAGCAGTTGGTACCTGGACCCACATTCTTGTCCACCACTGCGGGGCCCATCACAGGGGTGGTCTTTAGTTTGTCTGCCCCCCATGCTGCCTTTCCCTTTCAGATTGAGGGTTCTGTTCTCTCACTCCCCCATTATCATTCCTTCTTGCATAATTGTTACGATCCCGTCCCCTCGATCTACCATCCCTTGACCCATTACCCCTTCTAGGGGGACTCCTGCTGCCCCTCCTATGGTGTTGATGGTGGTAATGTTGTTCATTGAATGACTCCTGGGCATCCAAGCGTCTCAACAATTCAGAAACTCTATCCACATTTACTACATCCAAAGTGGCAATTAAATTTCTTGTTTGCTGAGGTAGCCTAGCTCCTATCAAATCAATAAATTCCTCCTCTCCATAAGGATGGTCTAAGTACTTACAACGGATCCAACATTTATGAAAAAAATCATGTTGAGTTTCCCGACCAGGTTTATAGGGCCTTCCAGTCATCAACTCTCTCTTTTCTTGAATCTGCCTGCTTGTCGACCAAAAATGTTTCAAAAAGTTTTCTTTAAACAGCTTGTAATCAGTCACTTCCCTAGCTTGTCTATCACCCCATGCCCTAGCATAAGATTTTAGATGTTTACCCACAAGTGCAATTTTCTTACTATCGGGTAACAAATTAAAATAGTCTGATCTTTCAAAATTATCTATAAATTCAATAGGGTGAAGCCTCCCACTATCATCATAAAATTCAAATTCTTCCTTAATATCAGCACTGATAACTGGACTACCTGCTAAGTGAATCTGACTTAACTGAACCTGTAGCCCAGTAACCCTTTTTTCCAACTGATTTACATTTCTTTCTAATCCATGCGCTAACTGTTCCTGTTGCTGCACCAATGTATTAATATTTAATCCCACCTCTTGTCTCAACTCATTAACCTTAACATCATTAGCTTGGAACAAAGCAACATATTCCTCCTTCATCTTATCACAATTTTCACTGACTTCCTTCACCTCTTTATAAATCAAATTTTCACATTCAGCCTTATTTTGTTCACAAAATTTTGTAACATTTTCAAATTTCTCCTTACATTCTGTCACTACCTTCCCCAATTTTGAATCTAAATTGTTAATATCCTCCTTGAATTGAGAGCTAAAACCCTGAAATTGCTCTGCGATTTTAACATCAAAACATTTAGTCAAATCAGAGAATGTTTTATCATTGTTTTTGTTGCAGTTGAGAAAACTTATCATTAATTTCAGAAAATTTACTGTCAAGATTTAACTCAGTTTTAAATTCTGAAAATTTGTTGTCAAATTCGGAAAACTGAGACTTAATTTCAGAAAATTTGCTATCGAATTCAGAAAATTTTGCATTAAAATTGGTTACAAATGACTCTAGAAAAGCTTGCAGGTTCTGATTATCCGCCATTTTTAGTAATCAGCCAAATCAATATAAAAAACAAAATTAAGTAAAATTAAAATCTTTCCCATCTGTCACACTATAACATGCAAAATAAATCACTTGAATATTCAATGCCGTACTTACAGTTATTCCTCACTTTTGTATCACATTAAATTTCACTTAGAAGCACTTAATTGATCATTAAGCACCACACTGACTTCAAACACTTAACCACACTTTTCACAATTCACTGTAGAAAGACGATTTTGAGGCCGAAGGAAATCCACTCGTCGTCGGAAGATTACAGCCGATTGCCGATGAAAAATCTCCGCCTTAGGCCGTCAAATCCGTGTCGTCGCCGGTCGAAATTTCCTCTCAGGTTTATCGCCGATAATCCGTCGCAATTTTCTGCAGATTCTTTTTAGAAGATAAACATCCCACAGATGTTTAAGAACTTCTCGTCATGTCAACGGTCGCCATGTTAAGGTTCTTTGGTGGGTTTTATTACTGCATTTATTAATTAAAAGTCCACCAAAAAAACAAGGTTATGTGAATGCTCGTTATATTTTCAATCAAAACAAGTCTGCGACATTCACAAGCATAGTTGTTACAATCCAAAGATGCAATACTGACTGAATGAAAACTTGCATGAATGTCTCTGTAACACTGAATTAATACTTAATGCAAACTAACTTCTCTGTCCAGGCGATCTGTTTATATAGAGTCTATCGAAATTACGAGAATTCTTCAAAGGCATCCACCCGATATTTCTCGATCATTAACAATCACTCAAACAATCAAACATATTAAAAACAATCGGAATTGATACAAAATTAATTAATAACATTACAAAGTGATCAGAAATGGTAATTATAGATACTTAAATACAAAATTATTTACAGAAATCCTTTCAAATAGTGGAAAATTGTCCTGTAGACATCGTAACTTAGATTAATATATGTAATTGCAAACTTTTACGAAATTCTCTTGCACCATTCGGTTCTTAAACATATTAAATGGTCTTTAAATAATTTTCTTACCTAAAACAAAGTCTATATACACTTATTTACAAGAATTTACAAAATAAACATATCAAATCACTTTCAACCAAACTTTAGCTCATTACAAATATTTCACACAGTCCAATACTATCCAAAATACAGGTATTAGGGCTGTTACAACTTCGTTAGCCATTTCAGAACCCGTTCCAGTGGCTCAGTTGGAACGCTTCCTATCTAATAGTGTGTTTCAGCTTTGTTGTAAGTATGTAGATGTTTCTTGTAAATGGAGTGGGTTAATGTGTTTCATAAATAAACTATTTTATGTTGCTATATCTGCTGATGCCATCTCTTTACGGTCCCCCAAAACGGAACACGCTCCCATATTATCATCCTACAGTTTATGACATTTACAACGATATTTCAGAGATTTCACGTTTATTACTAGTATAACTTACGTTTAATTTTGCGTTATGATGATCCTTAGTTCCAACGTTGCTTCTGCCAGCAATTCAGTATTTGCCAGCCCCTTTTATTTTGGTATTTGCGAGATATGTTTGCATAAAGGTTTACTTACAACTGGTCGTCGCGTGGGCAAATGCGAGAACTCCCGTCGTAAGCCAGGATATTGTGGTTTTCCTACTCGGTACGTTAACACGGAGAGAATGTGTACTGAAGAGCTCAACCATTTAAACTTTGTTTCCATAAGGTTATTGCTTTTATTGCGTCCTCTAAAAAGCGCTAATTGTAGAAAATAACCATTACTAAGACTGAGATTACAACGAATCTCTAAAAAGTTAACGATAAATAGAAAAAGATCACTGTGACAAAAATTGATAGCACCTGTAACGAAATTAATAATTCTTTTGGTATGAAATTTAGTTTTGATTATTATTACAAATATTCGTAGCAATATCCTTGCAGACTTACTAAGACATTAAGTACAGTTTTATTTTTATTTCTTCTAGCGTGTGAGCTACATTTTTCATTATCTCGCTCAATAGCCTGATAACTTTATCTTCAAATGAAAAATTTCCCCACTACCTTATGCCTGAAATCAAATTTTATAGTTCACTGTCTTGTATACTATGACTAAATTTGGGTCCAGGTCTTTACTCTCGTTTATTATATACTGACCAGCCAGAACATTATGACTACCTACCTACTGTAGATATAAACCCGTCCAGGCAATAGCAGCGCCACCTGACGAGGAATGACTGCTAGTCAGAAACACGCACGGTACATGTAGTATCAGTGAGCGTGCAAATTGTGTTCAGAATGGGGAAGGCGCGCGATCTATATGAGTTTGACCGAGGGCAGATATTGATGGCCCGGAGGCTCGGCACGAGCATTTCGGAAACAACACGACTTGTCGGGTGTTCGATAAGTGCTGTGGTGAGTGCCTTCAACAAGTGGCGAAACCAAGGTGAAACCACGTCCAAACGTCGAGGGGTTGGGCGGCCATCCCTCATTAAATATGTCGGACGTCGTTGGCTGGGCAGACTGCTAAAACAGGACAGGTGGCGAGCTGTTGCGGAACTAACATCAGACTTTAATGCTAGGCAGAGTACAAGTGTGTCTGAACACACAGTGTACCGGACACACCTAACGATGGGCCTCCGCAGCCGACGATCCACGCATGTGTCAATGTTAATACCACGACATCGGCAACTGCGACTGAATGGGCACGTGACCATCGTTACTAGACGTTGCCGCAGTGGCAGAGCGTTGCATGGTCTGATGAATCCCTATATCTTCATCATCATGCCGACAAGAGAGCGAATCCTTCGTTTTCCAGGGGAATAGCTTCTTGACACTTCTATTGCGGGACGGAGAAAAGCTGGCGACGGCTCAATTATGCTTTGGCGAACATTCACGTGGGTATCCATGGGTCCAGAGGAGCTCGTGCAAGGCACCATGACGGCCAAAAAGTATCGTACACAGGTTTCAGACCACATACACCCCTTCATAACGACCATGTTTCCCAAGGGCAGTGGCATTTTTCAATAAGAGAATGCGCCATGTCACAAGGCCAGGAGTGTGATGGATTGGTTCAAGGAACACAGTGGCGTATTGTAATTGATGTGCTGTCCCCCAAACTCACCAATCTGAACCCGATCGACCACATCTGAGATGTGCTTGAACGTGATGTCAGAGGTCATCGCTCCTCTCACCGTAATTTATAGTAATTAGGTGACTCGTGTGTGCAGATGTGATACCAACTACCTACCCAGGCTTCATTGCTTCCATGCCACGACTCGTCGCCGCTGTTATCCGTGCAAAAGGCGGACATACCGGCTATTAGGTAGGTGGTCATAATGTTCTGGCTGATCAGTGTATCATTAACCGAGTGTTTTCTGAGGTAATATCCACAGACAAATCAACTGCCTCCCTCTCCCTGCCAATTCCAATATTTGATACCTATAATGTGTCATATATTCCCAATACATTGAAGCATGGCTTTATAATTCAGTTTGGCTACTTCCCTAACACATTTCCTCATTACTCGCTGTAATAGATGCAGGACTTTGAAATTTTCCTACACCAATGTTTTAATTGGTTGGTTCAGCGCTTTTCCATTTTTATGTTCATTAGAATACTTTTATCAGGGAAGGATGCAGTGTTTAGTGGATTGTAAATAATCGTTTGACAATACGTCGTTTATAGGATTTGACGGTGAAGATGTCTATGAACTGCTAGAGTTAAGTTTATACAAAATTCGGAATTTCGGGTTGGTTGTGAAAGTAATTTTACTGCCGATTCTTATCACGAATTACTAATTCTATTTCAGATCAGCTAATAATAGATTTTTATTAGTTAACTAAGAGTGTTGTAGGAGCGGTTTTTTTTTCTTTTCTTTACACTTTGGTTTGGCTCAAATAGAAACGTATCCTTCACAACCCACACTTAAGCTTTCGTTTGGAGCTAGCAAGACATTGAAACCAAAAACTGGTCGTGCTAACACTCTTAAAATTAGAGAAGTCTTAAAACAGAATGAGTTATTATACAATTGATCTAGAGAGTAATATACGTTTCTTCACACTTAGTCGAAGCTGAAAATTACAGACACTGACTGTTCTACAGCCTGAACATTGCGATAAGTAATCGTTTAGAGTTGAGACCTATGATTAACAAGTAACTTGACCTGCGTGAAATCTTGCTGCGATGGTAAGGAGAGAGAGTTTGGAAGCCGAAAGTTAACAACTTCTTGCTTCTCGGAGGAGCAAATATTAAGTGAATTAGTGAAACTTGATTAAAAGCTGAATTATAACGCAAGTTTCAACAATTACTCACTTTTGCGTAAATCATTTGAGACTGGTGGCGAGGAAAATTAATGCAATGAACCTGTCGAGAACAGTTGAAAGAAGGGACTACTTTGTTTGTTTAAGAAGAATTTAACATGCGCAGCTATTTATCTTGCCTATATTTATTTACGTTATTCTATATCAATGACTATGGAAAAAAATAGAGCAATTATAATTTCATAGTAGGCTAAGCGAAAGAACACGTGTTCGAATCCCCGTTCGGGAATACAGTTTTCGGTTTTAACGGTTTTCTGTAGTCACATAAGGTGACTGGTAGTTTCTAGAAAACTGTGGAAGAATCCATTTGCGTTCATTTCACCAGTCGTCTCCCAGACTTAATGCCATCGATGATCAGGAAAGCCATTAAAAATTGCTATAGATTAGTGTAAGCCCGTGACCGATTTTTGGTATCGTCACGGGTCTAGAGTAGTTCTAGTTTTTAGAGTAAAAGATTATGACAAGTTGACCTGATCTGACCAAATACGAACTTAACCCCTGTTTTACCCTTAGGGTGAATAAAATCTCTTGAGCTTGAAGAAATCAGAAGTATTAATAGACGCAGATATTAAACACGGAGAGGGATCTATGGTATAATCGTTTCGAAGTTCGCAGACTCGAACTTCCTGAATACAAACTTGACTTGTATTAGACCCTTAAAGTTCACTCTGCAAAATTTGAAGAATTCCTGTTTGCTTCGAAAGCATTAATTTTATTTATTTATTTTTAATCGAGACAGAGCAAACATTTATCTACATCTACATATATACTCTGCAATTCACAAAATTGTGGGTGGCAGAGAGTGCTCAGCACCAAAGCTAGTCTCTTTGTTGTGCATTCCAATCCCTAATGGTACGAGGGAAAAAAGAATTCATATAAGAATCATTGCGCCACCTTATTTCTCTAATCTTATCTTTCCTGTCATTCCGGCTCAAATAGGTTGGTGAACGAAGTATTTCATTACACTCGTGAGCGAAAGTGGTAGTACACATGTTTACCAATAAGTTTAAACGAAACGTGCGTCGTCTATCTACCAGCCTAGTCTACTAATCAGTTTTGTGACGCTTTCATAAGGACTGTAGCAAGCGTTCACGAATAGAGCGGCTCTTCTCTGTACTTTCTCTATACTTTCGATCAACCCCTTACGAAACGGATCCCAAATGGCACAACAATAGTAAAAATGTGGACGCACAAGAGATTTGTGGGCTATCTCCTTTGTTTGTTCATTACAATTTTTCAAGGTTTGACCTATGAATCGCAGTCTAGAATTAGCTCTATATACTAACGAATTACGTAATATGTAAGTCCCATTTCATGTTCCTTTGTACTGTTACTTCCAAATATTGCTTAGAATCAACCATATCAATAACTGAATTGTTTAACTCGTATTTCTGAACAATTGGATTATTTTTGTTATTTATGCTCATTGTCTTGCACTTTTTACAATTTAGCGTTAAGTTGCCACTCAGCGCACTATGCCAAAATAACATCCAAATCACGCTGAATTTCTAAGCAATCGCCCGAATTCCTTACTTCCCTATAAATAACTGCATCATCAGCAAACAATCTAAAAAGGCTTTTCACTTTGTCTCCGAGATCATTTATAAAAATTAAGAAAAGAAGTGGTCCTATTACACTTCCTTGAGGTACCCCCGATGTAAAATCTAGATTAGAAGAACTTTCTCCTTCAACAACGACATACTGCGACCGACCAGTTAGAAAATCCTTTATACACTCACAAAGCTGATCCGATATACCGTACGCTCGAAGCTTCGCTAAAAGGCGGTTGTGTGGCACAGAGTCAAAGGCTTTCTGAAAATCTAAAAAAATTGCATTTACTTGTGAACCTGCATCAATAACTTTAATTACGTCGTGTGTAAATAGGGAAAGCTGTGTTTCACATGGTCTTTTCTTCCGAAATCCGTGTTGATTTGTTGTAAGCAAATTATTTTCATATAGAAAATTCATAATGTTCGAGCATATAATATGCTCCATAACTCTACTACAAACAGATGTTATAGATATGGGACGATAGTTTCCAGGATCACTTCGATCACCTTTCTTGAAAATCGGAGTTACTTGTGCGATTTTACAGTCTGGTGGTACTTTTCGCTCTTCTAATTACTGAATATATCAGACAGAAATGGCCCGATTTCTGCCGCATACCCTGAAAATACTCTTACTGGATTTCCATCCGGGCCCGGTGCTTTCCCCCACTTCAGTAGCTCTAATTGCTTTATGATACCTGCAGTATCTATTCGTAATGATTCCATCACCAACTCGCCACGGCGTGGGAAAACGGGAATACTATCCTTAATTTCATCAGTTAATGAATTTTTGTATACAGTATTTAGTACGTTAGCTTTATCGCGGCTTTCGTTAACCTCGGAACCTTCACGAATTAGTGCTGGAATATTGCTCTTGGTACAATTGACTTTTTGTACATACGACCAAAATTTCTTTGGGTTTTCTGTGAGAGAGAGTTGGAATGAAAATCGTTGAAGGCCTCGCACATTACATTCTTAATACGTCCTCTTATCTCAGCTAAGGTTTCTAAATCGCTGCGACACCCCTTCCTTCTTGAGCGTGCGTGTATCCTCCTTTGTTTTTTGAGTAATCTTTTGACTTCGCATGTGTACCACGGTGGATCATCCTCCCCATTTATTGTTCGCTTCGGTATATTTGTATCCATACCTTCCCTGACAATTCGTATAAATCGATGCCACATCTCTTCAACGGTGTCCTTTGTTGACTTGAAGTTATGGTAATTATTCCTCAGGTAGGTTCGAAAACACTCCTTTGAGGCCTTACTGAATCTGTATACAATCCACCCTTTTCTCCTTTTTGGCTTGGTCATTAGTTTGATAGTCGCAATTACCGCTTTTTGATCGCTTATTCCTGTTGTCGTTGAAATGTTGGTTAATAATTCTGGCCTGTTGGTAACCAGCAGATTTAAAATATTTTCGCTGCCGTTATGACACCACGTCGGTTCATTAACTAGCTGTTCGAGATGATTATCTGACAAAAAATCGAGAATTACTTCAGAAGCTGCCTTGTCAACTAATTATAATGTAATCTTTGGTCATAGTGTCTGTAAAGGCCAGAGAACTTAATACAGATTGTTAAACAGTTGAGGAACTCCGAAGAATTGAATGCCAGAATACTCGATTCAATAAAATATTTGTTCTGATGTCCACTTTAAATAACCTAATAACTCATGGACAGCGAACATAAACAAATACCATTAACGAAAGTGGCCAGTAAAATATGTAAAAAGGCACATAAAACGTGATGTATAAACTTTGATCAAGCAACAACATTAGTGAAAGTTTTAATTAAATTGAAATTTAGCCAAGGCCGCAGTGATAATTGGCATTCATGGTTACAGCAGAGACCATGAGTAATTTAGGTTTTTTAAACTTTTATGTTGCTTTCATTAGCAAGTTACACGTTTTTTCATCGATATTTTTTTAACTATGAAATGCTACGAAACGCAACCTTAATGAATGTAATGTGGTAATTAATTTGTTAGCAGTTGTTTAGCTATTAAACTGTGGAAATAACCTCGAATTTCTTCTAATGATATCTCCCATCGCTGTAAATTTTCGAGCGAAGGCAGACACGTGACACCTCTTTCCAGCCAATAGCTATCGAGGTGAGTGAGTGAATGAGCTCAGGAACTTATATAGCAGATATCTACTACCAATTCTGTTCTCTCACATAATGTAACCTGAGACTGACCCAGAAATTTCGGCTGACTGGTCTTCGGCTGAAACGCTACTCCTTCATACATGATTATTGCAGGCAATTTCTTATGCAGTTTCTTGTTAAGATAATAATTATTATTTAATAAGTACACCAATGCGACTGTTGTTTGATTTTATTTAATCTCAGACTCGTTTTGCCAATCGTAGAAAAATTTTCAGTGTACACTGTTTTTCTGTAATATGTTATCAGTTTTTAACTTTTGCACAGAATGGTTTTTGTTTGCATATAATAAAATTAATCTAATAATAATAATAATAATACTAAAATCTAATAATGAAACTAATCTTGCGGATTCTCGCGTTACCAAGATGGACAACCTGTGAAAATGCGATTTGGTAATATCTCCCAAGTAACTTAAGTTCAGATATCTAAGAGAAATTATTTAACTTGCAGAACTGAATCGTGAAGCAAACAATGAGAGAATATCAAAATAACAAAAAGCCTATAGAACCTCCTGGAACAGACAACAAAAATGTAATAAACCGAAATGCAAAGTTAAGACGCTATAGCACTGTAGTCAAACCACAGGCACTACACGCATCCGAAACTTTGGTTTTTTATTGGGAGTTGATCACTGATTAAAGATGTTGGAAATCAAGAAAGGAAAATCTCTGTCCAGGTTTGTACATGCAGAATTTGCAAGAAAAGGAACTATATGGATTCTGAAAAAATTGCAGACACATTCAGCAAAAGACGAATTAAATTGTACGGTCATATTATCAGCATGAATAACAACAGACTAACCAAAATGATTCTCAGCCTGGCCATTTAAATCATAATGAAAAACAATTAGTACTTGAAATCGAAAAGGACCTCCACGAAATCGGAATTACAGACGATATCATACAGCACAGATGCTGAGTTAGTAGTCTATTCAATAACCATCAATTTGCCAACAAACCGTATATTAAAAGAAGGAACACCTGGACGGAGGATCGTAGTAAAGAGCCAAACGATAGGATGAAGTGATTGTGGGAAAAGAACAAAAACACATCTGCTAAATAAGTTCAATCGCGATCTCACTTGGGCATAACGATGGAAGAAGAAGAAAAAAAGTTTATATGAATGAATCATAATGTGACTTACATTAACATATTATTGGTTTTTGAATTTGGTATGAAGGTTTTGTTTACATTTCATAAAACTAGCACACACGACCTTCTGTACGACATTCAATAATCTATAATATGTAAATTTAAGTCACATAATGATTCATATATATATATATATATATATAAGATTAGTTTTATTATACGCAAACAAAGCCATTCCGTACAAAAGTTAAAAACCGATAAAATATCTTGACGAAAATAAATAAAATCCATCAGCAGATTCGTTGGCGAACTTGCTACATAATAATTATTATGCTAAACCTTCATTTTTCGCTACTGCTACAATGCATACAGAATAAGAGTTTTTAAATGCTGTGTGCCGTAGTGTTAAAATGAACTATGTATGTAGGCCTAATGTGTATTTAGAAAATGTAACCAGGTTTTTATTTTTTTGAAATAAAATTTTCTTAAGCGCACTGATGACTTCAAATATCTACTGACTATTCGCATGCACCATCTGTGGTGATGCCGGCGGTTGATCAAAGACATTGTACAACGAAAGCAGTGACCGGACAAACAGAAGCTAAGCAAAGGTGGCGAACAAGTGTGGGTTGTATCAAAATACACACGAAAAATGTTTTATCCCTTTAATTATCAGATTTATTGTATGCGAGATTTGGGGATCGTGGATTAACGATGTATAAATATACGGGAAAAAATAATTATTTTAGTTCACCAAGAAAAATAGTCATTTTATTACTATTTAACTATTATTATGTATTTGTAAGATTTCAAAAATTAAAATAAAATATTTCGAGTGGGTATAACTTCGAGCGTGGTGGGTGAACGGTTAACGTTCTGGCCTCGCTTTCAGGAGGACGTGGGTCCGAATCCCCATCCGGGCATCCAGATTTGGGTTTTCCATGGTTTCCCCAAATCACTCCAGGCGAATGCTGGGATGCTTCCTTCAAGAAGGCCATGGCCGAATTACTTCCCGTTCCTTGTCCCTAGTCCCATCACGCCTCTAATGACCTTAGCCGTCGACGAGGCGTAAAGCCATAAGTAAAAAAATATATATATATAATTATATTAACCATTGCCTTGAGCCTTAGAAAATTTGTTTTGTCTTGTGCTTGTGAAATACATGATTCATCGAAAATGTAGCGCTAGTGTATCCCAGGCCATGAAAACTGAAAACAGAAGCATACATAAACTTTCAAAGAAAGGTGATAATAGAATGGTAGTGAAAATTAAGGAACTCGGAAAGTATTAAATAATAATTTTAAAAATAGGTGAATCTTATAATAGTATCAATTATGATAGTAGTAATTAATTAAATATTTTTTAAAAGCTACGGTGGAACTACAGAAGTACAAAAAGACAAAAAATTTACTATTATAACAGATGACGTAGAATGATACTGAAATGAGTATTTAGAGATTATCGCAAGATGGGGAACTATGGTGGATGGTATCAAACAAATTGACATATGACATAAAAAATTAAATGTAATTATGTTTTTCTTCCTAGCTTTTGTCCGTCTATTCCGCAAGGCATAGATGCGACAGTTCTCGTGTCACTGCCCAATGATGGTGCATAAACTCAAGTGTAATGTTATTTTATTTTTCGTGTAGTTAGTTGCATAGGTAGTTTAAAAAAGTATTAACGTATAGCGCATCAACCTGCGGATAAATACTGTTTGAGAAAATGAGACCTTAAGTAGCGTTTTTAGTTTAATGTAATTCAGGCATTTGATGGAGTCAGGTTAGCGTGTAGCCTTTGATGTCACGAGTAAATGTTTTACATTGAAGTGACGTCGAAAAAATGAGAAATTAAGAAAAGTTTTCGTTGAACGCGATTCACGTAAATAGTACTGGCTGTACAGTATTATTTTTTTTTTTCCATGGAACACTATTCACGCAAAAAGTCTGATTTTGAGGGGTTTCCATTAATGTACAGCCTATTCTCCTGCTGATAAATTAGGATGTGTTTTATTTGCATTTGAGGTCGAAAATGAGGAATTTAGGATAATGTTTTGTTGAATGCGAATAATGCGATTCTACTGGTCAGATTTTGATGGAGTTTTGATTATTGCACAGCCTGTGATCCGGCGATTAAAATACTGTATGTTACATTTTGAAGGGATGTCGTAAATCTGGTAAGATAATTTTTCCGTGAACGTGATCTACCGTTCAGTTTTGATTGAATTTTGTTTAATATACAGCTAGAGGTTCCGCGGGTAAAATTCGGTATGCTCCAATATGATATATCGTTGAGAAGCTGAGAAATTAAAACAAAAGAATCCAAAAATTAATATCGATTAAAGGTAGTTTTGTCTTCGAAATGTTTATCATGATTTCAAGGAATAAGCGGCGCCGTATTGATCGGTGTAATGGAGTCATAGTTTGTCGTGGAGACCGTTCATGCAAAGCGATTTTGTGATCAGTGATCATGTAGTTCTTCAACATACTGGTTTAAGAGAGTAATGAGCAAAATAACAGTCCACTCCAACAAGGGAGGGGGCAACTGCTGGTTCATTTTAAATTGATCCACGGTTTACCCACGTCTTCCTCCTGGTATAATAGAAAAAACCTGATAACGTTTTCTTCCTAAAAACATCTGATACAAATTTGATATTTTTCTTGAAAAGACATAGGCTATACGTTAACCGTAGTTCCATACATAGTCCGAGGTAATAGGAAACTGAATGTTTAACGTTCATAAAAGGTTATAATTTCCTGTTCCACCATCAGTTTAGTTACTATTATGAGAAATACCTAACAATTTTAAATATCAGTAATTTCCGCGTAATGCCGGGACAAGCGTACAAACAGCCAAACATACAATGTATTCTAGAAACAATTGTTCTAGCATTAGACACCTCCGAATAACAGAACACTGTAATTTTTATCGAAAATATCTTACGGTCCAGATAGTATACATCTATGATAGTTTGATTTCAGGTTTAAAACAGCTTTCCGCCATTTAAAAAAAAATCAGATTCGTGAGTTATTACCAACAACAGGCAAATCAGAAACCAACTAGCTCATCGCTGTATGACCAGATACCGTACAATATTTTCTCGCGTATATACAAATAAATGAACGGTGTACTATGGGCTTCATTTATTTAATTCTACTCAGAGGCTTGATATGAAAAAATTCTGATATTTTATCCCTTTTAATTGGATTGTCGTAATCATTCTCGGTAAAACGGGTGGAGTATAGTAAAACGAATATAAACATTATTTTTCCACTTATTTTAAAGCATACCTGTGCTATATTCCTTCGGGAACTTTTTTTTTTTGCTTTACGCCTCGTAGACGTCATTAAAAGCGGGAAAGGACAGGGCACAAGGAACGCGAAGGAATTCGACCATGGCCTTTTGAATGAAGCATCTCGGCATTCGCCTGGAGTGATTTGGGGAACCATGGAAAATGCAAATCTGGATGCCCGGGCGGGGATTCGAACCCGCGTCCCGCGTCCTGCCGAATGCGAGGCCAGAGCGTTACCCACCATTTTCGACATCGAATAAAAACTGTGGCTTTGTATGCAGAGACTCCAACTTTGAAACAATTTTTTGATATCTACTTTGAATTTCTTGGTCATTAATTTTCCGACCAAAGCCAGGCCAACGCCAATGATAATAAAATTTTTATGGCCTTTCACTATCCACCTTCGCAGATTTCCTTACCGTTTTCGAGATTTTATAAAAATCAGAACCATTGCACGTGTAAATTTTGCTTAAAGAGGGTGATGGAGGAGAGGGCGTGTTTTTTTGTAAACCAAATGTAGACAGTATTTTTAGCCTTGTTTTAATGTATACGTGGGCAAAGTTCTTTGAGATCGTACAAAAAACATCCTTTTTATATAGAGAGATGTTTAGTTTCTTGTTTTCCCAGTACAGTTTCATTTGACAGCAACCATTTAATCGTATTCGCAGATCTCATACGGTTGCGATTAAGCGCTCTGGCATAGTATCCCGAGTGCAACAGTGGAAGGCTCAAAGAGACTTCTAGTGATTCTAATAATAACGCAATCTGTTGAGGCCACGGAGGGCACGCGGCCGTTATCTCGTCTGTCCACTTCCTGCCCGGGCTCTGTAGAGTTGCGAAACACAGGGAAAACACCACACAGCCGCTCTAAAGTAGAACCTCGGCGACCCACGCGAATTATTCAAGTATGAACTCAGAAATACCTCTAATCTCATATTTATCTTGTTGCAGAGATGTAAACAATTAATTCCTGTTAACTCTGCTTGGTCAAAGAACCCACATGTTACACGCAGGGAGATTAAACAAAGCTGTAACAAATCATTCGTCCTGAACACTCTTTTTAGCGATTTTCAATAGTCATAAGATTTATGATGGTCTTTATTGTTCGCTATCATACCCATAGGAGTAAGCTTATGATTTGAATAACCTCATCGTCAACTAGCCCGAATGTTTTTTTTTTTTA
Organism: Vandiemenella viatica; assembly: GCA_031002005.1. NCBI lineage: Eukaryota > Metazoa > Arthropoda > Insecta > Orthoptera > Morabidae > Vandiemenella > Vandiemenella viatica. Next base: position 162,001,280 of record JARYHS010011408.1, on the reverse strand, counting down.
AATTTGCTTGTCGGAGACTTTTTTTATAACATATTTTCTAGACTTCCTCGAACATATTGTTGATATATACACTGATGAGCGAAAACGTTATGACTACTACCCACCGTGACACTGAATGCCATCTGGTGACATTGCGGGTAAGGAAACTATATAAGCGGAGCAGAGGCACATCGGGAGTCATTCTGGGAAATGGAGAAATCCACTGACTCTTTTTTTAACTGCTTAACGTCTCTTAACAGCGAGGTCTTTAAATACGGGAAAGGATGGGGAGCAAGGAATGGAAAGGAATTCGGCCATGGCCTTATTGAAGGAAGCATCCCGGCATTTGCCTGGAGTGATTTGGGAAACCATGGAAACCCAAATCTGGATGCCCGGACGGGGATTCGAACCGGCGTCCTCCCGAATGCGAGGCGAGAACGCTAACCGTTACACCATCACGCTCGATATAAATGACTCTGGCTAAGTGCTGATTGTTATGGGCCGATTCCTGGGATCCAGCATCTCGGAAACGGTTAGACTGGTCGACTGGTCTGCTATTCGCGTGCTACCGTAGTGAGCATTTATTGAAAGTTGTTGAAGGACTGTAAAACCACGAGTAAACGAAAAGGGGACGGACTTCCGCGTTTCTTCAGAGAATGGAACCTGGAGGCTTATCCGCTCTGATAACCAAGATGGGAGACAGCAGGGGGGAGAGGCGATTTGGGGCAGATCTGGCGACTGAGTCCAATACTCGTGCAGACACAAGTGATTCGGAACACATCGTTCAACGTACATTGCTGAACATGGGGCTCCACAATAAACGTTGCCTACGTGTTCCATGTTGGCCCAACGACATTGTCAGTTACCATTGAAATAAGTACGAGATCATCGAGACTGGACCGTGGATCAAGCGAACGCCTGCTTGAGACGTCCACCACTCCACAGACAGGGGCAGTGTTATGCTATGGGAACATTCACCTGGGCTTCAATGGGGCCTACGGTAGTGATCGGAGACAACATAATAGCTGTGGACTAGGTGGTAATTATTGCAGACCACCTGCTTCATGTCTTCTACGACGGCATCTTCCTGCAGGATAACCGTCTGTATCAAAAGGCCATAATCGCGCTACCTTGGTTTGAAATAAGCTCGATGGTGAACTCACGTTGATGTGTTGTCCATCAAATTCGCTTGATCTCAATCCTATAGAACGTATCTGGGACGCTTTCAAGCGCCAGCTCCGCGCTCACAATACACCGGTCCCTAAATTAAGGGAATTGCATCACCTGTGCATAGACATCTGAAGCCAGATACCTCCGTAAACCAACCAAGTAGTTGTCGAATCCATGCCACGCCGAATCGCTGCTGTATTACATTACAAAGATAAATCAACAATCTATTAAGCAAGTGGTCATAATCTCTTAGCTTACTACCGTATGTTTTCTGTATCAAAACAGTATCATAACAGTGTTGTTGAACTGGATATCACTGTTTCTTTTAAATTTTATGAGATGTGTTCAATAAACACGTTAAAAAAGATTACCAACCAGAGTGGAAATACTCGCCAAAAGAAAGCACTTCCACAGCTTTCCTAAAGTTAAACGGTAAACATAAATGTTATACCATTGAGTTTCGATACAGTGCAGAAAGGGTACAAGTCAAGATAGGAGTCAGTATATCTCGGAGAACGCTTAGACAGGATAGAACACGTTGATATGTTTCTAAAAGACTTAAAATGCACAAAGAAATTGCTTTCATATTATAATTTATATAATGTTTGTAATAGTAAATAGTAGCAATATAAGCATATGATGATACCTCGGTGAAGAGAAGTCAAAAAAAAAAAAAACCCCTCACACTAAAAGTGAATCTACTCCATTTAGTGCGTAAAGCAGGAAATCCTTTTTTTTTTTTTTTACTCAGGACTTAACGTCTCGAAGACGTTATGCTCATTAGATTCGTTAGGGGTATGAGACGGGGGACGAGAAGGAATTCTGCCATCACCTTTTGGAGGAACCGTTCCTATACTCGACTGGAGTGATTTCGGTGATGCGTGGAAAACCGAAACCATAATGACTGGGCCGGGAATAGAACTCGCGTTCTCCTGAGCTCACCCGATATTATTTAATTTAATTTAATTTAATTTAATTTAATTGCAATGGAGCACAGGCTCCGGTGGCAATTTCCCTACACAGCTATCTTCCCCCTATCCTGCACCCACCTACATTTGCCCTCTACAAATTTTTTCTTTAAATTCCTTCAAAGTTTTCGGTAAATTATTCATCGTTTCTCTTGGTAACTCATTCCAATCCCTGACACCCTTACCTAAAAAAGAGAATCTTCCTACACCCTTGTGCCTGAAATCGAGTGCCAGCTTGTGGTCATGGTCATCTTTTCCCTTCCATGCACTACTTTTCATACCTACTGCAATATCTTTCCATGCCTCATCACCAGTATATGCCCTGTACACTCCCATGACCCTCCTCATCCTCCTCCTGTCTTGCAATGAATCCCATTCCAGCTCCTTTATCATATCCGTCACTGATTGCATTCTGCGATAATTTCCAGAAACAAATCTAGCAGCCCTTCTTTGCACCCTCTCCAACTCCTGTATTTGATACGTAAAATGAGGGTCCCATACTACACTACCATATTCGAGCAATGGTCTGACCCAATTCCTTGACTTCTCTCGTACATCCCCTCATAACTCTCTCCAACAAGTGCAGAACTCTGAAACCTTTTCCTACCACCTGTCCTATGTGTCCTGCCCAGTTAAGTTTGTTATCAAAAGTAATTCCAAGATATTTGCATTTCAAGTCTTCAGCAAGCAATTCTTTCCCCACCTTATATTCATAATTAACCTTTTGTTTTTTATTTGTGTATCTAATAAGCTGACTCTTCTTTGCATTTATCTGCATTCCATGTTTGATTTCCGTTGACTCCAAAAGGGTATTAACATTATCCACGTAGCTAATAACGGTTCACAGTTGAAATTAACAACTTTAAAAATACTCCAGGTAATTACTACACGCAGCAAAACCACCTACATGTGGAAAAGTATAAAATCACAAAGCTGTGCTTAGTCACAGCTCAACGTTTAATTACATTTTACACTATAATCCGTAACCTGATCTCCAAACGCACTTATAAAACCATTGATGTTGCTCTCTCCCCCTCCCCCATTGTACTGAGTTAAAAGGAAGCAGCGTTTTCTAAACATTTAACCCTTCAATAATTTGTTATAATAACTAGTTGACCCGACAGACAATTTCTGTCCAAATTTCAATAAATTTGTGATCATTTTGTCAATTTATGAAAAGCTTTTGAAAATTTGTAAAAAAAAAGTAAAAATGAGAAAAAAATATTTCTGAGTGATCATTACATTCATTAACGATTTTGCCCATGGTTATTTAATTTGAGGAGGAGTACATTCAGAAGTAGGCCAATGGGAAATTTTACATACGAGATTAATTCTACCGGTAGTGCACCAATGAAATGTTGGAAATGTGTGATGTGCCTGAAATGCGATTGACTTTTTTTTTTTTTTGGTTTATTACTTTCCTATTTATTGGTTACATAATTCAGAGATGTATGGTACTAGGTATAAAGGTATCAATGCCAGGTACAAGATACAAGACACAAAATCATAGTGTGGTGCAAATACAAAGATTTAAGATACAGACTTCTTGGATGTGAAATACGAAGATACATGCTTCTGTTAAATTCATCATTCACACTGTTTACTTCTTGTGGGCTTGCAGCGTGGTCGTTCGGTGAGTTTTGTTTTCTTCGGCAGCTGTCTTCTCCTGTGCTCTTCCGGGTTGGCGCCCCTGTGTGTGTTGTTACGGAATGCTTGGGTGTCCGCCCATTACGAGGGATTGCAGTGCGTTGCCGTATGAGCTGGCGTAACGGGGAGAAGTGGTCGCCTTAGCGTATTCTCTCTCCATGAAGGAGATGTAATTGGTGTATTCTTTGTCGTGGTGTTGACAAACATATAGTACTGTATGGCCTAGCAGCCATGTTGCGGCATTTTGTTTCCGTGCTGGTTTTCGGATCTTATCCGGTCTGAGGATTTCCTGTATTGAAATTGTGGCTCCGTCCAGCTGTGCTAACTTGCATTTCAGACATATCCAAATGCGCTGTGTTTTGCCGCACGAGAAGCGGTGCAAAAGGGTGTCTGTGTTGCCACATTTGTGGCACCTGTCAGTTGCCGAGAGATGAATCCGAAAAAGTTTTTCGTTTGTCGGTATTAGTTCGTTGGTTGTTTTATACCATGGAAGGTTTTTGTTAAAGATGGTTCGCCAAAGTTGGGGCCAGTTAGTGCTCGGATACTTTAATTCAATGTTGTTTCTTTCGGCCATTGTTGAAAGTCTAATATATATGTCCCTTGTTGTTTTGGGTGGCGGAGGGTCTAAGCTCGTTTCGAAATAACTTTTTTCTAGAAAATAGATTCTGAGCTGGTTTAAGTTCTTTCCTATGTTTCCTATGTAGACTGGGGCTTTCGTGCATTGTCGTTTGTAGTGCCTCATAACTGAAGTTGTGAAACTGGAGTCGTTGTCTTTCAGCTTGTCTATTGCGTGTATCAGTAAAGCTTTGCACCTGGCCTTTACATTGATGACGTCCAGGCCTCCCTTTATTTTTGGTCGGGTTAGCGTTTCAAATTTTACCTTAAATATGTCGTCTTGACATAAAAACCAACATAAGGCTTTTTGCAGATTTTCCGCAATGGGGTCAGGCGCTGGTAATACAGGGGCTAGGTAGCTTATTTTGCCTAGGATGCAGGTGTTTATCATTCTTGATTTTTGGACCATGTTGAGCCATCCGGTTTTGTTCCAATATTTAAGTCACAATTAAATTAAGTAACAATTTCGTGTTAACCACACGATTTATTTTCTTCCATTAAATTTAAAATCTTGATCAATCTCAAAGTATTGTATGAACATTTCGATCATGGCACCACCAAACCGATTTTGATTGTTTGGTAGATCTTGCATCATTTGATTTAATGCCTCCAAAGACTTTTTATATGTCATCGTAAATTCTGCAATGCTGCATAACTTTGGCCATCGCATTTTGGAGTATTATTCATTTGCTTATTGACCGGTAACTTGATTGCTTATGGAGGTGTTTGGACGGCCTTTCAACAATGTAACTGCAATTCCAGATGAAAAATGCCATTTAGCCACGGGGTTGACAAATGTTAACACAGAGCTTCCTTTTCAAGTGATACGGGCGCTGTACTGAAAAAAGGAGGAGCCATCTTTTTCTTGGTGGCTGGAAAGACGCCACAACGACACTCTCTAGCCGTTAGTGGCCTGATGCAGATCGAGACTTCCTAGCTCGCACTGGCCCGAGGCAGCCACCGCAGAGACTCCTGGACGGATAAGCAGCCCGTGAGATCGTTATCTCACGGTGACACTTTGGGTCGCAATCGCCGTGGAGCTGCCAACTTTTGGTAATGTGTTCTGACGCCAGGCCAATGTTTCATCGGTTTTAACAAGGCTTTAAAAACCCGTAAACGCTACCTGGGAATAGAATCTCTGCTTTAATTAAACAAGTGCTCTCCGAGCCAGCTGGCACCTTATTCACCAAACATTGAACTCTAAAAGTTCCTTGTTCATTGTAACATGACTCAGATAATGTTCACTTTGTTTTAATTGGCGCCCCTGGGAATTTTATGATATGTATAACATCTAGTTGTTGGCCTGTGTCACCACGATGATCCATATTCACTTTGTTAACTACTGAGATAGTTAGAATCCAATCATTGTTTGCACTAATCCGGCAGATTGTAAGGTCTGGGTATTGCTTGCTTGCAATTGCATTGTCTTGTGTTATAAATAACGTTAAATTTACCCATCAATGTAAATACCATTAGACCGAATAAAAACTTAATATTTATTCACCTATAATTCCACAGGAACAGGGGCGTAGCTACTATGGGGCTAGGCGGTGCAGTGCACCGGGGCCCTCACGCTCAGGGAGCCCCCAAGCATACCTCAAGGGGCCCCTAAGCGCACCTCTAGGGGCCCTCAAGCGCAGTTTAGAGGGCCCACGAGCCTTCACGGCAAACTTTAGGGCCCTCCCTGCTCAGGGTGGCCCCAACCACTGCTCAGGGGGCCCCTACCAGCACACAAAGCAAAAGAAAGGTCGCCCATCTGGCCTGAGGGCCCAAAATAAATTTTTTGCACCGGGGCCCTTGTTGACCTAGCTACGCCACTGCACAGGAATCAAGATTCTTGCTATCCAGATTATCAAAACTGATATTAATCTTAATATTCCAATAACAGTAGTCACCCCCCAAGCACCCGCTACAAAGTCAAATCAAACAACAAAATAATGCTGATTTGCTTTTTTGATGCCAAGGGCGTAGTTCATTGAGAGTTTGTTCCCCCACATCAGACCGTCAATCAAACCTTTTATTTGGAAGCTTTAAGAAGATTACGCAACAGTGTTCGTCAAAAAGACCCGACAGGAGACTAATTCTTCCACCACGACAATGCACCTGCACACACAGCTAAAAATGGCATGGTTCCAATGCCCCACGCAACTTACTCGCTTGACCTGACTCAGTGCGAATTTTTCTCATTTCCACACATGAAAAGGGGCATGAAAGGACGCCGATTTGACAGCATTGAAGAGGTCAAGAAAAAAAAAAACTAGGGAGGAGCTTCCAGCCACTTCTAAAGATGACTACAAATAATTCAGGTTTTTTTTTGGTGTACCCCCTTGTAAAGTTAAACTACAGATCCAGCAACGCACGGAGGTAACACGCACTCGTAGTTAGCCAGCAATAAGTAGACAGAGCTGAAAGATTAGATGGCTAGCTAATATCTAAAGAAAAAGTTAGCAGTTCATGCTAGCTGAAACATACCATCGTAAATTAAAAGAAAGTCCAGTTACCTTACAAAATGTTTACAAGTAATCGATGGCTCGAGATACGAATTAATTAATTAAATAATTCTACGACAGTAACAAGAGTCATTTCTTTACAAGATAATTATCATACAACCTTATAGGAATATTCATTTGGATTATTAGTGTGAAAGATAAAGTTAGACTTGGCAACCGAGAGGACGAAAATATTGAAGCATTTTTTTTTTTTTTTTTAAATTGACATTTGGCTACGAGGCCATACAGCCAGCACATTGTAATTTTGTAGTTTGCAAGTATGTATTGTATCACTCAATGTATTATAGATTCTCCGTGGTATAGACGACACAAGACAAACACAACACTTAATTAAAACCACCCATGCCTGAGGCCGTACTCGAACCAGCTACCCCTGCAACGCGAGGCTAGCACGCTATCCCCTACGCTGCCGGGGTCGGCCAGGAAAACAGTTAGAGGCTGTGATACTGTAATTCTCGCAAATACGACGACTTGTCCAACAGGATTCCCGCGACAGAATATTGAATCGCCAACATAGAAACATGGTGATTTCAATCAAAGGACTGTTATGAAGTAGCAGCTAAGGTGAGGCAATCAACTGAAGACTTATATCAAAATTCCTTTAGTTTGACAACTAGGGGAGCATCCGTAAACCACGTAGCTTCATTTTGGCCTCCTGTGAACCCCTACTCCCCCCCCCCCCCCCCCACGTACCACGTAGTTTTTATCCCTGCTGATTCAAGAAGACATTTTGTACTGTTTTCTCCAGGCTGACTATCATAAATTACATACGAAGATAATTTAATGACGGAAATAAACATTCACATGCTGTTTTATGTTCTGCACCTTATTTTAACTGTCACAAATAATATGAGTGGAAAGCTACGTGGCCTGGCTTGGAAACCCCGCGCCCCCCACGTACCCCAGAGTACTCCAGCCAACTCCTACCCCCTAGACCAATCCATGTAGTTTTATATATCTTTTTTTTTTTTTTTAACTTAATCTGCGTGGATTAGGTAACTAGTATTATAAAACAAGTAGGAAAATAGAAGAGCGAATATTAAACCAAAAACTTCTTCTCATTCATGATGGACATAATTGTAGCAATATTCACTGAAGTACAATAACATAGCACAAAGGCACAGAAAAGAAAATAAGAGTAAATTTGATATGTGGTGTTATTTATTATTGATGATTTGGGTTTATCATATGATTTACCTACGTCGTATATCGCACGCACCTATACATATAAAAATGATTTAAAGAGTTAAATACTCTATTTCTCTTGTTTAAATGAAACTAGTAGTACGAAAAGTGAAGCAACAATAAGAAAGCTTCAACATTTGCTGTCTACTGTAGCACGTTGTGGCTGACTGTATGATGAGTGTAACTGATGCTGCCTAGTGACGACTTGCTGGAGGGTGGGAAGCGACAGGGATATCACGTTTCAAGTGCCACGCTGACTCACACTAGCTCCGCTGTTGGGTGAGAGAGAATGATAATACGAGCATTTGCCTTGCAGCTACCACTGACCACTGTGAAAAGTGTTTACACTGAAATTTATGTCAGGTTACATAGCTTCAGCTTTACATTTCGCAAACATTTTGCTCGGTAGGACAAATGTTTGCATTTTCCGGGAGGTCGGGAAGAATAACGAGTACTCAAACACAAGTGACGCCGACAGCATCTTGGTTGTAGGGAAACCGATGACTGAAAAAATCATTTTAACATACTGTTAAATGTTCAGACCCCAAATGTTTTATTCATTATTTGGAAAATTAAATTCTGCGAAATAAATAAGAAAAGAAAAAAAAATATATTTAATCGATTCCGAAGATCTTCTTTTATTTCTAGTCCAGCAATATATATATATATAGATATATATATATATATATAAAGCGCTATTATCGTTTGCGAAAGCGATATGGATGGTCAGGAATTATTGTAAAACAACACGAGTGAGTTGGGCAGAAGTTTCATAGCAAAATGTCACACACCACTAATGCCATTAAAGAATCATTGATAAGCGTGGAGCTGATGGGAAAATTCAAAGACAAGTTGAGTTGGACAATAGATATCAGGGATACTGTATAGAAAGGTTTTAAAGCAAGTCATTCATTATTTGGATGTGATGATGAAAGTGTGTACCAAGGATATAATTTTAAGTGTTAAATAGCCTTAGACATACCTTCGCTTGAGTACAGTGAAGTAGTAACAGGAGCCAGGCCAGATGTTTTGCGTGTAAATTACTGCACAACATAATGACTAACTGATTTGTCAAGGGAACTTGGCTGAGAATCACTGAAAGCCATGAGACAAATGAACAGTGTGTATATCAAGTATGTCTTGGCGATGAGGCATGGATGGATATTAAGGTAAAATTTGTGAGCAATATGCGGAAGAAAAACATCTTAGCCGCAAGTTAGCAATAAATTTTTGCTGTAAGGGATAAAGGAAATATTCCTGTTTAGGTGAGGAAAGCAAAGACTATTCTGAGTTGCCTATGAATGTGAATGAACACTGTATGAATAACCATTGGTAAGTGTGTAGGTAAACAGCCCAGTAAATCCACCGTAATTAATAATAAAAGCAAAACGAAGGAGTTGATGAAATGAAGGTTTAAAACAGTCATTTAAAGCGTGATACTTCTTGCATTGTTGCAACCGATTTAAACTCCTTAAAGTTCTTTTTAAATGGTAATCGAGATAAACTTGATGTTTCAAACTGGATTAGCAACCTAGTATCAGAAATTCATATTTCCCATCTTCAGTAACGTTACTGTATCAACGTCCGTTCGCAAACGATAATCGTGTCACTACCGAATATGTTTACATTAATATAAATTAAATTAATTACGGAATATGATACCCACTGCTTCTGAAATATATATATATATATATATATATATATATATATACATATAGTACCGAGCGTGGTGGGTGAACGGTTATCGTTCTGGCCTCGCATTCGGGAGGGCGCGGGTTCGGATCCCCATCCGGGCATCCAGATTTGGGTTTTCCATGGTTTTCCCAAATCACTCCAGGCGAAGGCCGAGATGCTTCCTTCAAAAAGGCCATGGCCGAATTTCTTCTCGTTCCTTATCCCCATTCCCATCCCGCCTCTAATGACCTTAGCCGTCGACTAGCCGTAAAGCCCAAGCAAAAACTGAATACGGTATTTTCGGCATTTTATAAGTACTGCGGTAGAAACCTAATACCTGCTTCTTGGAATGGAAGCCAGAATTCTAATTCTGGAAATCCGAGTTGTGTTGACTAAGGATAGAGCAGGCTTAATACAAAACATTTTGATTTGACATCCCGCAAGCAGTCTCCTCAATTACTTAACCTGATGAGGATACTATGCTGATCCTTCTAATAGCGTTTCAGCTAAAATGAGTTTGTTGGATACTGATGTCGCAGTACATAATATTGTCACTGTGTTGTGATACTGTATGTTAGGACGAATTTGAAAATAATAGTGACGTAAAATATTACGCAGCGTGCCACGTATTCCAGTTGAGGTAAGTAGATGGAGAACGGCAGTGGTGGCTACATGGGCTCTTATGGACGACAGTGACGGCAACATGGCGTCCGCTGTAAGGAGGGGGTTCCCTCCCCTCGCTTCGCCTGCCTGAGATGGTTGCCATAACTTTGTCTTTCAGAAGCTGCTATTAACAAATGGCTTTGACGAAACAGTGCACAAGAGTTCAGTTCCAGTAGCCATCTAAACTGAATGCATGGACATATGTGTGTATGTGTGTGTCTAAATGTGGTGATCTCGAGATTTCACAATCAGTGACCACCTATGTGTTGGTGTTATATGTAATCAGTTGGGTGTGATGAGCATTGAGATGTATGTCGAAAACATGTCATACTTTGCACATCCTGTATCTCCTCTGTGGTATGCGCCTGGTAGTTCTGGCTGCAATGTGAATTATAGGGACACACACGTCGTTGGAAGAAGTAGGAAAATGCCCTCCATCGACCACTTTCATCCAACATATCTCCCACACCCCCATAGCTACCGACATCTAACCACCATATTGCACGATGAGAGACGCGATGCTACTACCACATATAAACTCCAGTGGTTTGTGTTTCATAGTTGAGGCAGCAAAGTGATATTACGGACACATATACCTTTGGTCGGAACACGAAAATATCCTCGATCGACCACTTTCAACCACCATATCTCCCACATCCTCCACAGTTACTGAATTTCGGCCAAGGTTGTGCGCGATCGGTGAATGTATGCTACTACCACACACAAACACCTGTGATCTGCGTTGGATACTTTTGGCTAAAAAGTGATACATTGGGACACACACGTCTTCAGGTCGACCACTTTCAACCACCATTTCTCCAACTCCCCCGAAACTATCCAAATGCAACCTCCATAGTGCACAATGGAAGACTCGATGCTAATACCACACACGCTATGTAGTTGTGGCAGGAAAAAGAACTATAGGGACACACAAGTCTGTGGTCAAAGTATTTTAACCGATAGTCTCCTATACCCCCACAGTTAACGGCATTTGGCCAACGTTGTGGTCGACAGGAAATTCCATGCTACTCCCACATACAAACACTAGTGATCTGTGCTAGGTAGTGGAGGCTGAAAAGTGAAATATAGGGAAACACACGTCTATTTATATATATATATATATATATACTGTTTAATGCTTCTTGGTATAAGTCTGCTCAAAATATTCATCCTTCCATGTGAAGATGTTCCAGTAATAACTTCACTGCGATTTGGACCCTAGGTGAACAGTGGTCGTAACAAATTACAATGTTCCTCATATTCATCAACTATCACCGGAGTATATTGTAAAATAAGTATCTAAACATGCAAAAAAAAAAAAAAAAAAAAAAAAAAATCTGGGAAAACTCGTAAATAATATGTAATATTCAGAAAATTTGTAAATCAAAATTACGGTCTTCCCTGCAATCCATAAATTTAATTTTCGCTTTATCCGGAATAATAATTTCAATGGACCTGCACTGTGTTTATAATTAAGTTTCCCAATACCATTTACTTCTACAAAAATTATAGACTTGATGTTATCTCTAGGGCCAGGATATTATTTATATTTTAAAATAATAAACCAGCGTTATAAGAATAAAGAAAAACAATACTCGCTTGACTCACAGTCGGTTACCAACTATTTCTTTCAGCTGCAGCCGATAACGGACTTCTATATGTCGCGTCGCAAGAAGTTCTCGGTGCGAACTTGAGGGTAAATATCTTAAGGAAGCTCTACCTGGCGTCCACTTAGGATCTTCCGTATTTGCAAAAATGTTCATACTCGGGATTTCTTTTCACATTGCAATTGTTTTGAAATTTATACCAGTTCTCAATTTCGCATTCTCCATAAATTATGGAGAAAGTCTTGTGGTTTCCTTTTTTTTTTCTGCGCCTAGAAATCAACTGAAATTACTACTACATGTATACGTAATCTGACATTTGATATTTAGCTCACAGAAAGAAACCTATGGTCTTCGTATTTACACTGTAGCGTTATCTGGAAAAATGCATGAAAATATTTAAAATCGCTGAAATGTTCATTTAAAACCATACAGTTTTAATACAAGTGCCTCATTTCGCTATAAGAGATGCGAACGGTAAAGCCACAACAAAGCTGCGACACTTTTTATAAAAAGTTAAATGAATGTAGTGGGAAAACCCAGAGTCCAGTGTTAACAACGAAGCCGAATATCGGAAGAGTGAGTCACAGAAACAACTGATCCGATGGCGACTTTCTGACTGGAGCGATCACTTTCCCTGAATGATGTGATAATACTGTTGCGCCAGGTTGTCTGACAGAACCGATAAGAAGGTGACTCACTTTGAGTATGTAAGGTATGACGCTCATGCAGTACAAAAATGTTGTTGATATTCTTAGACAGTGATAGCGTTGTTCGATGAGTAACTTGATAAAATCATGGAAAAAAATCAAGTACCTGGTTACAGCAAACGTACGTCGTTCGCCTGTTCGAAATATGGATGCATATACCATTAATTTCCACCATTAAGAATCTTTTACTAGTCTAATTAGGTAATATTGATTTGAAACTGTATTTCGTTTATAACGTTATTATTTTAAATTGTTCAAGTCTACTTTCTCTTTTGAAGTTTCATGAGTTATTTCCAATGTTAATATTAATTGTACATTTTAGATATCTAAACAAAGTGACAGTTAATGACGAAATGGCCAACGAAGCAACCGAAAAATAGCACAATGGAAATATAAGTAATTGTGTGCAGGAATGAAACAGCCCTCTGTTCAAGGTGGATATACAGCCTAGTTAAAAACAAAATAACCAGAATATTATTTTGTAGAAATTAAACAACAGCAATTTAAAAATAATAAACAATTATTTGTCGATTTAACTTTGCAAACCAAATAACAAACATGTGTCTATCAAATGAAACATTTTAAAATTAATATGGCGTTTGGTTTGCTTGTTGCAGTGAAAGTAATCAGTCATAGTGCTGGAAAACAACCCATCTGTTTACTGGAAGTTTTTCCGCAACAAATGCCGAGTAAATTTTTCTAGAAAGCCAATAGACAGGAAAACTTAGTATTTTTAATCTAAATTCTACGAAACCATATACACAAAGTTAAAATGGAACTGTGTGTCATTGTTTTTATGCCAAAAGCTGACAAAATCTGTGTACAACCCAGTAACGTAATATCGCGCGCTCAGGCTGTTCCGACGTGAAAAATAAAGAGGTGTAACTAAAACAACAATTTCATTCAAGCTTTAAAAGTAAAAGTGAATAAATTAAATGGAAATATGAGTAATAATATACATCACAAACAAACGTCATTAAAATGAGAAACTATGCAACAGATACGCGATAGAAAATTCTTTTTAATACGATAAAACAAAATACACGAAAAAATGGGACTGATTAAGTTCCAAACATTTCTGATATGAATGAGTACGACGAAATAGGTGTATTACTACTTACTGCAGTGTTCATAAAGGTCATCATAGAAAGAACACAATAATTAGGATACGATAGAAAATTGGAGTCAGATAAGTATTCCACTTTAAAATTAAAAATACTTTTTAAACAAAGACCTGGGCCAAAAAATACGACGAGAAGGGAAGAACCGTTCCCCCGTTATTTCTTCAGCTTATTGATCGGTCTACGCCCCTATCTCCTTACATTCATCACTGTCTGCCCCACAACTTCCTATTTGCACGACGGCACTTAACTTCTTTAGTTATTTGTTTCGTTGGCGCGTCTCCAACATAATTCGGAGATACATACGAGGTCTCTGCCCGTAAAGGTTCTACAGTAAACACTGCTTGAAGACTTGTCTGAGGATTACTGCTGATAACTACTTTGTTGCTATGTCTATTCGTATGCAATAATGAAATCAGACATAACGCTTACCAACATTAATTATATAAATTGCTCATATACAACTTTGCGTGTTCGCTTGCGTGGCTGTACGAATCAGTTAGAAAAGCTTTAAAATCGAAAACTCGACTAACAACGTTCTCTGATTAATTATTTACTGAGTGATGAGGTATAAAGTACATTACTGTTTTTGTACAGTTGGAGTTGTCTTTCTGTCTCGTTTTATTTGAGGGTTTCAACCGTGAGTTCGAAGTGAAATTTTTTTCAATTCGCAATCAAAGTTGAGACTCCATTTTGTTGATTGTCATGTAAGTCAGTGATTATTCTTACGGCTGAGTGAACGGTACCTGAACAGGCTTATGCTACAGAATAACAAAGCACCAAACAGCTTCAGCGATTGCCTATTGTTCGGGATTTATGTACGGATTTAATGGTGTAGAGAGGCAGACTTTTTGGGAGTTTTCTACTCGTCGATGATGAAATTATTAGATCAGATAGGATTCCTAGTACAGAACAGGAAGGAAAGGTACCTCGATATTTAGGAAGCAACCATTCCGGCATTTATCTGGAGTGATATCGGGAAGCTCCCTATTCCCGTATGCCAGGTACACTTCTTGAATTTTATATTCAGTCATCGATTATTCTGACGCGAATATAGTGTTATTCATGGAACCATTACGACATTAGCAGTTACCATAAAAAGAACTAAATTTCTTTACGTCGATTTTCTTCTTTAAAATATTGAACCCAGTAATGTCTTTGTTAAAGCGATACTGCAAAGATTTTGACTGTTTCGTAACGGAACTAAGACATTATCATTGGCAATGTTTGTGCAAAGTAAAACTTTTCTGTTACTAAAGCGGAGCTGTTATAAAGACTCTTCTGACAAAATGATATATCCGGATGGCTGTTCACCGATATTATCCACATCTGTGGGTCATATGCTAGTTAGTAACATGAAGATTTAAAGTCAAATATAAATCAGACAGTGCCACCAAATAACAAGAGATTTATAATTGTATAAAGTCCTTCTAAAATCAGACTCAAATTCTGAAGTTCTTAAAATAAATTCAACGTAATTACCATAACTAACTCGTAATAACTTCCCATTTGAATAGACAGACTGAAAAAATGTATAACTTTTTGGCATTATACATGGATTTGTGCAGTTCACAGGAAAAACAAATATTATTATATGCAAATTATGATTGTCCATGAGGAAAGTGTTAACGTGCTTGAGTAAGATGTATGTAGTATGGTAAACTACTTTGTTTGTGGCAAGTGTAGGCATTTGTAACGCGGTATTCAAAGCCCACGGAACAGCTCGTACAAATATCAAGAACGAGTCTCATTCAATTGTAATGGGAGATCTTCATATCATTTGTAACGTTAAAGTTTCTTTGATCCATTGTTGAATTAGGTACAAGTTTAATTGATAGTTAGTGCGAAGGTATTAGTGGTATTTACCAGCTGTCAATTTTGGTTAGTTCCATACTTATCTGAACTGTCATGTAGAATCAAAATAAATAGTATAGTATGATTACCATGCATAACTGTAAATGTAAATAATGAACTGGTGTTGGTGAGACGAGAAAGAATTTGAGGATATTTGAGATATTTTTGGTCAAAACAAGAGATCTACCAATGCTTTAAACGACAGAAATACCAGCACCTTAATTTGTACAAAACGTTTGACGTGGTACTGTTGAGATCATTTGGTATAACCTAATATCCACAGAGGGAAATTCTTACAACAATGGATTTGAAGTAACTACCATCTGAAACAAAAAGAGAGATTGAAAACTATTTCTGAATTCTTACTTGGCGGTGTTCGATATCCACTTCCGTATAAAAAAACCACAAAAAATAACCGTTGTTATTCTTACTTGCTGTCATTTCCACACTAAATTTGCAGCATAGAAACTGATAAATGAATAAGAATAGATTGCATTGTGTGTTCTCAGAAACAGCACACCAGACGAAGAAAGAGAACTTGCAGATAGCATTCACGTCAAACGTTGAAAGGTTGACTGGGAGATTAATTTTTCAAATTAGATGTGATTGCTTGTTTACACATAATTTGATCGGTATTTTTCTGATTAAAATTCTTTACACAGAAAGGAAATTGATTATTATTTGATAAAATATTATAAGTTCATTGACAGTCTATTCCTTCTATAATCTGTCTTCCGATATACTGATTTTGTTCTAATTTCCTCTTTCTGTTGACTTACTTTACCGTTCCTTCTCTAGGTCTTCCTCTGTTTCGTCTTTCCACTGATTGCAATACCATAATACTCCGAGCAATCGCTTGAAAGGTATGTTTGTGATTTTTTAAAGTTGTCTTTCTTTTTATGCGGACTTAAAGGCTCGTTGTCGTTAAGGTAATCGAGGCAAGGAACAGGAAGTAATTTTCCCATGGCCTTATTGAATAAATCATCCCGCCATTCGCCTGGAGTGCTTTCGATAAACCACTGGAAACTGAAATCACGGTTCTTCACCTAGAAAACTAGACCAGAACTTCAACCGTTCTCACCCCAGGCTCAGTATAAATGCATTCATGATCTTCTAAATCCTAATGTCATTACCATCACTACGTTCCATTCATACATGCCTCACAACGTATCATAGTGTAGTAACTTTTTAAAATGAAATACTGAGATTACAGTCAATAGACGACAGATGTTCCTCTTCAGATCATGAAATCACCACTTGTAGGTACTATTCAATTCGTCGTTTCTTGTCAGTTTTAAACTTTTTATTCTCCGAATACTGATGTCAAAGAATTCATTCTTACGTTTTGTTCTCTCAGTAATGCCGGATAATTATCGTGTTTTCTTAACGAAGTTGTTTACGTTTAGCCTTTTGTTTGTCGATTGTTGAGATTCAAGAGAGGAGATATACTGCCAATTGGTTCTATGAACTCGAGTAAATCTTTTATTAGGTTGAAGTAAACATTACGCTGTTTCCAGAAAATGCTTTATGATAGGATTAAATCGAAAGAGGATTGTGAACGCCTACAGAGGAAAATGTATACCTAGTTACGAAGGTCAGTATTGTATGAAAATAAATACCACAAAAGCTCAGTTTATGGGATAATCAGATAGCAAAAACAGGGTTTTGTGTGATCACTCGTTCGAGATATAATTGTTGGTGTAATGCAAATATCTTGGCACTTACTTCGTAATAAGATCAGAAGGGGCAGAACACGTTTGGTGATGGAAATTAAAATCTGTATTGGGAAAGGTAATGGTAGGTATACCAGGAAAGAAAAAGAACTGGAAAATGAAACTTGTTTCAGGCTTTTATTTTGGGTATGATGGAACGCCTACGAGCGTCATGAGCTAGGATGGGATTCACTGGAAAACAAGAGGCGGCAAAACAGAGTTATGCGATGCTGAGTAGGTTGATAGTATAAAGAGAGGACCATGTATAACATCAAGCATACAATACTGAGAAAGCATTCATTTGCAATTAGAGGAGTCAACGACTGTTATTGTGAATAAAATCAAGTAAAATTGATAATAATAATCAACTATTTTCTGGCTGCTGTCACCCGATGAAAATACTTCCGTTGGCTGAGCACTACATTAATCTTGACCACTGTTTTCCTGCACTAACCAAGACACATGTGTTGCATGTCGTCGAAAAATGAAACGAACATTGATTCACTGAAAACAAGCGACCACTGTGTCAATTTTTCTACGTCGTCCAGTTTCAGTCCTGTTTATCGAACTTAATGTATGTCTGATACACGTTATCATGACTGAAGTGATTACATTAAAGAAACGTAAACTGGACTCGAATTCAGCGAGCTCATTACAAAATCTTGATTACTGCAGAAATCATTCACGTTACGCTATGACTTTGCTGGGGCTAGAAGCTCTTTAACTGAGCCTTGTGTAAATAAATGTTTATTCATTATCATCATCATCATCAGCCCATTCAATCGTTAAATTACGTGGCCTCTTAGAGCTATGAGTTCAGGTAGAGCTTGAATAGTCTCCTCAATATCGTTCGACCTTGAGAAGACTGATCATCATATATGTATAATTCGATAATAATTGTATTCAACGACAATGTCCAATGTGTGTTTTGCTGCTCATTATTATCTTTTTATTTATCTCCACTCGTCATTTTACTAGAATCATTTGGAACTGAAACCTCAATCAACATCCCAAAACGCAGTCACAATTTCTGAGCCACTGAATCCACGAGAATCACTCAGAAACACCAGTGTGAGTAGATGAGGAGTAATCGTGTTGCAAAGTTCTTTTTAGTGTGGCATAAAGCAAACCAAACAACGTTTTAAAGACAGTCTAGCAGTAATATCCTTATAATGGTTCTTACTAAATTCTGAAGGAAACGACAGTTATTCTTTGTTACGTTATTTTATCAGTCGGTAAAAAGTACTGGATATTGCGGCATAGATTGCTTTAGTATTGCTAACTGATTCTTGATCATAAACTACTGGTGGCAACACAATGAATTTCTGTGCTCATGAGAATTCATGGAAGATACAGTGGTAATAACGTCATAGAAATTACGCTTGCGCTTGTTTACGTATTTTGAGCCAGATCCTTTGTTTATCACCTGCTCATAGTTAAGAGATTTTCATAATTTCCTGGTATGTGAAACAAATTTACTAAGATATCTGTGATAGTATTTTTATCAAAATCCGACAATGAAGACTCAACTCTTTATTGGTTTACCTTGACCAATAAACAAACAGTTAACACTGTACTCCAAAGCTCTTAATGTGATTACATTTCAGTGGTTAGAGTTTAGCGTACTAATTTGGTCCTAGCTTAAGATTATGTTATTGCAGCCATGCTCCATTCAATTCATTCTAATTAGAAGAGGCTGTCACTGATGCGTTACACGTGACATTCCACTGCAACAAGTAAGACTTGTTTGTCGAAGGTGACCCTGAGAGAGAGCTTGCAGCATGTATTTAGCTATAATAAACGACCAAACTCTGTCGTAATAAACTTTAAATAACTGTTTACCACCCGCCAGTGCAACATTAACGTTGACGATGAAGCAAGATTTTAATTCAGCGACTTACCTGGAAGAAGACGATTCTCTAATAAATATTTCTGAGCCTGACATTCACATGGTTTAGTGTGGTACTTCGTCTAAACATTTCTATTTTGTATCTGTTTAACTGAGGTACCATTTCTTATAGAACTTCATAGCTTGCGATAAGGGAACGTGCATAAACCACGTAGCTCCATTTTGACCTACTGTGAACCGAGCCACGTGGTTTGTGCACGCTCCCTAATACGAAGAGTTAAGATGACGGCAGATGCTGCCTCGCATGTGACTAATTCGTATAGTTATCGTCTAAATACTCTGGCACTGTATAATCATCCTCTTTGATATATATGTGACAAACAATGTAACTGATTAAAAGTAATTTTTCAGTATTGCCCGATATATGTGTCCTGCATTGAAGTCACCTTGGACAGTTGATATTTCCTTCTTACCAATTTTATTGACTGTATGTTCTGCTGGGAAGCTGTAGAATTCCTCAGTTTCCTTCATTTCCTCCTAGGGTATGGTCCTGACGTGTATGATAGACTGAAAGTAAAACAAAGGCCGAAAACAGACAGAGCGGTTTTTGGTCGAAGCGACGGCCGCTCTAACTGTTCACAGGGCGCGGCTTTTGGTGTCTCAGTTCTGAGAAAGCAATGGATCTAAATCACATAATAATATCTGAAAGTAGATATTTTTTAAACACTCTGTGGCCTCGATTGATAATAGATGTTAAAATCATAAATTTGCAATAATGTCTTAGTACTCTTATAATGAGCTTTTAGGTACTATAGGACAAAAATTTATTAAAGACTCCATCACGATGAGAAACAGCATTCCTTAAGAAGAAAGACGAATTACTGCTATAAGTAAGAACCAATCATTTGAATTATTGTATCATTAATACCATCTCAACATGTCACACTTACTGGAACAAAACACTCGCAAACTGTATTTTATGGTTCAAAAGCACTGACAAAAATATGTGCACGGATCAATAGAAAAATATTAAATGTAAATAATCTTAACACGAAATCAGGGAATAAATACAAGTAAAAAATAAATAATTAAATTCTGAAAGTTCATAATTTAATATAATTGTATATTAACTAATCAACAATTGAACATTAAATTAAGTATACTGAAAATGGCCATTTCTGATTCATTTTTCTACAGTTGACCTCTCCGCTCCGCCCCAATGTAGCGCGGGCAAAACAGATGGAGTGGTTGGCCCCGTCGCGTTGCCTGCAATTCGCGAGGGAATAATGGATCGATTTGACCGCTGCTCGCCAGGATTTCTGTCCCATTGAATTACTACATTGAATAATGCATCGATTCGACGTTACCATTGAGTTGATAGAAACCGCTCCATTTGTTTTTTGCCTAAATGTAAGCATACACGTGAGGACCTGGCCTCAAGGAAAAAGTCTGCACGCAAGGTTTTACACACACGGTACATGAAATCCTCATAGATTTCTCAGTCCTAGATTTGCCATCACGATTGTAACATCCGATGATGATCACGCATTGACTGGTAGTTTATTAGAGAAAGCAAGTAAACTCGCGCCAAAAAATCGCATCAGAAGTGTATGATGCAAGTAGTGACTACTCAAAAGGAGAAAATATTCATATACAAATCTTTCAGGGGGAGCAATTTCCCCCGTAATATTCACAACTACACTGGTTTGCCCTCTCCTTGGAACAGCTATCTGTAATACACATCTTGTTATATAGTTGCCAAATAAACCTTGGACCTTGCTCAACAATGATTAAAAGTACTGAAATGTCTCTGGGAAAAATTTGTCCTTTCATTTCAAAGTATTTTGAAGACAATCCCAACAATTCTAAACGGTCATATATGTTTTCCAAGCATTCATATCATATGGATTATCCATGTTAACATTAATTGTTGTGATTTCTTGTTGTAGCTTAGGTCTTTTTAATTCCACTATACTTATTAGCAAGCCTAGGATAACGGTTTTATATGGACACATATTATTGTAATTTTGCTTTAAGAAATCATGACAACCGTAGTGAGAAAAAGTAAACAATGCATGTTCTTCAAGAAAAACAACGGTCAAATATTTTTCAAACTTGACAATGTACGGGTAAGTCGGAGGTACGGGGGTGAAACGATGATGAAATTGAAACTAAATGTTAGTTGCATATTGCTTCAAGTTAAAACCAATGTTGTGAAAACTCCATCCAAATTTAGTCAGTAGTTTTCACATTGTGCGTGTACAAACTTGCAGATGCCGGCCATTGTAGCGTAGGGGCTAGCGAGCTGTCCTCACGTTACAAGGGTTGCCGGTTCGAGCCTGTCCGAGGGCATGGGTGTTTTTAATTAAGTGTTGTGTTGTACTCTGTTGCCAATACACAGACGTAAACGATAATGATGATGATACAGTACATATACACATGCGAAATTTACAATTTTGTTACATGTAAAGATTTACAAAAAAAAAAGGTACATACCCTAAGAATTCAAAGTACTTCGACTTCGACTTGTAAACGCTCAGTTACAACAGTAGAAACGATTTATTTGAACATAGTGAAAATTTTGGCCGCTTAAATATGAGAGAATTAACAGAATAAGAGATACAAATTTTCGTAAAGTTCTTAATTTTTCTTTTATTCTCTCACTTAGCAAACGGAGTAAGATGTGGAAGCATGATAAAATTACTACACGTGAGGTACCTAACATGTCTAATGCATAAATGTTCACAGTATCATTTCTTAAGCGGTCATGAATAAATCTTACGTATAATGTTCTTTTTCTACGTAGAATTTTGGATTTAACTCTTCGTTCAGTAGTAGGACTATTTTGATGCGAACGCTTCAATAAGTCTGGCTCGCTATTGCCTCAGTTTCCTTGTTTTTAAATAGCTTTCGGCCTTTAGGCCATCGTTCGCTATATCTCTCACCAAATGTATAAATTGTCTTGTCACTAATATTATAGAAATGTATCATATGTTTAAAACATGTTACATGACGAACAATGTTGTTAAGCCACCTAAGCCTGACAAGCCGACATCCGTGGTAGCGAAAAGCAGCATACAATGACGTGGACGGTTATCATTGGCAGACTAGCAACCATGGTATTATGCGACATAGTTCTTTTACGTTACACTTTACAAACAGATAACCCGAAATTTATCAATCATTAACTACCAGTTGGAGGAGTTTCATTGTTCACTCCACTCTACTTGTACTTACATGACCCTTTCTTCAAATAGGATCCTTCCTGGAATTAATAGTACTAATATGCTTAAGACTTTCCATCTGATCCCCCCCCCCCACACACACACACAGCAGAGTTTTCAGAAGATCCCTTCCAGACGTGTTTCCTGCAACGGTAATCTGATGGTATATAGGTTGAAGCAAAAAAATCATCTTTTTCTGAGGAAAATAAAAGAATATCCAACTAAATTTCTCCCAGGTCATCGATAAAACTTAATTTTAAAATACTTACATGTTTCAGTCCACACCACAAGGCTGCTTTGAACTCTTCCAAGCATATTAACAGTAGATAATCATTTTGCGCCAGATGGAAAAAAATTTAAGATTTTTTTTTTCATCATTTAGAGCAGAGGGTCGAAAATTTCCGTGGGTAGCATGACAAGCATTTGAATTACCAGCTTTCGATACTTTCGGTAATTCTGTTCAAAGTCAATATGCAATTAATTTTGTTGTAAAAAGAGTAAAATATCACTAATACTATTCGTTTGTCTTTTATGAAAATCTTACATACTTATCTGTTAATTTTAAAGCCTCTTAGATTTTTACGCATTTGTTTTTGCTGTCTTTCAGTTTCTTCTTTTAACTATAATTGCTGCAATTAAGAAATAATGGTAGCACACTCTACACGTACGTACCATGTTGAAAAATGTGATAATATTCTACCGTACTGTTCGCTATTTTGTTCAAAGTATCACTCGTATCAGTTACAAACACACTATTTCATTGAAGTCCGTGTTATACGTACTGCATTTAATTTCAAAATCCAGTTGTTGTTCTTTTTCGTAATTACTCTAATACTTGCCAACATTACAATCATTTTCATAATACTGTATGTTAGACGAAGTTTATTTAACATAACAGTTTTTATCACAACTCATCGCAGGACTCTTGTATCTTCCAAAAAAAAAAAAAAGAAGGAAAGAACATAATGAGAGTATAATGAATTAATGATTTGTAATTTCTGTCTGTACAAAGGGCTATACGAAGATTAGTAGTAGCTTCACTTTGCCAAATCAAAATAATTAACTGCGCTATTTTGACTCTATAGAAATGTCACAATGTTGCGAGAAGACTTATGGATTAACCATTATTACTAAGAGAATTTACATCCACATTTATGAAGGGTTGTAAAAGAAATAAAGAATTTAAAAAAGTCCGTAAACATAGGGTGTTAAAGTACACAGTTGCTGTTAGCATTACTCTATGCATTTTGATCTAGTTTATCATTATCGTAATTACGCATGCGACTTAACTTCAAAGCCCCTCAGTTGCTAACGGGTGTATATAGCTGTCTCGATGTAAATAATGGCGATAGTCGAGTATCCAAGAGAGTTTTCATTAATTACGTGAGCATGAATAAGGGGGGGGGGGAGAGGGGGTTGACAGAAATCTCACGTCAATTTTTTTCAGATTGTCGAAAAATAAGAACAACAGAGCTAAAAAAAAGGTCTCCCTCCAGATCTCGCCAAGCGATGGGGGTCCAGATTTACATATGTAATTAAAAATATCTGGCCACGTAATTAATGCACGCCCCCCCCCTCCTACCAACCAACTGAACAGCCGTGCTTGGTTGCAGTCTATTTTCCACAGCGCCTCAAAAGTGGCGTTCCAAAGCCATTTTGCGTCCAGTTGACAAGCGATTTGTGTTTCCATGGCACTGGGAAAGTTATACGGAGGCAGCTGACAGATACGTACCAATTTATTTGTGGAGAGTACGCAGCCAGCTATTCGACAATTATTTTCATACTGTAAATTCAAGTTAACGCTGAAACAGCAGCTTCGTGAATTTGTTCTCTTTGTCACCTTTTTGTGGTTATAGCACACCAGATCTTTATATTTTTTTCTTTTTTCTGATCGTGCGAAGATTTTGAAAGATGATTCCTTTTGAGATCTCATGGGTAGATATTTATATTGCTATGCCCTGGTGGATTTTCATTATTTTTCAAATTTTATTGATTTATTCGTTAATAGACACGAAATTTATTGTTAGTTCCTGCAATTCGTCAGATTCTATTACAAAGAAGACTGGATTATTACTATTTTTGTGATGGAACAAATTCTTTTCTTTGATTGATGTTCCGTGCAAAACCATTAAGATCTCCGGCGAATGTGGAAACCATCATTTACTGATATGAGCAGGGACATGCATATCCACACAATAAACCACTACAGATACAACTTCCACACTTAACAAAAAAGAAAAAAAAAGACTGCCATATTGAAAAAAACCAATAACCAATGATAAACAGGTTCTTAACGATCACATAAATCTAACAAACCAACTCCTACTCAGGCTAATAAGTACACACTAGTCCGACAGAAACGAAAACGCAATAAACACAAAAAAAAAAAATACTAAACCCAAAGAAACATTCACGCACCAAACATCAACTGGAAACAGATTATGAAAAATATTGTTTCACACATTTTCCACCTGGCGCTGTCAGCGCAACCGTGACAACAACAAACAAGATGGCCACGACGGACAAACAAATTGCTAGAAGGCGCATTGTTTTACATCCAGTCGGTATTATTTTGACAGGTGTCTGAGATCGTAACATGCTTTGCGGAAAAAGGAGAAATGTGTAGCTACCAGCCCTAATAACACCAATGTAATTAGTAAGCAATACAACAATTTAGTCCAATATGACTTAATGAGTTGTAAAACTAAGTATAAATTTCGACCAGAATCGTCCCTGATGATGCGTCGATAACAAGTGAAACGCGTACGGCAATAAATAAACAAAACAGATGCATCAATTTTCATCACTAATTATGAATTAAATGCACAACTGCTGAAAATGGCTTGTAAGAAAATCTCCCAAATATTTGTATTTATAAAACGAATAGTAGTGGGTTCCCTACTGCTTCGTTCAATTCTCGCGGGGTACGTGATGGTAGAGCTCCGTATTCCAATTTCAATCTTCGGCACAAGGAAAGAGGTGACGCGTTTGTACCAGGCGCCTACCGTTCTTTACCTTAAAAATCTAGAAAATAATATTCTCAAACCTCAAGTAAACGCAAGCTAATATGGAGTAGGTAACATGAAAGAAAATGAGAGGAAGTTGAAAACAGCTTTCGGTGATTTCTATAACTGTAAAGTGAACGAATACCACTTAATAGCCTGTTAGATATAGGAGAGCACTAAATACTCGAAGTTACAGTATCAACCTATAGATTACGACACAATTTTCTAAAAAAAGTTAAAAAAACATGATATTCGTCTATTGTTTCTAAGCCTCATTTATTTTCAGCCAAGTAATAAATATTCATCGTCAAAATAAAGCACTCTGAGCTTGGTCTAAGTATCTTTAAAATATATATATATATATATTATGGGTCTAAATGTCTAGTGATTAAA
Organism: Vandiemenella viatica; assembly: GCA_031002005.1. NCBI lineage: Eukaryota > Metazoa > Arthropoda > Insecta > Orthoptera > Morabidae > Vandiemenella > Vandiemenella viatica. Next base: position 161,975,397 of record JARYHS010011408.1, on the reverse strand, counting down.
GCAGGTTATAAAAGGTGATTTGCGCTAAGAAGGCTAATTAATTTCACCGTGTAATCTTTTCCTTCTATTTTTTTCCGTAATATCATATTTTTTGAGAAGCTGGGGAACCATCGGAGTATTTAACTACACCATAACACCTCGAACGGTAATGGTTACAGCTAACGAGTCGGTTGCAGGATTTTAACCCCCCCAAACTGCTGAGGTAGGCATTTACTATGACGTTGCAGAGAGGCGGCGGACCAGCGTAGCGTATCCATGGCAACGGGGACAAGGTCGCGTAGCGTCACCATGGAGATGCCTTCTGCGTCACGGTGGCGCTGCCTTCGTCTAATCACCCGGGCAGTGGCTGCTAACCTGTGCGCAGCGTGGTAATGAGCGAGATTCTGACGTGTAGTTCTCGTGACATGTTTTGCAGCGCCACAGAAAACTCGTCTACCAGGAGTGTTGTGTGTGTGTGTGTGTGTGTAACAATTAGATTTTTACCCGCATCATAATTGGCCCTAACGGACTGATACCCCAAATTCCTATAAACGCAAAAAACCTATTTACCAAAACTGTAAAAACGTATACTCCTTTTTTTTAAATTTTTATCGCATAAGAAAAAGGGAAATATGTATTTTACATATGATTTACAGAAACGTGAAAACAAGTTTTTGTTTATCGTTTCCTTATTTTTTTTATTCCATTCACTTTTTAGGATTCACCGGAAGAGATCTAATTAATGCTAAAAAATAAATCAAAAGGCATCTCCATGGTGATCCATAATTTTTTTTTCAGTCTATGTGCACATCGTTTAACATATAGAATACTTTTTATGTAGATCAATAATACTGTTATATATGATTTTGAGGCCAAAACGGTATAAACTGAAATCTTTGTCTGCAGTAGGCGCAAAAACTTTTTTTAGTTTAATTTAGGAGATACTCCGGGAAAGTCTTCATTCTTTCAGGTTACGTTATGGTTTCATGTGACATCGTCAATTTAAAAAAATAGTCCGCAAATTTAATTGTTTTATAACCGAGACTATCCATTGAATATTGTTTTGCGCAAGAATAATAGCAGTCAAAATGTCTACCACGATTATGCCTATATACGCGGGGTTAATGTATTTAAATCGTACAAATTATAACAGATCGTCTTTGGGATTCAGTTACGTATTTTAAATCATAGTTTATATATATTATATAACAAACGATACGGAAATAACCCATCACTCACCAAAGTGTAAGGTTGGAGGGCTGAGACGAATGTAAAAAAAAAAAAATCAGACGAATACCAATATGCAATATTTGGCTTTAAACCGTTAAATATGTTATAGAAGTATAGATAATCGTTTTGAGTTCAAAACCCTGTCCTTCCATTCAGGTTTCGGTTTTGCATGGCTAATCCAAATCATTCCTGATGAGTGCTGGGACGGTTCCTTCAAAACGCCACCACCGAATTCGACGTTGAAGTCATTAGTGGCGAGAAGACCTGGGGCAAGGATTGGGAAGGAATTCTACCATGGCGTTTTGATGGAACCGGTAGTAATTTCTGGAATCAATGGAAAACCCAAATTTGGATCGCCCGACTTAACCGCGTCCTCCCGAATACGAAGCCACAGCTCATTCACCACGCTAGGTCATAAATCAGCAAAGGAAAAGTTCGAAAACACACTACACACACGTAATTATTTTATAAATTTATTGAGATGAAATTATTTTAACTGATGGAAATTATTGCCTTTGTGATTAATGCGATTAGCAAGAAGTTCATTTGAATCCGGAGAGTATCGGGAAAGAATTTGGCCATGTCCTTTTGAATGGACTTTTACGGCATTTAAGTGGATTGCTTTAGGGAAACCTTGGAAAACCGATATTTAATATTATTATCTTCAACAAATGAATGAGTAAAAAGACATAAATAGCGATATGTTTCATGAAAATAAGTATCGTCCTTTCCACCTCTTTGTTTTTACACCTATATTCCGTATTTATGGAGAAGGGATTGCTTTTTATGATTTAAATAGATTTAAAAAAAATGACGCAGTAAAAAATAGTTCCCCTCTTGATATGTGTGGTTGCCACTAAGGACTCAGTGGGAAGCATGTAGGAGCATGGTTATAAAGTGCAAACCTTGTTCAAACATTTTATTACAAGAATCATGTTCAACGATTAAACTTATACAGAATATCAGAAATAATATAATACAATATAATACATAAGAAAACTTCGATCTTGCCGATTATGATCTTAATAAATCCTGTACGGTACCAATACAAATATATGTTAATACGATGACAAGCTTGTTAAGCCATGAGAATATCCCTAATCACAATATCTCCACTTGTATTAAACATCCAAACAGAAATCCTTACGTGCTTGGAAACGTAATATAACAGGGCAGGCTCTTATCAATTTACCATCATATAACAAATTTACAGCTAGTACAAAACACAAATTTGTACACAGGAGGCAAAATACAGCAATTATTTTAAACAAACAGGAATCGGTTTACCTTTGCGTCCTTCAGTTTAACCTAGAATCAAGTTCTTACCAAAAGGTTCTGACACACTATAGTGTGTACACGCCGGCGCATAAGTCGTTACCACCCACACACACTGATAAGGTGGCGGGAACGTTTAGCACCACATATCGGGGAATTTTGTCCATTCCCGTAACAAAATTACTAAGCACAATTAACAAGAATGCAGTAAGCGACGCACTTTGTAGTTGGAATCATCAGGTATTCTACCTCAAATACCCGACAGTGCTAGAAAATGGTAACTTATCACCTCGAAGCCACCGCCAGCCCCGCCCGCTGTCGTGCTCCCAATCGGCGGAAAACCGCTCACGAACATAGAGCGCAGCAGAGGAAATCCCTCGATTAATGCAAGCGAGGAACGGTCTCGGTCGGGTCACAAATCCACATCATGCGATACTTCCAGGCCGCCTGGTAAAATTACAAGTCCTCGCTTATACCAGCAGACCTCTAACGTCACAGTCAATTAGGGAAAATATTAGGCCCAACGAACCAATCCGCTGCTGCCGACCGACTAACTTCCCGGTTTCGTGTCCCCGAAAATCAACTCCATCAGCTGGTATAGGGCACCACCAGAGCCACAGCGTGCTCTCACGGGCGAAACTAGCACGCGTGCTCTGCAGGAACCAGCATCAGAAGACAATCGAGGGCGAGGAAAATAAACAATGCGAGCCGAGCACGGCTCACCTCTCAACCGCTGTCAAGTTAAGCTTACCTTCCAAACATACTATGATGAAAAAAATCAAGGAGTTATTTTTCTGAAGCATTGAAGAACCTCAATATAATTCATTTATATTTCGCAAAAAATTGTTAGCAACATTTTAGTTTGCCTGTAGGTACTGCACAATCATAAAATCACCAAGAGTAGTAGCAATTTTAAGGGATAGTAGAAATAAATGATGTGCACTAATGTTTTTAAAACATGATTCGTAAAGTCAGAAGGAAAGGAGGAAATCCAAGTAAGCAGAAAAAAAGTTCTGTTGCTCTGCATTTTCTTACACAGAAAACATTTCTTTGACAGTTTGTTTGTGAATTAACAGCACAAATCTTAAAAAATAAACAAACAAAAGAGTTAAAATTTGTTGTTTTCATCGCCTTTAAAGTAACTGAGAACTAACTTAATTTTCAATTTACAATATGAAGAACGCTTCTGAACCAAGTACAATAGTGAATTTTAACTTTTTCCTTTGAAGTTATAAAACGAAAACCTATAGGAGAATGAACTACATAAGGCACAATATTCAGATATGCTTAACTAGGTAGGTAGCTCGTTATTAGCAGTGAGAACCATTTTCAAAGACCTACCTCGTTAAAAGTTTTGGTATGGATACACTGCTTCCAACTAAGTTTATATCACCCAACGGTGATAACTAACTTGTATGGATATCGGTTTTTCAAAGAAATCCAACACCGGGTAAAAGTCATCCACGCGGAAAAGAGTTGCTTCCAGCTAAACCGTATCAACGAGCGTTCCTTGTTTCTGTCTGTTAATTTCATCTAGTGATGATAACAGGAAGTTGGATCGCTTATAGTTGGGTTGCTTCCAGCCAAATCGTATCAATGAAGCCATCGTTGTTTCTACCCCTGTGAATTTCATCACATGAGGGTGACAGAAATTTTCTTGAACCGGACAAAAAGAGCAAGAACAGAGTAGTTTGAAAAAGATCACTGATTTGTCTTAAAGAAGCATCATTAGACTACATTAACTTGAATTGTTGAAAGAAATGGTGGGGAAAAGCTTGATAAGACTGTCAAATACTGAGCATCGGTGCTGACTTTTCCCAAATTATTTATATCATTATTTCAAATTAGCGGTTGTTGGAAATTAAGTATATTCCCAAATTTTCGATTAAATTAAAGCGGTTAGAATTTAAATCTTCTGGAATAGTCTTTTCATTTATTTCATGTTTAGTTTTTCCCTCAGTTATATTCCAAACCCTATAAACTTGTTCTTCACTTATTCACTCCCGTTTCAAAACAAATTTTAAACTCAAGAAATTCTACGGCAGTGTTACCAACGAAATCTCAAAAGGGTAACATATTTGTTTATGAACTCTAACTGTACATCTTAAAGACTTCGGCTTATCCAAGAGAACATAAATATTTATGACTCACCTAATTAACTTCTCAATGCTTCTAGTACACTCGTAGATTCGATCATCTTATCAGGGTCATTTTATTCATTCAGCCGTACTTAGATCATTCTAAGGCATTTGACTGAGTGAGCCATAAAATGGTGCTTTATGCAGCGGTACTTTCCACTTGATCATTGTCATTCCTCTCAAGAAGATCAACGCACAAGTTTCTTCGATTGTCCTTCTGTTCAGTTGTGAGGTTTTTTGGCACCATTTTGGCACAAATCTTTCGCATGTCCAAATCGTCTGTCAAAATTTGATGTACGGTGAAAGTGTTTAAATTTAACTGCTCACTCATCATCCTTATTGTTAAACGACTGTCTATCTCACAAGAGCCCCTCACATGCTCGACGTTTTCGTCAGTTTTTGAAGTTGAAGGTCTCCCTGAGCGGCCTTCCAAAAATGATTGTGCTAGCGGAAAGCTTGTGCTCTTGTTAAGCAATGTTCCCCATAGGTGTGTTTCAAGTTTTTAAAGGTCACATTCGCGGAATCCCCAAATTTAACACAAAACTTGATTGCACAACGTTGCTCTAAATTTCGGTGCTACATTTTCATAACACACAGCAAAAACGCAACTTCACTGATGGCGCCGTCAAAAATAATGTGTTGGCTGAACGGAGTTGAAACTCGGACTGAGCTAGTGGAAGGGATGAACAAACCGTCAGGCACAGACCGGTAGACACAGCGTTGCCAGATCGCTTGAAGTGTTACCAATCTCATTACTTTTTTCACAGACCTCGTATAAACTAAACTGAGCAGGACTCATTGGGCAGAAGAAATGGTTACAAAATCCTTCATTTACTGGAGACGGTGATGAGGGGATGTACCAGAGAAGTGAGGGAACAGGGTTTGCTTGAATACGACGGTTTAGTTTATGAGCACACATTTTGGGTATCATATACAAGTGTTTGAGTGCGTAGAACGAAGTGCAGCTAACGGTGGTATCATGTTATCTTTAATGTGTATAGTAGTGTCTGAAGGGGGCTGTGAGCTCGTACCCCGGACCAAAACACCCCCGTGGCTAATTGATTTTAATTGATTTTAATTGAGGTTAATTGATTTTAATTGAATTGCGTGGGGTCCTTAATTGATTTTAATTGATTTTAATTGAATTGCGTGGGGTCCTTAATTGATTTTAATTGATTTTAATTGAATTGCGTGGGGCCTTAATTGATTTTAATTAATGCTAATTGAATTGCGGGGAGGGGGTCTCACATCTGTAACCTCAGATTGACCTTATTATTTCCTTATGTACAGCGGTCAGCGGACAGTTTTTTCCCCATGGTTTTAATTAATGCTAATTGAATTGCGGGGAGGGGGTCTCACATCTGTAACCTCAGATTGATCTTATTATTTCCTTATGTACAGCGGTCAGCGGACAGTTTTTTCCCCATGTATTCTTATGGAGGATGGAGTGAGCCCACTTTTTCCCCCATGGCGGGGAGCCTTAATTGATTTTAATTAATGCTAATTGAATTGCGGGGAGGGGGTCTCACATCTGTAACCTCAGATTGATCTTATTATTTCCTTATGTACAGCGGTCAGCGGACAGTTTTTTCCCCATGTATTCTTATGGACCTGTCTTTGCAGACAGTTTGGAGCGGAGGGGAGCCGAGGAACTAGGGGAGTTTAATTGAATGCGGGTCCGTAATTGAATGCGCCACACCCGAATTATCGCTCCCCTCCGGAAGCCATCAATTATCGCTCCCCTCCGGAAGCCATCAATTATCGCTCCCCACGCAGCTGCAGGATGCGGGTCCGTAATTGAATGTGCACAGCTGCGCCACACTCCAATTATCGCTCCCCACGCAGCTGCATGATGCGGGTCCGTAATTGAATGCGCCACACCCGGAAGCCATCAATTATCGCTCCCCACGCAGCTGCAGGATGCGGGTTCGTAATTGAATGCGCACAGCTGCACCACACCCGAATTATCGCTCCCCTCAAGCGACTGTGTGACTCATGTCTCCCACTATGACAGCTGCAACCGGCTTTTCTTCCACAATACCTTGCAAAATGTGTTCTACAACAGCCGATTTTGTTGGTTGGCCTGGTCTTGCCTATCACTGATGTTCTTTATTTATTACTAGCTGAGGTACCTGGCTTCGCTCAGAGAGTTGATGTGAGATAGTGTAGTAATTTTAATAAAATGATAAACATTAAAATGTGAGAGGTAATTTTTTTTTATTGAAATCATTTTCTAACTTTTCGAATACTTGTTTATGAACACCATTTATCATTTTGTTATCCGGGGTATATATGTACAAATTTTTATAATTTTCTACTCGATAGTATAGACCGCGAGAGAAGCATGGAGTCTTTGGGGTTGATGCCGCAATGTTTTAAAGGTTTGTCTTTGCGCTGTGTTAATTGTAAAAACTATAGGATAATTTGATTGGAAATTGCAGTCTTTTCAGTAAAGATCCAGAGTTATTCTGAGGATTAATACTATGTGTTTCGATTCTGGAGTTTCCCCCGGTCATGTAATGTAGAACTTCCTGTGGAGGTGCTTCAGTGGTGGTGATCGAATTTTTCCATTCATGCAACAGAATCCTGGGTTTTCTCCACTGAATTTTTTCGCGTTGCAAAATTGTTAGATGTTATCCATTTTTTCCGATTACGAAGTGGTTGTTTTTGTTATTTGTTTTGGTCGGGTCGTAGTGGAGTGCTTCATTTTTCAGGTTATACTGTTTACTTGTCCTCGTCCGCGCTTCTCGTAGGGTGATATTTTCATGGGTGGCTGCGTCCGCAGTCTTCTATTATAAGATTGTGTCGCAATTCTTGATTCTTTAATTCGTTCATTTCGTTGTGCTTCTCACGGTGCTCATTCACGTTCGCTGAGAACATAAACGTGCCTCGCGCTCTTCGACTGTTTCGTTGATTCGCTGTTCTTTTTGTTTCGTTCGTTGGCAACGTAAACGTGCCTCGCGCTCTTCGATTGTTTCGTTTTTTTTCGCTGTTCTAGAGGTCGAAACTTCCACCCCCTTCTATCTTCAAAATCACGCCCTTGAGGTAAAAATCAGAAACCTTCTTCATGTATAAAGGTTGAAGGTTACCACGCCATTTAACCCCCTTGATCGTACCGGGACTCGTTTTTTAGTTTTAGCGGCACGCACATTGTACGCTTACTTTTATAATATATATTGATTTCGATATTATTTCGACCTGCCGAATTGTTTCCACTACGTACATCTTTCCACATTACCATAGAATTTTGTATACTCCCGGGCACAGTGGTCTTTGACAGAGCAGATTATTTCATATTTTATTTCTACTGGCTTTTTTTTTTTTTTTTCGTTGACAGTCAAATTGAGTCTTTTTGGCGTACAGATGACAAAAATTCTTCGGTTGTTCTGCCATGAGCGACGTTTAGACAATAGGCTCTGTTGTCTTCATCAGGCGAAAAGGTCGAACTTGACACTGCGACAGCAAGTCAAAATCGCCTGAATCCTTTAACGAACTACTTAGTTTCTCAGTCGTAACAGCCTTACCTAAGGACAGGACTGAACACGTGAAATGATTGCAGCAATAACGAGCATGATTCGTGAGATGCAATGTTGTGGATTCACATTCGGGAGGACGTGGGTTTGAATCCCTGTCCCGACCTTCGAGATTTCGGCTTTCCATGCTTTTTGTGAAATTACTGCATTCGGTGCTTAAGCCATCTGTGGGAGGGTGTGGGCTCGAATCCCCGTCCGGGCATCCAGATTTGAGTTTTCCATGACAGCATTACCTAAGGACAGGACTGAACACGTGAAATGACTACGGCAATAACGAGCATGGTGGGGTGAGATGCAATGTTGTCGCTTCACATTCGGGAGGACGTGGGTTGGAATCCCTGTCCGAACATCGAAATTTCGGCATTCCATGCTTTTTTTTGCGAAATTACTGCATTTGGTGCTTAAGCAATTTGACGGGAAAGTGAAAAGTCCAGGATTCTAATCCCGGTCTCAGCTGCGATTTTCAAAAGCCCTTAACCTGACATTCACATCTGACACAACTTGCGTTGTAATGTAGTTACACCAGAACACTTCCGTTGTTTGGCTTCCAGTTTAAACTGTAGGTTCTCTACACCCGGCTAAGTTCACGTAGGCTAGGATAGGTGCGGAATGCGCAGGCAATAAAAACCCTGGTCATAATGACCAGACTAGCCATTACTCCGTACTTCAGTTGAATATCGGGTTGGTTCCTTCAAAAGGCCATGTCTGAATTCCACCCCGTTCCCCTGCACCAGTCCTATCACGCATCGTGATCGGTAAAGATCTGACCTAGCATTTGGGAGGGTGCGCTTTCGAATCCCCGTCCAGGCATTCAGATTTGGGTTTTCCATGGTTTCCCCAAATAACGCGAGACGAATGCCGGGGATAATTTCATCATTTTTCCATGGCAGAATTCCTTCCCGTTCCTCGTCCACTGTCCTTTCCCCCGCCTCTAAAGGCGTAGAACCATAAAAAAGAATCGCATGTGCTTTTATCCAATTCAATATAACTTTATAGGCAGGTAGGTGATTTCACTGCAGGTCTATATATTCGTCCTCCTTTCAGAGGTACTTTTTTTCTTCCTGGTGGGTGGGTTTGTTAACGTTCGGGACTACCATGTGGGAGATGGAGGGTTCGATTCCCGGTCCGCATGTTAATTAGTATCTGTTGTAGTTTAGACATACAAATAGCCGTTTATCGCCAAGAGTCACTGTGGACACTCCGACAATGACAAAAATAAAAATAAAACGCGTTTAGTGGTGTTTGTTCCTGTAGCCAGGGATGGTAACGCGATGTATGTGGTGGGAGTTCTACAGGTTTATCTGCTCGAATACCTGTGTCAGTGATGTATACTCATAGACCCTCCTAAGTTACCACTTCCCATTCTTGTTGAGGGGTGACTGTAAAATTCTTGAAATACAGATATTTGCGCGGGTACAGCGAATGCGTGCCACAACTTCACAATAATTGTTTGTGCATTGAAATACGGAAAAAAAGTTTCTACTGTAATGGCAGTCTCTAGGTAAAGTGAAAAAACGTGGCCATTTTTTATCAAAATTGCTAAGTTTTTCGCCTGGAACCATTTGAGGAGACCGAAACGCGTTTGTGAATAAAGTTGGTTGCACACGAGTCAAATGTCTCAATGGAGTTATTTGAGGAAACTATGGAAAAAACCGAAATTAGTTGTTTTTTTGCGTATTCCGCGAATTTCCAAAATAGTAGTAATTTGTCACACACACAAAGTGAATACCGAAACCATGCCACTAGTTCACAATAATTGTTTTCAGATTCCTCATGCGGCGTCATCATAAATTGCATTGCTCCATACATACATACAAATATTGACAAGTTGACTAAGCCACTGGTGGATCGCATAACTCACTTGCACAGCCAGTCTGCTATAGGTAGTTGTAAATTTCACAACTTATACTACGACACTGAAGTTCTATCTTCTACCTGAATGTAAATGATGTATTTGGAGATGATTTTTTTTCCTCATATCAGGTTTTTTTTTCGATGATGTCATGGCTGTTCTTATATCTCTGTGTGACTGAATTACATCTGGTGCATAGGCCTGATATAGACTGAATGTGACTGTGATTCGGTATGATATGCTGGGTCCACATATCAACATCGGTTCTGCTGGTTTGAACGGTTTCATAATGTTTGCTTGCACCTACAGAAATTCGGCCTACGAGATAAATATATAAAATTCTTTAACTCTACGAATCCCTACAGGTTAAAAGAGTATGGTAGGTTTAAAATGCGCTTTAAATAGTTGCATAAAACGGAGTAGAGAAGTATCTCGTTGACCTTTCTACACTGAGGCTATACTGATTTCATTATGAATTCCCCATTCCTCAGTTTAGATACCCAAAATTACAAGAATTATAACCCTGGATACTACATGGATGTGAAAAGTGTGAATAATACACTCATAGAAAATTATTCACTTTGTTTTATTTTATCCACCTTCCATTAATAAATTCCTTTTTTCGAGTTATTTGTTAATGAGTTCGTGTGGTGGTATGATACTTCATTACTTGCACACTAGCCTTAATACCGAAACGTAATAGACCTTGACACTCGAAAAGACATAAATTTGTTGAATATAAGTACGTATGCGACACTTTTCTATGATTTTCATTAAAAAAGTATACACAATGTATAAAATCATGAAAAATAGCCATATATAACAAAAAATCGGTAAAAAAAATGTTAATTTCCTCATTGAATGAAGTCACTGGTCAACATAACAATTACACCTGCATGTATCACAATACTATTCATATATAACTTTGGTGGATTAAGATCGTGAAAACAGGTAAAACTTCACCCCAATTATGTAATTTCACTATACGAAAAATGTCATCGGTTTACATGGTTAGAAGTTGTGCATCATACCATACAATGTGTATTGAATGCCTCCACCAAAATAGAAAAACCCACGGCATGATGCGGTGTATCATCATAAATGAAACTCATTCTGTTCACGGTCCCTATATGACATCGGACAACTCGAGTAGTACATCAGATATACCTGTCGAAAGTCACACTAAAGTATTTGAAGCTGAACTAAGCAAATCATGCTGAAGATGACGATATCACAAGTTTCATTAACTACAGAAATGTATATCATTTGGGCAAAAAGACGGAAAGTGTATGTTTCTGCTGTCATGACAATCTCCAGATTAACCCGCAGAACTCCCACCACACGCACACACACACACACACACACACACACACACACACACACACATCACCTTACCATCATGAAGGTGTGTAAAGTATAATATACATCAGATATACCTGTCGAAAGTCACACTAAAGTATTTGAAGCTGAACTAAGCAAATCATGCTGAAGATGCCGATATCACAAGTTTCATTAACTACAGAAATGTATATCATTTGGGCAAAAAGACGGAAAGTGTATGTTTCTGCTGTCATGACAATCTCCAGATTAACCCGCAGAACTCCCACCACACACACACACACACACACACACACACACACACACACACACACACACACACACATCACCTTACCATCATGAAGGTGTGTAAAGTATAATACCAATAGATGCTTGCGTCATACAGCCCAAATATTATCGATGAAAGGTGTTGACAGTGTGTGTGTACAAACGCCGAAATCACCATAACAACTACAACCATCAGTAGGAAGGGAGAATTTATGTTAAGTCAGGTTAATACAGAATGTTAAAGTGTTTGTTATAGTTGGTTAGAGTAAATTCAGTTTAGGTTATTTCAACTCACATTCACATGGTGTCACTGATGCATGGCAATCCAAAAGTGTTTGCTGAGGTGGCTTGGGCCCCACAGTAAGCGGCTGCTGCGTAGAAAAAATACAAACGCGTTGTATCCGGATAACCGGCGCGCAAAATACCGATCTTCTTAGGTCGTGCAAAATACCGGTCTCTTAGGCCGCGGTGGGGCCCAAGCCGCCTCAGCAAACACTTTTGGATTGCCATGCATCAGTGACACCATGTGAATGTGAGTTGAAATAACCTAAACTGAATTTCAATGCACAAACAATTATTGTGAAGTTGTGGCACGCATTCGCTGTACCCGCGCAAATATCTGTATTTCAAGAATTTTACAGTCACCCCTCAACAAGAATGGGAAGTGGTAACTTAGGAGGGTCTATGAGTATACATCACTGACACAGGTATTCGAGCAGATAAACCTGTAGAACTCCCACACATACATCGCGTTACCATCCCTGGCTACAGGAACAAACACCACTAAACGCGTTTTATTTTTATTTTTGTCATTGTCGGAGTGTCCACAGTGACTCTTGGCGATAAACGGCTATTTGTATGTCTAAACTACAACAGATACTAATTAACATGCGGACCGGGAATCGAACCCTCCATCCCCACATGGTAGTCCCGAACGTTAACAAAACCCACCCACCAGGAAGAAAAAAAGTACCTCTGAAAGGAGGACGAATATATAGACCTGCAGTGAAATCACCTACCTGCCTATAAAGTTATATGAATTGGATAAAAGCACATGCGATTCTTTTTTATTGGTTCTACGCCTTTAGAGGCGGGGGAAAGGACAGTGGACGAGGAACGGGAAGGAATTCTGCCATGGAAAAATGATGAAATTATCCCCGGCATTCGTCTCGCGTTATTTGGGGAAACCATGGAAAACCCAAATCTGAATGCCTGGACGGGGATTCGAAAGCGCACCCTCCCAAATGCTAGGTCAGATCTTTACCGATCACGATGCGTGATAGGACTGGTGCAGGGGAACGGGTGGAATTCAGACATGGCCTTTTGAAGGAACCAACCCGATATTCAACTGAAGTACGGAGTAATGGCTAGTCTGGTCATTATGACCAGGGTTTTATTGCCTGCGCATTCCGCACCTATCCTAGCCTACGTGAACTTAGCCGGGTGTAGAGAACCTACAGTTTAAACTGGAAGCCAAACAACGGAAGTGTTCTGTTGTAACTACATTACAACGCAAGTTGTGTCAGATGTGAATGTCAGGTTAAGGGCTTTTGAAAATCGCAGCTGAGACCGGGATTAGAATCCTGGACTTTTCACTTTCCCGTCAAATTGCTTAAGCACCAAATGCAGTAATTTCGCAAAAAAAAGCATGGAATGCCGAAATTTCGATGTTCGGACAGGGATTCCAACCCACGTCCTCCCGAATGTGAAGCGACAACATTGCATCTCACCCACCATGCTCGTTATTGCCGTAGTCATTTCAGTGTCAGTCCTGTCCTTAGGTAATGCTGTCATGGAAAACTCAAATCTGGATGCCCGGACGGGGATTCGAGCCCACACCCTCCCACAGATGGCTTAAGCACCGAATGCAGTAATTTCACAAAAAGCATGGAAAGCCGAAATCTCGAAGGTCGGGACAGGGATTCAAACCCACGTCCTCCCGAATGTGAATCCACAACATTGCATCTCACGAATCATGCTCGTTATTGCTGCAATCATTTCACGTGTTCAGTCCTGTCCTTAGGTAAGGCTGTTACGACTGAGAAACTAAGTAGTTCGTTAAAGGATTCAGGCGATTTTGACTTGCTGTCGCAGTGTCACTTCGACCTTTTCGCCTGATGAAGACAACAGAGCCTATTGTCTAAACGTCGCTCATGGCAGAAACAACGAAGAATTTTTGTCATCTGTACGCCAAAAAGACTCAATTTGACTGTCAACGAAAAAAAAAAAAAAAAAAAAGCCAGTAGAATAAAATATGAAATAATCTGCTCTGTCAAAGACCCTGTGCCCGGGAGTATACAAAATTCTATGGTAATGTGGAAAGATGTACGTAGTGGAAACAATTCGGCAGGTCGAAATAATATCGAAATCAATATATTATAAAGTAGCGTACAATGTGCGTGCCGCTAAAACTAAAAACGAGTCCCGGT